>OY037007.1:8268673-8576969 GCA_955831195.1 Pilophorus perplexus | reverse complement strand
CCGCCAGGGGATTCTACGTCCAAAAATACTTGGAAAACGACACTAACTCTACCCCCTCGCCATTTTAGCCCCATATTTTTTCTTTGTTTTCATTATACCGGCCAGGGGATTCAATTGTCCTACCTACCTACATATTTATATGTAATAAATTACATATTTTAGCCCCATATTTTTCCTGTGAGTTTTCAACTATGATTTGATTTCACTAGCACTATGACAGGGTGGGAGGTGGGGCATACTTCACTCGGCCGATCATTTTAACGGCCAGGGGACTCGCAATGCTCGGCCACCGACATAGGTAGTTCTATTATTATCAAGGGAAGGCTTTGCAAATTTGATTTCACTAGCACTATGACAGGGGGCCTTACTTTCCCCAAAAATACTTGGAAAACGACACTTAACTCTACCCCCTCGCCATTTTAGCCCCATATTTTTCCTGTGAGTTTTGAACTATGATTTGATTTCACTAGCACTATGACAGGGTGGGAGGGGGGGCATACTTCACTCGGCCGATCATTTTATCAGCCAGGGGGGTTGATGTTGAAGGAGCAGTTGACCTTGATGCAGGGTTATGAACGTGTCCATCGATGCTATGCACCCCACTAGGGTTACTCAGCTGGGTGCGTAGGCGAGCAACTAACTATTGATGGCATAGCCCCATATTTTTTCTTTGTTTTCATTATACCGGCCAGGGGATTCAATTGTCCTACCTACCTACATATTTATATGTAATAAATTACATATTTTAGCCCCATATTTTTCCTGTGAGTTTTCAACTATGATTTGATTTCACTAGCACTATGACAGGGTGGGAGGTGGGGCATACTTCACTCGGCCGATCATTTTAACGGCCAGGGGACTCGCAATGCTCGGCCACCGACATAGGTAGTTCTATTATTATCAAGGGAAGGCTTTGCAAATTTGATTTCACTAGCACTATGACAGGGGGCCTTACTTTCCCCAAAAATACTTGGAAAACGACACTTAACTCTACCCCCTCGCCATTTTAGCCCCATATTTTTCCTGTGAGTTTTGAACTATGATTTGATTTCACTAGCACTATGACAGGGTGGGAGGGGGGGCATACTTCACTCGGCCGATCATTTTATCAGCCAGGGGGGTTGATGTTGAAGGAGCAGTTGACCTTGATGCAGGGTTATGAACGTGTCCATCGATGCTATGCACCCCACTAGGGTTACTCAGCTGGGTGCGTAGGCGAGCAACTAACTATTGATGGCACCCCAGGGTTTTTTTTCCTGTGAGTTGTCAAATTTGACACGTTGCCAGGGGGTGTTTCTCGCTCGGCCGATCAATTTACCAGCCAGGGGAGGCTTTTTTCAAACTTTTCAAATGACAGGGGGGGTCTTGCTTCGCTCGGGCGATTATTTTATTAGCCAGAGGGGTCTTGCTTTGCTCGGCCACCGACATAGGTAGTTCTCCTATTATTGATGGTGGAGTTTTCAAATTTGATTTCACTAGCACTTTGACAGGGGGTCCTTACTTATGTACGAGCGATCACGCAAGACCCTTATAAATAATCTATATCACTAATATATATAATATTCTTGAAAATCTCTAGAAATTCAAAAATGCTCTACGTTCTGAGATAGGTTGAGCGCCCTCAAGGATTTTTTCCGTTTTCCCCTCCTTCAACCCCCTCCCTTCCAACGACACTTAACTCTACCCCCTCGCCATTTTAGCCCCATATTTTTCCTGTGAGTTTTCAACTTTGATTTGATTTCACTAGCACTATGATAGGTTGGGAGGGGGGGGGGGGCATACTTCACTCAGCCGATCATTTTAACGGCCAGGGGACTCGCTTTGCTCGGCCACCCACATAGGTAGTTCTATTATTATTGATGGTGGAAATTTGATTTCACTAGCACGTTGACAGGGGGTCTAATTTCGTATAGCCCCATGAAAGCTCCATAGGTCGTCCCCAAAAATACTTGGAAAACGACACTTAACTCTACCCCCTCGGCATTTTAGTCCCATAGCGCCCCACCGGGTTTTTTACTGTGAGTTTTGATTTGATTTCACTAGCACTTTGACAGGGGAGGGAGGGGGGCTTACTTCGCTCTGCCGATCATGTTATCGGCCAGAGGGAGCTCGCTTTGCTCAGCCACCCACATAGGTAGTTCTATTCTATTATTATGATGGTGGAGTTTTCAAAATTGAGTTCACTAGCACTTTGACAGGAGGGGCGTCTTATTTCGCTCAGCTGATCATCTTCTCGGCCTTTTTAGCTCCATATCGCCCCATGGGTTTTTTCCCTATGAGTTTTCAAATTTGATTTGATTTCACTAGCACTATGGCAAGGAGGGGGGGGGGGGGGCGGCGGTTCCTCGCTCGGGCGGTAGAGAGTAGACTTTTGAAAATTGATTTCACTAGCACTTTGACTTACTTCGCTCAGCTAATAGACTAGCACTTTGACAAGGGGGCCTTACTTCACTCGGCTAATCATTTTCATACCATGATTCACCCAAATCACAGGCGGCAATATACAACCACAGTGGGCAATACATCCACAAGCGGCAATACACCCACTAGGGAGGGTCTGGGGGGCGGCAATTCACCCACAGGCGGCAATATACCCTCACAGGCGGCAATACACCCACAGGTGGCAATACTCCCACAAGCGGCAATTCACCCACAATTCTGCTTAAGCGATCGGCCTCGCGAAGCGAGGCACCGGCCTCGCGTAGCGAGGCCCACGGGGGGTCTGGGGGGCGGAGCCCCCCAGCTGGGTGCGTAGGCGAGCAAAGCGAGCCGGAGCATCTAGTCTATACCACTAATTCTCAGTCTGTGTGTCTGTGGGTCTGTCTGTATGTCAATCGCCTACTCTGACTAAACGGTAAGTCCTAAAAATACCCCGATTTTTCCTATCGTCTCGGGCGACCGTTTAAGTCTTTGTAGGGGGGTTGAGCACCCCCAAAAATGCGCGCAAATCCGCGCAATTGACATCAACTTTCTTATTTCAAATGGGAACCCCTATTTTTTTCTTCGGATTCGGATTCCTCGACTAATTTTACGTCCGATAAGCGAGTTGCGCGAATTTTATGACGCGCGCGAATTCGCTGAATTAATTTTTTCGATTTATTCCGTCGTTAATAGACGGATTTTTTCCGCGTTTCGTCCGTAGCCTACCTAGAGATCCGAATTTTAATAGGAGATATCGACCAAATTCATTTCGAAATCGAGTGAATTTTGAGCGCGAGTTGAGTTTTGAAAAAACTGGGCCGTCGCCACCGACCCATCGCGTCGGGTGAATTCTGGCTCGGCTTCACTCCCATCCTCTCAACACCCTCTATCCCCCCGCCATCACTCTTCACTCTGAGCGGGTGGGACATCAGCCTTTAAGGGGCGCGAGCAAGGTCTACGTGATCTCTCCCGGACGGACGTAAATTAAATGAATCGATTTAAATTGAATCGATTATCGAGAAAAGTAGAATCGATTTAAACTGAATCGATTATCGAAAAATTTAATTTAATTTGAAAAAAAAAAAATAAAATAAAATAAAAATAAAATAAAAAAAATGATCTTAATTCTGAGATACGTTGAGCGCCCTCAAGGATTTTTTCCGTTTTCCCCTCCTTCAACTAAAGAAAAGGAGTGGGGATTTAAGCCACTATTGATTCGATTTTGATGAAATTTTCAGGGAATCATTTTATCCGCCAGGGGATTCTACGTCCAAAAATACTTGGAAAACGACACTAACTCTACCCCCTCGCCATTTTAGCCCCATATTTTTTCTTTGTTTTCATTATACCGGCCAGGGGATTCAATTGTCCTACCTACCTACATATTTATATGTAATAAATTACATATTTTAGCCCCATATTTTTCCTGTGAGTTTTCAACTATGATTTGATTTCACTAGCACTATGACAGGGTGGGAGGTGGGGCATACTTCACTCGGCCGATCATTTTAACGGCCAGGGGACTCGCAATGCTCGGCCACCGACATAGGTAGTTCTATTATTATCAAGGGAAGGCTTTGCAAATTTGATTTCACTAGCACTATGACAGGGGGCCTTACTTTCCCCAAAAATACTTGGAAAACGACACTTAACTCTACCCCCTCGCCATTTTAGCCCCATATTTTTCCTGTGAGTTTTCAACTATGATTTGATTTCACTAGCACTATGACAGGGTGGGAGAGGGGGCATACTTCGCTCGGGCGATTATTTTATTAGCCAGAGGGGTCTTGCTTTGCTCGGCCACCGACATAGGTAGTTCTCCTATTATTGATGGTGGAGTTTTCAAATTTGATTTCACTAGCACTTTGACAGGGGGTCCTTACTTATGTACGAGCGATCACGCAAGACCCTTATAAATAATCTATATCACTAATATATATAATATTCTTGAAAATCTCGAGAAATTCAAAAATGCTCTACGTTCTGAGATAGGTTGAGCGCCCTCAAGGATTTTTTCCGTTTTCCCCTCCTTCAACCCCCTCCCTTCCAACGACACTTAACTCTACCCCCTCGCCATTTTAGCCCCATATTTTTCCTGTGAGTTTTCAACTTTGATTTGATTTCACTAGCACTATGATAGGTTGGGAGGGGGGGGGGGGGCATACTTCACTCAGCCGATCATTTTAACGGCCAGGGGACTCGCTTTGCTCGGCCACCCACATAGGTAGTTCTATTATTATTGATGGTGGAAATTTGATTTCACTAGCACGTTGACAGGGGGTCTAATTTCGTATAGCCCCATGAAAGCTCCATAGGTCTTCCCCAAAAATACTTGGAAAACGACACTTAACTCTACCCCCTAGGCATTTTAGTCCCATAGCGCCCCACCAGGTTTTTTACTGTGAGTTTTGATTTGATTTCACTAGCACTTTGACAGGGGAGGGAGGGGGGCTTACTTCGCTCTGCCGATCATGTTATCGGCCAGAGGGAGCTCGCTTTGCTCAGCCACCCACATAGGTAGTTCTATTCTATTATTATGATGGTTCTATTCTATTATTATGAAGCGATCACGCAAGACCCTTATAAATAATCTATATCACTAATATATATAATATTCTTGAAAATCTCTAGAAATTCAAAAATGCTCTACGTTCTGAGATAGGTTGAGCGCCCTCAAGGATTTTTTCCGTTTTCCCCTCCTTCAACCCCCTCCCTTCCAACGACACTTAACTCTACCCCCTCGCCATTTTAGCCCCATATTTTTCCTGTGAGTTTTCAACTTTGATTTGATTTCACTAGCACTATGATAGGTTGGGAGGGGGGGGGGGGGGCATACTTCACTCAGCCGATCATTTTAACGGCCAGGGGACTCGCTTTGCTCGGCCACCCACATAGGTAGTTCTATTATTATTGATGGTGGAAATTTGATTTCACTAGCACGTTGACAGGGGGTCTAATTTCGTATAGCCCCATGAAAGCTCCATAGGTCTTCCCCAAAAATACTTGGAAAACGACACTTAACTCTACCCCCTAGGCATTTTAGTCCCATAGCGCCCCACCAGGTTTTTTACTGTGAGTTTTGATTTGATTTCACTAGCACTTTGACAGGGGAGGGAGGGGGGCTTACTTCGCTCTGCCGATCATGTTATCGGCCAGAGGGAGCTCGCTTTGCTCAGCCACCCACATAGGTAGTTCTATTCTATTATTATGATGGTGGAGTTTTCAAAATTGAGTTCACTAGCACTTTGACAGGAGGGGCGTCTTATTTCGCTCAGCTGATCATCTTCTCGGCCTTTTTAGCCCCATATCGCCCCATGGGTTTTTTCCCTATGAGTTTTCAAATTTGATTTGATTTCACTAGCACTATGGCAAGGAGGGGGGGGGGGGGGGCGGTTCCTCGCTCGGGCGGTAGAGAGTAGACTTTTGAAAATTGATTTCACTAGCACTTTGACTTACTTCGCTCAGCTAATAGACTAGCACTTTGACAAGGGGGCCTTACTTCGCTCGGCTAATCATTTTCATACCATGATTCACCCAAATCACAGGCGGCAATATACAACCACAGTGGGCAATACATCCACAAGCGGCAATACACCCACTAGGGAGGGTCTGGGGGGCGGCAATTCACCCACAGGCGGCAATATACACTCACAGGCGGCAATACTCCCACAAGCGGCAATTCACCCACAATTCTGCGTAAGCGATCGGCCTCGCGAAGCGAGGCACCGGCCTCGCGTAGCGAGGCCCACGGGGGGTCTGGGGGGCGGAGCCCCCCAGCTGGGTGCGTAGGCGAGCAAAGCGAGCCGGAGCATCTAGTCTATACCACTAATTCTCAGTCTGTGTGTCTGTGGGTCTGTCTGTATGTCAATCGCCTACTCTGACTAAACGGTAAGTCCTAAAAATACCCCGATTTTTCCTATCGTCTCGGGCGACCGTTTAAGTCTTTGTAGGGGGGTTGAGCACCCCCAAAAATGCGCGCAAATCCGCGCAATTGACATCAACTTTCTTATTTCAAATGGGAACCCCTATTTTTTTCTTCGGATTCGGATTCCTCGACTAATTTTACGTCCGATAAGCGAGTTGCGCGAATTTTATGACGCGCGCGAATTCGCTGAATTAATTTTTTCGATTTATTCCGTCGTTAATAGACGGATTTTTTCCGCGTTTCGTCTGTAGCCTACCTAGAGATCCGAATTTTAATAGGAGATATCGACCAAATTCATTTCGAAATCGAGTGAATTTTGAGCGCGAGTTGAGTTTTGAAAAAACTGGGCCGTCGCCACCGACCCATCGCGTCGGGTGAATTCTGGCTCGGCTTCACTCCCATCCTCTCAACACCCTCTATCCCCCCGCCTTCACTCTTCACTCTGAGCGGGTGGGACATCAGCCTTTAAGGGGCGCGAGCAAGGTCTACGTGATCTCTCCCGGACGGACGTAAATTAAATGAATCGATTTAAATTGAATCGATTATCGAGAAAAGTAGAATCGATTTAAACTGAATCGATTATCGAAAAATTTAATTTAATTTGAAAAAAAAAAATAAAATAAAATAAAAATAAAATAAAAAAAATGATCTTAATTCTGAGATACGTTGAGCGCCCTCAAGGATTTTTTCCGTTTTCCCCTCCTTCAACTAAAGAAAAGGAGTGGGGATTTAAGCCACTATTGATTCGATTTTGATGAAATTTTCAGGGAATCATTTTATCCGCCAGGGGATTCTACGTCCAAAAATACTTGGAAAACGACACTAACTCTACCCCCTCGCCATTTTAGCCCCATATTTTTTCTTTGTTTTCATTATACCGGCCAGGGGATTCAATTGTCCTACCTACCTACATATTTATATGTAATAAATTACATATTTTAGCCCCATATTTTTCCTGTGAGTTTTCAACTATGATTTGATTTCACTAGCACTATGACAGGGTGGGAGCACTACCACTAATTCTCAGTCTGTGTGTCTGTGGGTCTGTCTGTATGTCAATCGCCTACTCTGACTAAACGGTAAGTCCTAAAAATACCCCGATTTTTCCTATCGTCTCGGGCGACCGTTTAAGTCTTTGTAGGGGGGTTGAGCACCCCCAAAAATGCGCGCAAATCCGCGCAATTGACATCAACTTTCTTATTTCAAATGGGAACCCCTATTTTTTTCTTCGGATTCGGATTCCTCGACTAATTTTACGTCCGATAAGCGAGTTGCGCGAATTTTATGACGCGCGCGAATTCGCTGAATTAATTTTTTCGATTTATTCCGTCGTTAATAGACGGATTTTTTCCGCGTTTCGTCCGTAGCCTACCTAGAGATCCGAATTTTAATAGGAGATATCGACCAAATTCATTTCGAAATCGAGTGAATTTTGAGCGCGAGTTGAGTTTTGAAAAAACTGGGCCGTCGCCACCGACCCATCGCGTCGGGTGAATTCTGGCTCGGCTTCACTCCCATCCTCTCAACACCCTCTATCCCCCCGCCTTCACTCTTCACTCTGAGCGGGTGGGACATCAGCCTTTAAGGGGCGCGAGCAAGGTCTACGTGATATCTCCCGGACGGACGTAAATTAAATGAATCGATTTAAATTGAATCGATTATCGAGAAAAGTAGAATCGATTTAAACTGAATCGATTATCGAAAAATTTAATTTAATTTGAAAAAAAAAAATAAAATAAAATAAAAATAAAATAAAAAAAATGATCTTAATTCTGAGATACGTTGAGCGCCCTCAAGGATTTTTTCCGTTTTCCCCTCCTTCAACTAAAGAAAAGGAGTGGGGATTTAAGCCACTATTGATTCGATTTTGATGAAATTTTCAGGGAATCATTTTATCCGCCAGGGGATTCTACGTCCAAAAATACTTGGAAAACGACACTAACTCTACCCCCTCGCCATTTTAGCCCCATATTTTTTCTTTGTTTTCATTATACCGGCCAGGGGATTCAATTGTCCTACCTACCTACATATTTATATGTAATAAATTACATATTTTAGCCCCATATTTTTCCTGTGAGTTTTCAACTATGATTTGATTTCACTAGCACTATGACAGGGTGGGAGGTGGGGCATACTTCACTCGGCCGATCATTTTAACGGCCAGGGGACTCGCAATGCTCGGCCACCGACATAGGTAGTTCTATTATTATCAAGGGAAGGCTTTGCAAATTTGATTTCACTAGCACTATGACAGGGGGCCTTACTTTCCCCAAAAATACTTGGAAAACGACACTTAACTCTACCCCCTCGCCATTTTAGCCCCATATTTTTCCTGTGAGTTTTCAACTATGATTTGATTTCACTAGCACTATGACAGGGTGGGAGAGGGGGCATACTTCGCTCGGGCGATTATTTTATTAGCCAGAGGGGTCTTGCTTTGCTCGGCCACCGACATAGGTAGTTCTCCTATTATTGATGGTGGAGTTTTCAAATTTGATTTCACTAGCACTTTGACAGGGGGTCCTTACTTATGTACGAGCGATCACGCAAGACCCTTATAAATAATCTATATCACTAATATATATAATATTCTTGAAAATCTCGAGAAATTCAAAAATGCTCTACGTTCTGAGATAGGTTGAGCGCCCTCAAGGATTTTTTCCGTTTTCCCCTCCTTCAACCCCCTCCCTTCCAACGACACTTAACTCTACCCCCTCGCCATTTTAGCCCCATATTTTTCCTGTGAGTTTTCAACTTTGATTTGATTTCACTAGCACTATGATAGGTTGGGAGGGGGGGGGGGGGCATACTTCACTCAGCCGATCATTTTAACGGCCAGGGGACTCGCTTTGCTCGGCCACCCACATAGGTAGTTCTATTATTATTGATGGTGGAAATTTGATTTCACTAGCACGTTGACAGGGGGTCTAATTTCGTATAGCCCCATGAAAGCTCCATAGGTCTTCCCCAAAAATACTTGGAAAACGACACTTAACTCTACCCCCTAGGCATTTTAGTCCCATAGCGCCCCACCAGGTTTTTTACTGTGAGTTTTGATTTGATTTCACTAGCACTTTGACAGGGGAGGGAGGGGGGCTTACTTCGCTCTGCCGATCATGTTATCGGCCAGAGGGAGCTCGCTTTGCTCAGCCACCCACATAGGTAGTTCTATTCTATTATTATGATGGTGGAGTTTTCAAAATTGACACTTAACTCTACCCCCTCGGCATTTTAGTCCCATAGCGCCCCACCAGGTTTTTTACTGTGAGTTTTGATTTGATTTCACTAGCACTTTGACAGGGGAGGGAGGGGGGCTTACTTCGCTCTGCCGATCATGTTATCAGCCAGAGGGAGCTCGCTTTGCTCAGCCACCCACATAGGTAGTTCTATTCTATTATTATGATGGTGGAGTTTTCAAAATTGAGTTCACTAGCACTTTGACAGGAGGGGCGTCTTATTTCGCTCAGCTGATCATCTTCTCGGCCTTTTTAGCCCCATATCGCCCCATGGGTTTTTTCCCTATGAGTTTTCAAATTTGATTTGATTTCACTAGCACTATGGCAAGGAGGGGGGGGGGGGGCGGTTCCTCGCTCGGGCGGTAGAGAGTAGACTTTTGAAAATTGATTTCACTAGCACTTTGACTTACTTCGCTCAGCTAATAGACTAGCACTTTGACAAGGGGGCCTTACTTCGCTCGGCTAATCATTTTCATACCATGATTCACCCAAATCACAGGCGGCAATATACAACCACAGTGGGCAATACATCCACAAGCGGCAATACACCCACTAGGGAGGGTCTGGGGGGCGGCAATTCACCCACAGGCGGCAATATACACTCACAGGCGGCAATACTCCCACAAGCGGCAATTCACCCACAATTCTGCGTAAGCGATCGGCCTCGCGAAGCGAGGCACCGGCCTCGCGTAGCGAGGCCCACGGGGGGTCTGGGGGGCGGAGCCCCCCAGCTGGGTGCGTAGGCGAGCAAAGCGAGCCGGAGCATCTAGTAAATCACTAATTCTCACCGTCTCTGTGTGTCTGTGGGTATGTCAATCGCCTACTCTGACTAAACGGTAAGCGCTAAAAATACCCCGATTTTTTCTATACTCTCGGGCGAACGTTTAAGTGTCTCTAGGGGGGGTCGCAGACCCCCCCGGCCGAGCGAAAATTGGCACGGTCAAATTGGCCCAAATATGGCCATCTTCGTTATTAATGGTCGGATCGAAAGGGGGTTTCGACCGTATCCTACCTAGAGATGCGAATTTTAATAGAAAATTGTCAACGGGCGATTTCCGACGACGAGCGATGTCTGACGGCGAGTTTAAAATTTTAGATTTCCTGAGATCCCGGCGCGTTTGGGTCTTCAAACCCGGCCGCTGTCAAGGAAGTTGGAAAGACGTACTCAGGGACGTTACAAAGATGGTGGAGGCGGGGAATTTTTTTTTTTTTTTTTTTTGTTTTTGTAGGTGGGGGAACGAATAGGGGGGGTCGCATGTCTGCTTAAGCGGTCGGCCGAGCGAAGCGAGGCCCCCCTGTCCGAATAAGCGCTCGGCCGAGCGGAGCGAGGCCTTATGTCTGCTTAAGCGATCGGCCTCGCGAAGCGAGGCCCACGGGGGGGTCTGGGGGGCGGAGCCCCCCAGCTGGGTGCGTAGGCGAGCAAAGCGAGCCGGAGCATCTAGTCTATCTAAATCACTAATTCTCACCGTGTCTGTGGCTGACTATGTGGCTGGCTGGCTGAGTATGTCAATCGCCTACTCTGACTAACCGGTAAGCGATAAAAATACGCCGATTTTTCCTATCGTCTGTGTGGACCGTTTAAGTGTATCTAGGGGGGTCGAGATTTTTCTAAAATGCGCTCAAATCCGCGCAATTGACATCAACTTTCTTATTTCAAATGGGAACCCCTATTTTTTTCACCGGATTCGGATTCCTCGACCAATTTTACGTCCGATAAGCGAGTTGGGCGAATTTTATGAATCACTAATTCTCACCGTGTCTGTGGCTGACTATGTGGCTGGCTGGCTGAGTATGTCAATCGCCTACTCTGACTAACCGGTAAGCGATAAAAATACGCCGATTTTTCCTATCGTCTGTGTGGACCGTTTAAGTGTATCTAGGGGGGTCGAGATTTTTCTAAAATGCGCTCAAATCCGCGCAATTGACATCAACTTTCTTATTTCAAATGGGAACCCCTATTTTTTTCACCGGATTCGGATTCCTCGACCAATTTTACGTCCGATAAGCGAGTTGGGCGAATTTTATGACGCGCGCGAATTCGCTGAATTAATTTTTTCGATTTATTCCTTCGTTAATAGACGGATTTTTTTCGCGTTTCGTCCTACGCCTACCTAGAGATCCGAATTTTAATACTTGATATCGACCAAATTCATTTCGAAATCGAGTGAATTTTGAGCGCGAGTTGAGTTTTGAAAAAACTGGGCCATCGCCACCGACCCATCGCGTCGGGTGAATTCTGGCTCGGCTTCACTCCCATCCTCTCAACACCCTCTATCCCCCCGCCCTCACTCTTCACTCTGAGCGGGTGGGACATCAGCCTTTAAGGGGCGCGAGCAAGGTCTACGTGATATCTCCCGGACGGACGTAAATTAAATGAATCGATTTAAATTGAATCGATTATCGAAAAATTTAATTTAATTTGAAAAATAAAAAAAAAAAATTAAAATAAAAATAAAATAAAAAAAATGATCTTAATTCTGAGATACGTTGAGCGCCCTCAAGGATTTTTTCCGTTTTCCCCTCCTTCAACTAAAGAAAAGGAGTGGGGATTTAAGCCACTATTGATTCGATTTTGATGAAATTTTCAGGGAATCATTTTATCCGCCAGGGGATTCTACGTCCAAAAATACTTGGAAAACGACACTAACTCTACCCCCTCGCCATTTTAGCCCCATATTTTTTCTTTGTTTTCATTATACCGGCCAGGGGATTCAATTGTCCTACCTACCTACATATTTATATGTAATAAATTACATATTTTAGCCCCATATTTTTCCTGTGAGTTTTCAACTATGATTTGATTTCACTAGCACTATGACAGGGTGGGAGGTGGGGCATACTTCACTCGGCCGATCATTTTAACGGCCAGGGGACTCGCAATGCTCGGCCACCGACATAGGTAGTTCTATTATTATCAAGGGAAGGCTTTGCAAATTTGATTTCACTAGCACTATGACAGGGGGCCTTACTTTCCCCAAAAATACTTGGAAAACGACACTTAACTCTACCCCCTCGCCATTTTAGCCCCATATTTTTCCTGTGAGTTTTCAACTATGATTTGATTTCACTAGCACTATGACAGGGTGGGAGGGGGGGCATACTTCACTCGGCCGATCATTTTATCAGCCAGGGGGGTTGATGTTGAAGGAGCAGTTGACCTTGATGCAGGGTTATGAACGTGTCCATCGATGCTATGCACCCCACTAGGGTTACTCAGCTGGGTGCGTAGGCGAGCAACTAACTATTGATGGCACCCCAGGGTTTTTTTTCCTGTGAGTTGTCAAATTTGACAGGTTGCCAGGGGGTGTTTCTCGCTCGGCCGATCAATTTACCAGCCAGGGGAGGCTTTTTTCAAACTTTTCAAATGACAGGGGGGGTCTTGCTTCGCTCGGGCGATTATTTTATTAGCCAGAGGGGTCTTGCTTTGCTCGGCCACCGACATAGGTAGTTCTCCTATTATTGATGGTGGAGTTTTCAAATTTGATTTCACTAGCACTTTGACAGGGGGTCCTTACTTATGTACGAGCGATCACGCAAGACCCTTATAAATAATCTATATCACTAATATATATAATATTCTTGAAAATCTCTAGAAATTCAAAAATGCTCTACGTTCTGAGATAGGTTGAGCGCCCTCAAGGATTTTTTCCGTTTTCCCCTCCTTCAACCCCCTCCCTTCCAACGACACTTAACTCTACCCCCTCGCCATTTTAGCCCCATATTTTTCCTGTGAATTTTCAACTTTGATTTGATTTCACTAGCACTATGACATGGTGGGAGGGGGGGCATACTTTACTCGGCCGATCATTTTAACGGCCAGGGGACTCGCTTTGCTCGGCCACCGACATATGTAGTTCTATTATTATCAAGGGAAGGCTTTTCAAATTTGATTTCACTAGCACTTGACAGGGGGGCCTTAATTTCACTAGCACTTGACAGGGGGGCCTTAATTTCCCCAAAAATACTTCCCCTTTCCCCAAAAATACTTGGAAAACGACACTTAACTCTACCCCCTCGCCATTTTAGCCCCATATTTTTCCTGTGAGTTTTCAACTTTGATTTGATTTCACTAGCACTATGACAGGTTGGGAGGGAGGGGGGGCATACTTTACTCGGCCGATCATTTTAACGGCCAGGGGACTCGCTTTGCTCGGCCACCGACATATGTAGTTCTATTATTATCAAGGGAAGGCTTTTCAAATTTGATTTCACTAGCACTTGACAGGGGGGCCTTAATTTCACTAGCACTTGACAGGGGGGCCTTAATTTCCCCAAAAATACTTCCCCTTTCCCCAAAAATACTTGGAAAACGACACTTAACTCTACCCCCTCGCCATTTTAGCCCCATATTTTTCCTGTGAGTTTTCAACTTTGATTTGATTTCACTAGCACTATGACAGGTTGGGAGGGGGGGGGGGGGCATACTTCACTCAGCCGATCATTTTAACGGCCAGGGGACTCGCTTTGCTCGGCCACCCACATAGGTAGTTCTATTATTATTGATGGTGGAAATTTGATTTCACTAGCACGTTGACAGGGGGTCTAATTTCGTATAGCCCCATGAAAGCTCCATAGGTCGTCCCCAAAAATACTTGGAAAACGACACTTAACTCTACCCCCTCGGCATTTTAGTCCCATAGCGCCCCACCGGGTTTTTTACTGTGAGTTTTGATTTGATTTCACTAGCACTTTGACTTACTTCGCTCAGCTAATAGACTAGCACTTTGACAAGGGGGCCTTACTTCGCTCGGCTAATCATTTTCGTACCATGATTCACCCAAATCACAGGCGGCAATATACAACCACAGTGGGCAATACATCCACAAGCGGCAATACACCCACTAGGGGGGGTCTGGGGGGCGGCAATTCCCCCTAAGGCGGCAATATACACTCACAGGCGGCAATACACCCACAGGTGGCAATACACCCACAAGCGGCAATTCACCCACATGTCTGCTTAAGCGATCGGCCTCGCGGAGCGAGGCCCACGGGGGGTCTGGGGGGCGGAGCCCCCCAGCTGGGTGCGTAGGCGAGCAAAGCGAGCCGGAGCATCTAGTCTATCTATCTATCTATCTATATCACTAATCCTCACCGTCTCTGTCAGTCTCTGGCTGGGTATGTCAATCCCCTACTCTGACTAAACGGTAAGCGATAAAAATACGCCGATTTTTCCTATCGTCTCGGGCGACCGTTTAAGACTCACTAGGGGGGTCGAGATTTTTCTAAAATGCGCTCAAATCCGCGCAATTGACATCAACTTTCTTATTTCAAATGGGAACCCCTATTTTTTTCACCGGATTCGGATTCCTCGACCAATTTTACGTCCGATAAGGGGGTCGCGCGAATTTTTTGGCGCGCGCGAATTCGCTCAATTAATTTTTGCGTCTTATTCCGCCGTTAATAGACGGATTTTTTTCGCGTTTCGTCCGTAGCCTACCTAAAGATCCGAATTTTAATACTTGATATCGACCAAATTCATTTCGAAATCGAGTGAATTTTGAGCGCGAGTTGAGTTTTGAAAAAACTGGGCCGTCGCCACCAACCCATCGCGTCGGGTGAATTCTGGCTCGGCTTCACTCCCATCCTCTCAACACCCTCTATCCCCCCGCCATCACTCTTCACTCTGAGCGGGTGGGACATCAGCCTTTAAGGGGCGCGAGCAAGGTCTACGTGATCTCTCCCGGACGGACGTAAATTAAATGAATCGATTATCGAGAAAAGTAGAATCGATTTAAACTGAATCGATTATCGAAAAATTTAATTTAATTTGAAAAATAAAAATAAAAAATTAAAATAAAAAAAAAAATAAAAAAAATGATCTTAATTCTGAGATACGTTGAGCGCCCTCAAGGATTTTTTCCGTTTTCCCCTCCTTCAACTAAAGAAAAGGAGTGGGGATTTAAGCCACTATTGATTCGATTTTGATGAAATTTTCAGGGAATCATTTTATCCGCCAGGGGATTCTACGTCCAAAAATACTTGGAAAACGACACTAACTCTACCCCCTCGCCATTTTAGCCCCATATTTTTTCTTTGTTTTCATTATACCGGCCAGGGGATTCAATTGTCCTACCTACCTACATATTTATATGTAATAAATTACATATTTTAGCCCCATATTTTTCCTGTGAGTTTTCAACTATGATTTGATTTCACTAGCACTATGACAGGGTGGGAGGTGGGGCATACTTCACTCGGCCGATCATTTTAACGGCCAGGGGACTCGCAATGCTCGGCCACCGACATAGGTAGTTCTATTATTATCAAGGGAAGGCTTTGCAAATTTGATTTCACTAGCACTATGACAGGGGGCCTTACTTTCCCCAAAAATACTTGGAAAACGACACTAACTCTACCCCCTCGCCATTTTAGCCCCATATTTTTTCTTTGTTTTCATTATACCGGCCAGGGGATTCAATTGTCCTACCTACCTACATATTTATATGTAATAAATTACATATTTTAGCCCCATATTTTTCCTGTGAGTTTTCAACTATGATTTGATTTCACTAGCACTATGACAGGGTGGGAGGTGGGGCATACTTCACTCGGCCGATCATTTTAACGGCCAGGGGACTCGCAATGCTCGGCCACCGACATAGGTAGTTCTATTATTATCAAGGGAAGGCTTTGCAAATTTGATTTCACTAGCACTATGACAGGGGGCCTTACTTTCCCCAAAAATACTTGGAAAACGACACTTAACTCTACCCCCTCGCCATTTTAGCCCCATATTTTTCCTGTGAGTTTTCAACTATGATTTGATTTCACTAGCACTATGACAGGGTGGGAGGGGGGGGGCATACTTCACTCGGCCGATCATTTTATCATACCAGCACTTTGACAGGGGGTCCTTACTTATGTACGAGCGATCACGCAAGACCCTTATAAATAATCTATATCACTAATATATATAATATTCTTGAAAATCTCTAGAAATTCAAAAATGCTCTACGTTCTGAGATAGGTTGAGCGCCCTCAAGGATTTTTTCCGTTTTCCCCTCCTTCAACCCCCTCCCTTCCAACGACACTTAACTCTACCCCCTCGCCATTTTAGCCCCATATTTTTCCTGTGAGTTTTCAACTTTGATTTGATTTCACTAGCACTATGATAGGTTGGGAGGGGGGGGGGGGGCATACTTCACTCAGCCGATCATTTTAACGGCCAGGGGACTCGCTTTGCTCGGCCACCCACATAGGTAGTTCTATTATTATTGATGGTGGAAATTTGATTTCACTAGCACGTTGACAGGGGGTCTAATTTCGTATAGCCCCATGAAAGCTCCATAGGTCGTCCCCAAAAATACTTGGAAAACGACACTTAACTCTACCCCCTCGGCATTTTAGTCCCATAGCGCCCCACCGGGTTTTTTACTGTGAGTTTTGATTTGATTTCACTAGCACTTTGACAGGGGAGGGAGGGGGGCTTACTTCGCTCTGCCGATCATGTTATCGGCCAGAGGGAGCTCGCTTTGCTCAGCCACCCACATAGGTAGTTCTATTCTATTATTATGATGGTGGAGTTTTCAAAATTGAGTTCACTAGCACTTTGACAGGAGGGGCGTCTTATTTCGCTCAGCTGATCATCTTCTCGGCCTTTTTAGCCCCATATCGCCCCATGGGTTTTTTCCCTATGAGTTTTCAAATTTGATTTGATTTCACTAGCACTATGGCAAGGAGGGGGGGGGGGGGCGGTTCCTCGCTCGGGCGGTAGAGAGTAGACTTTTGAAAATTGATTTCACTAGCACTTTGACTTACTTCGCTCAGCTACTAGACTAGCACTTTGACAAGGGGGCCTTACTTCGCTCGGCTAATCATTTTCATACCATGATTCACCCAAATCACAGGCGGCATAATACAACCACAGTGGGCAATACATCCACAAGCGGCAATACACCCACTAGGGAGGGTCTGGGGGGCGGCAATTCACCCACAGGCGGCAATATACACTCACAGGCGGCAATACACCCACAGGTGGCAATACTCCCACAAGCGGCAATTCACCCACAATTCTGCTTAAGCGATCGGCCCCGCGAAGCGAGGCACCGGCCTCGCGTAGCGAGGCCCACGGGGGGTCTGGGGGGCGGAGCCCCCCAGCTGGGTGCGTAGGCGAGCAAAGCGAGCCGGAGCATCTAGTATAGTAGAAATTTGGAGTCACAATTCAGCCGCTCGGCCTCGTTCGGGGCGTCTACACTACAATCGTGCCGATCCAAGTTTCCTTTCGGCCTTTAGGACCATCTGAAATGAGATTTTATTGTAATGCTCAAGTCCTTAGAATTTCACGCATAGGTACGACGTTCGTGCAATTGTTGGAACAAACGTGCGATATGGGTAAGTAATGCAGTTCAATAGATCATCGATGGGAGTGGTAAATGCTTATAGGAACCGGCTTTCAGTTCAATTCCGCGTCCGAGACAGGCTATTGTGTCCTGCACTCAACTCCCATTCTCCCCTTCATCCCTTTTACACCACACAATTAACCCCTCCATTTTCCTCCACCCAACATCACCCATCTCTTTCGCTCTCTCCCTCGCCAGACTCTGTCCAGGTTTTTTTTTTTTTTTTTTTTTTTGTGGCCCTGCGGAAGGTTTGCAATTCAAATCAACCTTTGAATTTTTATTAGCATCTACGGCTTAAGAATTTGGTCTTTTACCATTCAACTCAAGTAGAGAGATATTAGAAATCCACACGAACGACTTTGTAGAAACAGGAAGGCTCAGATCCTTTTATTCAGAAATTCTCCATTTTCTGTTTCATCCGTTAAACGAATTTCTCGGAACGCGAGCTGCGTGTCGGCCGGGGATTGACATGATCCGCTGCAGGTTTTGATGGCATCACCTTAATCATGCAGTCGAGCCCTTCCCTTTTCCTATCGGTCGGATGTTACAGTTGGGTGCTCGTGGAAAACCTCGGTTTTTCCGGAATGTTCGTTCGTTTCGATTGATTTGCGTATCCTGCAGGAATGGTTGCAACCTGTCAGGGAGTTGAAAATGGCGTGGACTGTGATCTGGCAACACGTTTATCAGTGCGTTTCCTCAAAATCGGTTACATAGCGTAACAAAGCATGTAATGCGGGAAACTGCTGTAGGAAGAAGACGCTGAGTGGGTGTTTTTGGGGTGCCTATGAGAGGTAGCATTACTAGATTTACGTTATTTATGTGTTGTGAGTTTGGTGGAGATAGGAAGCCGCCAACTCCATGTTCTCGCCGGCGTTTGTTTCGGAGTGATGATCTGGAGTACTGCGATACACCCTCCCTGAAAGTATGTTCAAAGCGGCCTGGTCATTGTGCTTTCAATGGGGTCCAGATAAGACACACTTCCAAAGCTTCCAGTGGGGCGGTCCAGAGTATCCACGGATTTCACCTGCAGCTAAGCAGCGGCGGTTCTCGTTTTGGCACATTTTACATATCGGCACAGGCACGTTTCGACACAATAGTGATACGATTCGGCACAACCCCAAAAACTGTGAGACCTGACTTTACCTTCTGCTCAGCTTCCAGCGAAGAAATGAGGAATATTGTGAAGAGTATACATGAATAAATAAATGCATTTTAATGCAATGAATTATAGCTAAGTACAAATATCCTACGGGAACAAAAGTAGGAGTGGAAGTAGAAAATGTCAAAAATGAGCATGTCACAAATGAGCAAGTCAAAATTTGTATCTTTATAGGGGAAGGGCGGCTACCTTCAACCACTTTTTGCTTATTCTGATATTTCTGTTCTGCATTAGCGAAATTTGAATTGGTTTTCCCTTCTACAATCAGTTTAACTATTGCCCTGAACGATTAAATAGTAAAATCGTTACAAAATCAGAGTCAAATACCCGTATTCTATGTCCATAAAAAAATTGTTTTTTGGTTGAAGCTACCCCACCAGTGGGGTAGCTTCAACCATGATGTGGGGTACCTTCAACCACTTTCATAGGGTAGGTAGTTGAACGGGTACACCCATTAAAACGCATGAATATCTTTATATTAAATATATTATATTTAATATTTCATCAAATATTAAATCAGCCTTGGTAAAATGAGGTCAGTTCTTCTCTAGTAGGTACCTATTAATAAAGATGCTTTTTCGCATCACAATAATGAAACAAAATACTTCAGCTTCAAAAATAAACTCAATGGGCTCCTTGAAAAGGTCAGAATTCATCATTTCCAGCACCCTTTTAAACCCCCCTACATAAATTTTTAGTTCGAAAATCTGTATAATTACTTGCAGAACTGTTTTAGAAATGTCGGAGATTTTGAAATGAAAGCGGAGGGCATGTGACGTCACCAAGTAGTTGGGCACAGAGCCACCAGAGCGCTGAATAATAAATCTGAACGGAATCTGAATAAAAACACACGACCCGGGTCGATTTTGAATTACCTTCTTTGATGATAACTCGATGCTCGATTTTTGAATGACCTTCTCTGATGATTGCCCCGATTTTTGAATTTCAGGGTCGTCTTTTCGCAAAGCAAAGTTGGCTAACACGCGTAGAGGCGAGAGAGAGATCAAAAAATGATCCTGCAGCCGATATCATGTAGGCCTACCCCCTCCAGGCCTCAGAATTCAAATATGTATTATATTTTCCAAAGGCCCTATAAATAATAGAAGCGTTTTCTGCAATGTTGACTCATTTTCGAAACTATTGAAGCATGAGCTTTCCAGGATTTTTTAAAAAATTGTATAATTAAATTATATTTTAATTATTGTATTAATACATTTTATTTCTCTCTTTTTTCTAAAACTAAACAACCCAGTATTTTGAAAACGGTCTTCATTACATATGTGAATTCTCTCTTCTATTGCATCACAGCTTTGACTAATAAAGTTATTAAAATTATTACTAGTTCTAGTTTCATCACAAAGAACAATAGGAATTCAGAATAATTAAGCAATTTTGAAAGGTACCCAATAGATGGGGTAGATTCAACCACTCAAAAAAGTGGTTGAAGGTACCCCACTTCGTTCTGGTTGAATCTACCCCATCCTAACTTTTTGAACTAAGTGTGACTTGACCTTCAAACAGAGCATGCAATCAGAAAAACTCAAGCTGTTCCTAAAACTAGAGTAAATTATGAATCTAATGATGCAGAGTTCATTCCAAAATACATATCCTGACATGTACAACAGAGCAACAAAAATTATGATTTTACAAACCTTGCATCGCTAGAAAACACGTTTTAAATTGCAGCAAGCCACACAAATAAGCTGAAACCTCCAAAATACGGTTACAATGTCTTCTTCACTTCTTCTTTCTTTCGTAATTTTCTCAGCCCTAAAAACGTTCATCATGGCGGACAAATCGCCAATGGTTGAAGGTACCCCATGGTTGAAGGTAGCCGCCCTTCCCCTACTTAAAAATTTGAAGTAATTACTTCATTCAGCATTAATATTGAAATTTTGCCAAAATACTCGGCTTACAATCTAGTTGGGCCCGGAAGGTTTTCTAATTCTAATTGGGGTTCTGTGGAGATAAACAGAGGCTACGGAAGGGGTTATTGAAGGGTTTCGGAGTTAGGTGTCGTTTTCGAAGTTTTTTGCCCGTAGAATCCATTTTTTGGGGTCCCAGAACGATCGGATTTCACCGCGGAATCTATGGGGCTCCATTTCCGACTTCCTCGAAAAAGGAAAACGATGGATGGATTAGCCAGATACCAAACAAAATCTTAAGGGTAAATGTCACCCTCACTTCATAGTGACTATCATTAGTTCTTAAGTTGGCCTTCAATTGGCAGCATCAAAGGAAGCAATTTTATGAACTTGGATAATTGCAGCTAAATGAACGATAGCACCTTGTGGAACTCAAAGATACGTCTAATCCTATTCTATTACACCACTAAATTGATCACACCGGCGTATCCAAGTAATGAGCTCTTGATCAAAATTTTCATGACCTATACCGATTTTGCAATTTTTCAGGAAACACTAAAAACAGGCTGGTACAGTCCCATCTGTTACACATGGTAGCAGTCCCAGCAACAAGTTCTCTACCACTGGGCATCTCACGCCTCGGGGTACCATACCCTCGGGCTGTGCCGAATAGTAGCAACATTAATTGGCTGGATATCAATTGATCGTGCCGAAACGAGTGACGCCCCTAATCAGAAGTAATAAGCCATGGGCGGTAACATCCTAAAGCGCTAGTTTCCCCCCCCCCCCCCCCCCCAATGAAGAGCCAATTAAAATTGCGTATTTTATTAGTAACGCAATTTCAAATCCTTATGCAGCTCTTGGGCCTTCTCGTGCTGCAATGATTACAATATAATTTGTTCGCTAAGGGTCTAAAGATCGAGCCTGTACAGATGCTGCCGAAACGTACCTAATCTAATCGGTATTTATAAATAATAAATAAAAGAGTTTGGGAAAACGCAGGTCTACGCCCGTTCTTTTGTATCGCACTTCTCGGTGGCAAATTATATTTTCGTTTTCCAACCTAATGTGACCGGCAGTTCCCCCTGGACAGGGGTCCCACTTGAGAGGAAAAATATCCGAAGAAAATAATTTTTGTCTAAAATTTAGACAAAAATTATGGACGGCGTTATGCAAATACCAGGTAAGCGACAAAAGTTGATTTTTTGGGAAACTGCGATTAAAGTTATTGGGACTGTTCAGCCTGTTATGGAAATTGTATTCAGGTTGTCTTGGTGAAAGATGGTTTCTAGGTGTTTTGTTGATGTGCTCTACACGATTCTTTGGTCAGGAAGACTAAAAAAGGAGCCCTTGCGCCCTTTTTGAGCTTACCTGAGAATTGAAAAACTCGGAAAGAAGGGTAAACAAATAACCAATTACCAGGTAAACGCCATTTGGTCGCTTACCTGGTTATTGAAATTTGATTTAGGAAGATTTACGAACATTTAATATCCAGGTAAACGCCATTTTGTAAAAAAATAAAATTTCCAGATTGTAAACAATTAAAACGTTTTACTTGTTTATTAAGGCGTACGACTTTATCTTAACTTTCTCGTCGTCTTACATTTACAAAATGTAACACTACAATGTTACATATTGGAAATAATATTACATACCTAACTAGCAGGAAAGCCCGTTGTTTAGAATACAACGGGCGCTAGAATGAGGACACAGATGCCATTGATGTAAAAGGATAAAATTGCTAAATAAAAGTGAACAAAATGAGAAGTTCATTTTTCGTTCTTCGTCCATTGCTTTCAATTTCCGATTTACCCCTTAGATATCTTATTGATATAATAAATGAAATAAAATAAAGATAAAAATAAAATAAAAAACCTGCATCAAAATCGGTCAAGCCGTTCGGGCGCGAATCGACAACACACAGACAGACATTGATGTAAAAGGATGAAATCGCCAAATAGAAGTGAAAAAAATGAGAAGTTAATTTTCTTCCTCCATAGAAATTCGTTTTAGGAGCCACTTAGCTGAATCCGATCTTATGCTGGTGTGTAAGTCCTAAGGAGGCTACATGCCAAATTACAGCTTTATAGAGTGAATAGCATAGAAATTAGCTTTAGGAGCCACACAGCTGATCTGGGCCCTATGGCGCCCAAAGTGTTAGTCCTAATGAGGTCACACGCCAAATTACAGCTTCATAGAGTGAATAGCATAAAAATCAGCTTTAGGAGCCACACAGCTGATCCCGACACTATGCTGCTTTAAAGACTTTAAAGTGTAAATAATTAGATGGCTACATGTCAAATTACAGCTTCATAGAGTGAATAGCATAGAATTAGACTTTGGAGCTATTCAGCTGATCCCAGCCCTATGCTGCTTAAAGTCTAAGTCCCAAGGCTATAAATATCGCTCGCTGGTTGGTGATACGGTTGCAAACGCTTGCTTCGCTCGCTTGAGTGTTCCATGCAGATAGATAACGCAACTTCTTGATTATAAGTTCCTCCCTACTTCAATTTGGAAAATTATTTCCATTGCTAGCTAAACCCGACAAACTCCAACGTGTGATCGTAACTATAAACCGATGCACCCGTGGCAACCTGTCAACTTAATTTTTCATAGTACCTAACAACGCTTGTTGGTTTCCCGTCTATCACCCGTATATGCAGCCCATAGCAACCCATCAACTCAAAATTAAATTACCTAGTACAAATCGAAGGCTCGCAAAAAATACTCGTACCCGCCTACCGAGGATCTTCGAAAAATTTGCGAACGGGTTATCGCACAGAAATCGATATGTACCTACTCGTTGAAATCAGAGTGAAAAGCTCGTTTTAACAGACGTAGTTTCGTTCTAAACCGACGACAAAAGTTGTACCGGGGTTTCGGAGTTTCGAATATTTTCCTAGCGATCCCTAGTAACGACGACAGTCGTAGGTACTGCTAACAGGGTTTATACACACAGAGGGTTAAGGTATGTGATACTGCTGTACACAGAGACCCTTGTGTACAACTGAAATGTAGGTACTGCTTTTTGAAACTAGTAGAGTTTTTGGAGAGCTACTTCCTGCCTACTTACTTACGCACTTGACAATATTATTGTCAAGTGTCTAGGCAGGAAGTAGCTCTCCAGATATTATCTTCCAAAGAACTTAAATTAGATGGGACACCAACACTTCTTATCAACTTTTAATGGTGATACGGGAAAAACGCAAAGAAATTTGGGACCTTTTCCGTTATCGTCCCACCGCCCGAAACGGTTTCGGGTGGTGGGACGATAACGGAAAAGATCCGAAATTTGTCGCTTACCAGTTGATTGCAGCAGCTGTAAGAGCCAGCTGAAGAGATGCAAACAACAGGTAAACGACATCATTTGGCGCTTACCTGGTTATTGCAAAACTAGAGTGGCATGTTTTGGCGTTTAACTGGTTTTTAAATTTCTACTTTTGGCGGTTACCTGGAAATCTCAGGACTAATGGGATGAATTTGGCGTTTAACTGGTATTTGCAGAATTAAAATGATCGATTAGGCGGACATCGGTTAAACCATATGGCCGTAATAACCGATGGAGTTGAGATATGAGAGCGAAACCTCTTCACTTCGAAAGATCTCAACGAGCTGAATCCAGCCATACCAAAAACTCAATTTTGTGATTTTGGCGCTTACCTGGTATTTGCATAACACCATCATTTAATGAACTGATTAACTTAGTGGGCTTCCCAAATGTCGGTCACCTTCACTAAATATATTTGGTGAAAGTCAACCTTGGGTATCTCAGAACTTCACCGACTTCAACCTGACTCGCTTCGTAAAAAATATTGACTCGTTTTGGAAAAATAATGACAGGGAGCGTGTAGGAATGTCGTGGTTCAATCAGATCTACAGGATGTACTGGCCTGCAGACGATGAGTTACCTTTTTATTTGAACTATGACCTGGGTATTTAGATAAAGAGACTCCTGACTCAAGTAAGGCTGATAAGAAATTATTTCGCCAGACTGTGCACTCCAGGCTTTGTTGCCAAATACAATAATACCGAAGAGTGTCCGATGTGCAATTTAGAGGCCCAAAATTCAATCATCCATTCCATCTGTGACTGTCCTGTGGTTCGTGGCGAACGGTTTTCTTTTTTTCGTTTTTGTCCTCAGTGAATTGTCCCACGTGACTTGGCCTCTCTCTTCTCTCTCAGTGATTTATTAGCTTGTAAGAAAATGTAATGCTTTTTGGTGAGCTGTATTAGAACGAGAATATTATAGTAGCGATCTTTCTTGTATTATTGTAGTGATTTACCAGGTAACCTTTTGTTATTTTAGAGATTGATTTATCCTGCTGTGGGTTTGCCCAATTCAGCTGGTGTTGGGCGAGTTCCTACATGTTCAAATTGAGTTCCTAATATGAATTTAGTTATATCAATTTGAGTGTTGTGTGTTTGGGGGAAGGCCTCTAGCGTAACTAGGATTTCGCCCCCGATATCTTCGGAGGAACGTGAAGGGGGTACTTGAATATCCTGATCTAGTGCATAACACAATTTGTTGTGATCTACAAGCCTAGGTAGATATCGAAGCAGTATTGGAAATTCCGCTATCTCCAGCCCGACAAGAAGTGTTTGAGTAGACTGGAATGCGTTGAATTTCGGAAGGGAGTCCAGTAGATTATAATACCGAAATTGAATTGTCATCCACACCAGATACTACAATTTCATACTGAGCTTCCCCAAGCTGTTTGTCGGAAGGGAGACATCATCTTCAAATTGAGTCTTACGAAGGGTTAATTTCCCGGCTCCCGCGAAGGAATTGTACGTAAGTAATGGCGGCCTGGGCAAGAACCCCGCGCGAAATATTAATTGGGGCGAAATATTAATTAAATATTAACCCCGGCTTCCTCAATAGAATTGTCAATTGTCCAGGTCAGCGGTCCCAATCAAAAACGCTGCAAATTTTACACAAGGGTTTATTATTCTTTGATATACGTTCCTTGTACAGAAATTTAATTCTGTCAATGAAAAAATTGAAAAAAAAAAAAATTTTTTGGATTTTTATCTCAAAAAAAATTTTTTTTTTGGTTTTTTTTGTTCAAAAATGTGTTTTTTAAAAAACTCTGTATTTTTTACTCGAAAAATATTTAACATCCTGGGATCCTTCAAAAATCCCATTTTTAGCCCCTCGAATGCCCTAAACATCGCCCCAGTGAAATCGGATCGTTCCGGGACCCCAAAAAATGGATTCTACGTCCAAAAATACTTCGAAAACGACACCTTACTCGGTCCCATAGATAAAAGCCTTCAATAAACCCCTCCCGTAGCCCCATTATAGCCCCATAGCGCCCCACGGGTTTGGGCGATCGGACTGAAAACCTTGCGGGCACAACTAGATGGTAAACCAAGTATTTTGCCGAAATTTCAGATTTTTTAAAAAATTCCTACTGCCCAAAACGGCCTGGACGGCGGACGGCGGACGGCGGACGGACATTTCGGATTTAGAATGTAGACCTCTTGAAACGGATAATGTCAAATTTTGAGCCCGATCGGAGTCGTCGACCCCCGTCGCGAAAACATAGGTGTATTATTCCAAGAATAATAAACCAAAATGTGTGTGGATGTTCTATTCTGATAGATGTATATAAGAATATATACCTAAGTAATACTGAGATGAGAAATCTAAATTTGACGACGCGATGGGGGGGTTCGAGTAATTAGCTGCTGTCCTCAGAACAGTGTCCTGTTAGCATGAGAAATTAACCCCCCCCCCCCCCCTCGCCATCGGGTGGTTGGAAGTGGCTCTTCCCGCGGTCCAAGAGTGAATAAGGGGGGCGGTAGAAGAGTGGCGCCCACACCGCCACACCTGCATCGCTGTTTTGTTTCATCCTTGTATAGCTGGCAGGCTTTTACAAATAAACCTTTTCTTCCATTCATTCATTCAACTCAAACACTTTCAGGTAGTGTATGGACCGAAGTCGTCAATTTGTCATTCGGGAAAGCACATTTTTCCTACTTGGAAACATTCAACAGTTATTGACTTATGAGTCTTATGAGTCTTATGAGCGCTTTTTTGCGATTTCGGACCACTGCAACGCCTCGCGTTCTCCGCCCTGCACTTGTCTTTTCGATTTACGTACCTACGATGAGTTCGATTTGGCTTGATTTTACAACGTCTGAACGCGCATTTTCTTCAGATCTGAGGGCCACCTCGGAACTAACGCAGGAGTAAGCAGATCCCTCCCCAGACCCCTTGCTCTTTCCACCTGCTGGTGGCTTTAGCCTGGGGATAGCCAACTCCTTTAAAAGGGTCCATAAGCTCCACATCTCGTACCAAAAGCGCCAGGTGAATTTTCGACTCTCATTAAAATAGATTGTCTGAAGCGCCAGCTTATGTTCAGAAGCACGTTTAGGAGTCGTTGACACAAGAGCGAGGACATAATGTTATTACTTATGTCAGGAAGAGGATAGGCGACCTACCTCATGAAGTCAAGGACATCATCATCAGGATGGATTTTTGGATCATTGCTTCCGTCCCAGGTCATGAAAGGGTTCGTGACTTTCTGGAATACCTATGCAAAACGTACGTTGGAGCAGTTGACAGGATATTGGGGTGGTGGCGGGCCAAGGGTTGACCGACTGGGACGCGGTTGCACCCCCCCCCCCCCCCCCCGGCCGACGGGTTTTTAAATGATTGAACCATCCTTGATGACTTTTAGTTATGAAATCATAATCCATGCACAATGTAACCATTTCATACCCTGTTACATGTTATTGCCTACCGAGAAAACTTTGAAAGTAACCTCAGGACTACGTTACCCAAACCCCACGAAGCAGTTCCATCTCTACAACGTCAACGGTAAGCAGGAAAGTAAGGGGAAGTTCATTGGCAAGAGAAATCGCTTTGGGGCAGAAAATCCTATTTTTCATGTGTCGCTCGCCTCACACATGCCCACCTCCGCGTCCGCATGCCCACGTAGAAACGGGCTGACCCAACCTAATGACGGGACTTGATGAAACAAACTCCACCTAATATCCTGAAGGGGAGTTCCGATTTTGGAAGGGACGTAAATCATTCACAACCCTTCCCTAAATGCGATTGATGGTCCCCGATTTCAACCGGAATTACATTCGGTACGACTGGAGTAACGACCTTCATCCCGACTTCTTCAAGCGAGCAGAAACCTCATTGACGTAATGTACATGCGATATTCATCAATTGGAGACTTTTGGGACCAAAGCGCCAAAATGAAAAAATAAATTTTAATCAATTAATTTATTTCAATCAATACTTAAAAATAATGAATTGATTTAATTAATTCAAATTATTTAATAACTCATTACAATAATGGTTGTTGATGATAAACTAATTTAAATTAATCAAAGTAGCTTTTTATGGTTTTCAAGTATTAATTGTAATTGATTTTGGCATTTGGGCCCTTTGGTCCCATAAGGCTTCAATTACCTAACCAAGTTAATGTTATTATTCCCTGCGATCCCTCATAAAAGTTGTTACATATTACGGGGGCAGTTAACTTTGTGGACTCAAATCAAAAATATTTTATCGAGCGTTTTCTTTTTCGAATTTCAAACAACAAACTTAGCAATGCAACTACTAAGTGACTCCATTCCCTTAAACGGTTCAAAGTTGCTCCCTACCGTGTTTTGCAAAACCAAACAAAGAAAGGAATAAAAGAAGAAACAGAATCGCTGGATATATATAAAATGTGAAATTCACTTTCTGGAAGGGAATAAAAGTTGCCTAGGGACTTATTCTATCAACTTCACTAGGGGGTGTCCCCCGCCTTCGTGTAAGCCCGTTTCCACTGCCAGCAAGTTTATCAAAGTTAACCTACTTACATTGAATTAAGGGACAGATTTTCAACTGAGCTGCAACTTGTTTTAATTAAGCGCGTTTAATTAACAATCATCTCCCTTCGGGTTGTACGTACAGCAGGGAGCTAAAGGTGGTATCCACTTTTGCGGTGAAAGAAACTTTCGCTCATGAAATACTTACAGAAGAAAAGATTATGTGATGAATTACATTTTTCATTTGCCGGCGCAGAACTCCGCAGAACACGCAGTTAGATTTGTTCCACAGTAGAGAAAAACACTCGTTTAAATGTATTACTTGCATCATCAATCTTTAATTAGAGTGATTAGTGAACTAGACTTTTGGTTTATTACTTTTGGAATAATATCACTATGTAATCGCGACGTCGGTCAACAATTCTGATCGTCCTCAAAATTTGACATTATCCGTTTCAAGATGTCTGAATTCTAAGAACGAAATGTCCGTCCGCCGTACGCAGCACAGTGGGGTGGATGCGGAGAAAAGTCAATTTTCCAAATTCGCTTTTTCATTGATGTTGTGCACTATTTCCACATGTAGGAGTCACATGTTGATCGTTTTTTAAGTTGGCACCACTAATTTTCGAAGCGTGTCGTTGATTCAGGAGAGAAGGATCCTCATATCAAAAACCCCTCTTCAGAAACATGACAATTGCGGGATCGAATATATCACGTAGGTACATTCCATTTCTCATCGGGGATTTCTCCTGCGGTATGGACGGAGAAGCAATCATTGCAGATCTATCTCCCAACTTTTTTTCCTGGTCTGATCTGTGCAAACGGACCGGCGGTAGGCCTTGTTTACATTCCCTTAAACCGTCCCGATAAGCGTTTGCCAACCTACTCCTCTCCTCCTGGTCGTCCGTCAACCCTGAACTACAATGACGTTAGATTGGAATTAAATCTTTGGCTCCACTACAAGAACCGAAAGTCACAGCCGAATTTATCCCATCCTGGAATGCTTCAGAGCCAAACGATAAGCCCGGTCGGGTGGATAATTTTATCCGGCGGTTACTAGTTAATAGGATTCCACGCCTATCTACCCTGCTGGATACAGAATACGACATTATACGGTCTTGATGGATATTGGATTTGAGCACCCCGCCCAGCAGTTACTAGGGTCCATACTGATATTTCGAGTCATGTGACCTTTCGGTAATCCTTCCTATATTTTGCGAACAAATATTTCGCACTTTATACATGGGTAGTGTTTTTCCAAAATCTGGAATATATCCATTTTTCTGAAAAAAAAAAAGAAAAAAAAAAGGATTTGAGTGATTTTTGTTCTAGAACAAGAATCACTCACATCCTTTTTTTAAAGCTTTAAAATTTAAATTAACGACTGGAGGACGAGACTAGCCTACCTGACTGACATTTTTCAGCACCTCAACGCTGTCAATAATTGACAATTATTCTGCCGTGCTAACGCAGAGTGCAGTAACTCCATAATTGTGAAAGTGGAGAAAAACGCCAAAAACTTCAATTCGCCGGGCCACCTGTTAAAAATATTATTTTATCGCAAAAAGTGGCGTCATATGTTGGTATTGGCATCGTATTATATCAATTTGAAAAAAAAAAATTAATTTTTTTACAATTTAGCATGTGGCTGGGCGGATACTGCATTTTGGCTTAGCAAATCACTCTTAAACACTACGCTAAAGTGCAGTAACAGCCGGAACAGCATCAGATTGTCATTCCAAGCGGCCTCCTGAGTCGTGGAGTTACTGCAATTATGTGTTGAGGCGATCTAATGTCCCTAAGCTTAATTGCAGTATCTCCACTTGCTAGGCTATATCGCAGTAACTCCAAAACATTGAGCTGGAGATACTGCATTTTAGCGTTGGACTATGGAGTAACTGCTATATAGCCTAGCAATACCCAATATTCGAGGCGCTTACTGCAAAATTGCTAATCGATTTTGGCGGGAAAAAGGGCATTTAGGGTGAACTTTGACCCTCCATATGATGCATTACATATCTAAGATACCCCCTAGGGGTCTAACTCAAAACCGGCGAAATGTGGAGTTACTGCACTTCACGTTAGCACGGCAGTATTGTGGTCTACAAGGTCCTTCTGACAGTATTCTATCGTCCACAGACAAACGTTCTGCGTTTGGTGACAAAATCGGTATGTGACTGAAGAATTTGGAACAAGGGCACACTGATATGTTTCCACTGTTTTCTGGTGAGGAAAACTCGAACCCTCCTATGTTACAAGGCATTGCAAACCACCTAATGAACTTGAAACTGGCTCTCGACAAATACTTCCTGGACCTGGACATCAAAAAGCATGACTGGATTCGAAATCCGTTTTCCACCATGGTGCAAGTAGAAGGCATGCCTCTTCAAACCGAATTTAAGAAACCTTATTGATTTGAGAAATGACCGAACTCTACAACTCAAATTCAATGACGTCCCACTGAACACCTTATGGATTGACGTTGCAGCAGAATATCCTCAGCTGTCGAAGAAAGCAATTGACATCCTTCTCCAGTTCTCAACTTCGTGGATGTGCGAACCTGGATTTTCGACACTTGCGACCATGAAAACGAAAAAACGGCAAAGAATGTTGGAAAGCACATTAGAGGACGACATGAGGGTTTGCCTTTCCCAACTGCCTCCTAGAATCCCAGAAATTTGCCGAAAACATCAGGGACAAATTTCACATTGATTTAAGTTACCTCGGCGGTCTTCGATTCGGCACAGTCATCGATTCGGCACAGTCGACGTTTCGGCACACCTCAGCTCCCGGAAAATACAACTCCATTCGGCACACTCCCAAAATATGTCTAACGTGACTGTACACCGTCCAAACCATGAGAAACCATGGGCAGAAAAACGAGTTGTTCAAACTGAGCTAAGATGAGGTTGCACTTTAACTTTTATTGCAGTGCCAAAAATAAATATATTAATCACAATAATTCATTATCACGTATAATCATAAGAAACTTAGTCATCAAAATCTCAGACACATTCATTGATGCAGTCGTCGTCCGTGTCGTGTTAATATCTAGAAGAAGAATTCAATCGTCAAGCAAAGAAGAAACGTTCCAAATAACTCTAAAAAGCATCCTTAGGGCAGTCTCTTGTTGTATGGAGTTGAAGTTCATTTTTTTGTAAGTTCTGGTGAGATTTAGTGAATTATAAAGTACTTTCAACGTCTAATAGGTGTTTATGTGTCTGATTGAAAATTTGGATTCTGCACACCAAAAATAGTAAAGAATGACAGTTTTCATCAAAGATAGGCCTACATGCAAAAAAAAATTTTTTCACATCAGGAAGAGTAAGGTACAGTCTCGTCACAAAGTGAGCCTCGACCGTGCCGAACTGAGTCCACAGTGGAGAGGGCCTCGGTGTGCCGAGACGAGTTGTAATTAACCCTTTCCAGGACAATAGATCGTGCCGAAACGAGGTACGCCCAAGTTACCTACCACTAAAGAAAAGAATTAACATTTTACTTAACTACCTACCTATTAATTATTAATTAAAGTTTTTGTGCTCTTTACTGAAAACTTGTTTCTATTCCGAACTTATTACTAGAGCCTGGAATTATCATATTTTGCATATTTCGGTTTTCGAGTGTCAAACCTCGTATTTAGACGTTTTGAAGGTTTTTGAATGCATTAGGGCCTTTTAAATTGAAATTAAAATGTCATATTTTTGCATATTTTGGTTGCTGGCGCATATTTTCTCATATTTGGCATGTTGCTGCATATTTCGCATATTTTACATTTTCTTCATATGTTTTCAAGAAACGAGCTTAGGAAAAACTCCCAATGTGGTTTTTGTTCAAGGGTGATTGACCTGACCTTAATGTTTGGTATCAGAGGCCATTGTTAAGAGTTGCAACACTACCTGCAGAGTGACGGAGATGGTTAATCCGCTAATGGGTACATTACTAGTTACTCTGGGCCACGGATACTAAACTATAGTTTAGTATCCGTGCTCTGGGCCTAAGCCAACTAGGTCAGGCCTTTCACTTATTTTTCAATAGGTAACCCTTGCTTTCTTCTAATTGTATAAATACTGCCTGCACATGTCCCTATGATTCAAACCCCTCGCATACTTCATTCGCTAAACAACGTCTTTACTAACTCCTGTTTTTTTCGTCATGCCCAATGCAAGTGCTCTTAAAATGTGGATAGGGAGTGATCCAGCGTTCAAGCTCGATGGGACTGTCATCTTCTGCCAACTGTGCAACAAAACCGTAGGTAAGTGAACCATTTTTATCAGATTTCTATACTAACTCCGCCAGCCTTTCGCTTCTTTAAAGAAATCTACAACGTAATTGTGGTGGTGTGAATGTTTTTCACTTTCATCAAAAATCTTTTTCTGTTTGTTTGTTTGTTTGTTTTAAAACTTAGAAAGGAAATTTTTATTCGAGCAACATAAAAAAACCGCCAAGCACATTGGAAAAGTAGTTGCTGTACGAACAGGCAGGAAGATTCAGTCTTTCGTATCTGGTTTTGCCAAGGCAGGATCCAAAGAAGCAGTTTAATGAAGACCTCATTTAAATTTTTACTTATTGTTTCCTGTAGAGAGGTCCTTCTCCACTTTAAAATGGTTATTAAGCGATAAAAAGACGCAGCTTTTCTGTGGAAAACTTGAAAAAAGTGTTGGTAGTTCAATACAATAACTTTGTTGATGATTTTCATTTTATTGAATAAAGTAATTAACTGTAAACAAGTGAAAATGTTTGTTCTTATTGCTTTTGTATCCTTATTGTACCTACATTAGACAAATCAAGGTAATCATTTAGATACTTGATCGCCAAATTATAGTATTTTGGTGGAGTGCATATTTTTTCGCATATTTTTTTTTTTTTTTTGCACGAAAGCATATTTTGCATATTTTGCCAATTGTGAAATCATATTTTGGAGAAAAAAACTGCATATTTTCCGAGCTCTACTTATTACACAGCGAAATTTTGTGTTTGTATGGTGGAGTGCCACAGGGTGAGGCCGTCACGAAAAGGGGTGTCGTGACTCAAAGAAGGTTGCAGACCACTGATTTAGGCGAACAGCTTGGACTCTATTATGTAAGTAAGACTTAATCAAGGTTGCGACTTCAGCGGAGAATTTGTAGGATCGTAATTTTTCCAGCAACAGTTTATGAGGCACACAATCAAAACAAATTGAAACATCAACCATTGTTGCTGAAGCATAGTGACCTCTTTCAAAATGTTTATAAATTTGACTTGAAATACACAAAACTGCTTGCTCAGTCGTCCTTCCCGTTCTGAATCCGTACTGATCCGGGACAAATGGATTGTTATCCTCGAAGTGATCTTTTATCTGCCTATTAATAGCTTTTGCAAATACCTTCGAGAACAAAGGGAGTTTAGAAATAGGCCGGTAGTTGGACATATCATCTGCATACCCCTTCTTGTGCAAAGGAATCAATCACTTCTGCGATTTTCAAAACTGACGGATAGAAATTTGAACAAATGGCCTCGTTTATCAGATGAGTCAGGGGGTGAATAATGGCCAGTACTGCATGTTTAATCATTTTGGAAGATAAGCCATAAAAGTCGCAACCATTCGAACTTTTCAAACATAATATAATTGAGGAGGTTGCTAGCAAAAGTCAACTTGTCCAATTCTCAAAAATTTTCAGGAGAGGCAAAAAACTTCCTGTGCAGCCCCCTTTGATGATACAATTAATCCGGTCGGGGAATATTAATCCTTAAGTCAGAGTAAGTTTTCCCCCTGAATACCAAGTTTTTAACATATTATACTTCGAACATACCGACTTAAATATTTTGGACATGTTAAGTTTTGTTAAAAAACTATGGACAAAACTAGTTTTGAAAGAAAAAAATCGTTTTTGACAGGGAAAAATTAAGAATCAGTACGCTCAAGCCAAAACTTCCTTTATAAAATGTATAGAGAGCAAAACATAAAGTAATAGAAATAGAAGATTAGTACAAAAGTGCACTGCGAAGGGACGTGACAACAAGAAAAGATCAAACGATTCCAGAGTTCAAACGTGATAACGCTTGAACTTCCGTGATTTTCTTGATATCTAGTTGCCGCACATGATCGTGCGAGGCATCTGTCGGAGCGCCCATGAAGCAGGAATTCAAACAGGTTAGCAAGTGGGTGCTGCCATCTTGTGAGGGGAAGAGGGAAATGCGGGAAACGTTACCATTCCAAATGGGTTTGGACAAATCGAGTTATGAAAAAAAATGTTTCGCTTAACTGTCGGCAAATACGTGGACAAGTCGAGTTTTGGTGTGAAAAACAAGAGACATTTCCGAGGAAAATGGGATGATGGACAAATCAAGTTTTGGACGAAATGCCAGAATTCAGAGGCCTCTTTACTCGGGAAAAGTTAAGTTTTGCTCGGTGAAACTTCGCGGACATGTGGACATGTGCCAGAGGAACTAGAATATGGAAAAAAAATAGATTTCGATCGAAGGTGGACAAGTTGACTTTTGCTAGCAACCTCCTCAATTTTGAATACTTGTTAGGGTTCCAATGATGAAAAATGTAGCTCTGGCGCAGGATTGATCTCAAAATCAAGGGGGATTTTCGGCTACCGAGGGCAGATTTGCTGTGGTTTTGGAAGCGGCTGATGCGAAATATGTGTTGAAGTCGTCAGCTGTGTATTTTAATTTTCTAATAGGAGCCTTCCTCGTTTGATTGCGGGTTTCGTTTACTTGGCGTGAGCTTGGGTTTCCCATCGGGCTGTCATTGCCGATTAATTGTCACGGGGGACGATGGGCGTGCGTAGAAAAAACTTGGAAGTGTTAGAAAAAAAGAAAGTATATTGGCCTAGACGAGCTTTCGGCTACATGGAGCCATCCTCAGGTCTAAAGACACACGTCGGGATACACGTTACAATTTGCCGGGGATACATAGTGTTGTTGGAAGTTTTTTCTACGCACGCCCATCGTCCCCTGTGACAATTAATCGGTTTTCCTTTATGTATTCCCACTAGGGATTGCAATCCCGGGATCCCGGTCGATTTTTGCCAATTTGAAATCCCGGGATTCGTGGAGTCAATCCCGGGATCCCGGGGTTCGAGAATTAATTGCACCTCGTACGTAAATTGCTCAAGTCTTGTCGGGAAAAATCTTTTAATAACAGACAATAATTCGAAGGCTAAGTGAAAGTGCTCTAAGATGAAAACTGTGAAGTCCCCTGAAGAAAGGATTCGGAAATCTATGAACCAGCCGGTGCCGGTGCCGAAAATACGAAAAGATTTATCGACCACAATTAAAAAAGAAACGAGCCTGTTCAAAAATGGAGGCAGCCGAGGCCACCATTTGGATTTAGTATAAGTACAAAATTTGTGGATATTTAATATCTCCTGTTCCGCTGTCAGCGGACAAAAAAAGGGGGCTTAGAACGGAAAAATAGACACGTTCTAATTTTTTTAAATGTTGTCAGGGACGGTCGAAACCCTTGTGCTAAATGCTGGATGCTCAAAAACCCGCGAAATCGGATTTTTTTTTTTTTTTTTTTTTTTTTTTCAGTTCTTGGCTTTCAACTTCAAAAATGTGCGCCCTAACGAAAAAGTCACTGTATACTATTTTCAAGTAGACAAGATTTGCTACCATTTGAGCGCAACGGCAGCTTTCTAGGACCAATGGGCCCCGAGATTAACCCTCTTCAAACATTGACCATTTTCCCCCAAATGTTAGATATCGTGGTTTTATCCTTCTTCAGTACGGAATATCGACTATAATATTCATCCCACGAGGAAAGTTATGAGGAATGAAATTGTAGAGCAGTGATTCAGCTTCAATTTAAGCACAACCAGAACACGTAGGACTATCCCACTGACCTCCGTAGAAGGTGAGAGGGACTTTTGAGTAGCAGGACTATTTTCGACAAAGCTAAGAAGCAAATTGGCTGGTCCAACTTTGAGTGCTTTCTAAGATCCAACATTATGATTTCTAAAAGCACATTTTTTGAGTACATACGTGAAATTTTTCCTTGATGAGAGAAGTAATATTTTATATAATTTACAATTATTGTAAATAAACAAGTTGTTCGTCGTTTTTAATAAATTTTTTCACGTTCAAACAAAAATCATCAATCCCGGGATTAATCCCGGGATCCCGGGATTGCCCCTGAAAAATCCCGGGATCCCGGGATTCAGAAAAACGTTCGCGATTGCAATCCCTAATTCCCACATCTTCTTTGATGGGTTTCCGGACGCAAAATGTATTTTTCGTGGTAGGAGACTAGAGCCGCTTTGACCGCTTTCGTATTACTCATTCCGGAGAGAAAGGTAGTTTGCTTTTAATTTGAAGAGTCCAGGGGAAAAACCCCGTCATTGATATAAAGCTGATTTTGAGAAAAATGAATTTTAAAGTTTACCAACTAACAGAAACTTCAAAAACGAGTTTAAAAATACAAAAAAAGTTTTATTTGAACCATCAACTATGCAGATTCACAATATGTTTCCCGAATAACCATTTTTCGAACTATTAAATGATATTTTATACATAATTCTGAACTTATAATGCGAAGTTTAGCCCTCTTTTACTCCTAAACCAAACAATGGAGAGAATAAAGTATTTTGAAGAAAGCAAAACGTATATTAATATCCACAAAATACCAAAAAAAATTGCTTTGTACAATTTGTACACTGTGTATTAGGTTTTACAAAACATTTACCAAAAAAAAAGGTTTTTACGAACGAAAACTACGATTCAAAAACGCTGCAAATTTTACTCAAGGGTTTATTATTCTTTGATATAGGTTACTTGTGCAAAAATTATTTCTGTGTCAATGGAAAAAATTTTGGAAAAAATGTTTTTTGGATTTTCTTTTTTTAAACAAAATTTTTCAACAAATTTTTTTTACTCGAAAAATATTTAACCTCCTGGGATCCTTCAAAAATCCCATTTTTACCACCATGAAAGCCCTATAGATCGCCACAGTGAAATCGAATCGTTCCGGGACTTCGAAAACGACACCTAACTCGATCCCATAGCTAAAAGCCTTCAAAAAACCCCTCTCATAGCCCCATTTTAGCCCCATAGCGTCCCACGGGTTTGGGCGATCGGACTGAACCTTGCGGGCACAACTAGATGGTAAACCGAGTATTTTGTCAAAATTTCAAGTTTTTAAAAACATTCCTACTACCCAAAACGGCAACACACAAGATGATGAGATAAGGAGGGGCGCACGCCGCAGCGTTGGTTGGGGCCTTTTAAACTGCAATGACGGGGTTCTTCCCTGCACGCGCTGTCGATGGCGGGGTTTTTCCCCAGTACTGCTAATATTCCACCCAATATTTCGCTAAGATGATGGGGTTATTCTCCAAAACCGAGGGCTTCATCGGATTCTACGCCTCAAAATCCTTTAGAAACCACTTCGTACCTGATTCACCCCAAAATGTCGATGACGGGGTTTTTCCCCTGGACTCTTCATTTGGGATCAGCATCGTACTCGGTTTGAATTTTATTTCGGAGGACAGTTTTTCATATTTTCTAACGATTCAGTAAACCAGGGCTTCGGTTTCTTTTTGAGGAGTTTCCTATGAATAGTAGGAAAAACCTGGTGAGCAATACTCGAGATGGTATGCAAAAAATGTGACCATCTGTAGTCAAGTTAATGAAACTGTCATATGCGAAATCCCAGTTGATATTGAATAGAGTGAATTCAAATTTATCTAGTTTAGGAGTTGTAACTGGGCGAGATATTACGGTCTGCCAGTCGGGATCAACGTTTTTAGGGGCTATCAGGCTTAGGAAAATTGAATTATGGTCTGAAAAAGAAACCCCGTCAACAGAACATTTCTCATCCACTTCCGAAACAAAGTTTGTGAATACATTGTCAATGCACCTTCTCCCTCTCGTAGGTGCATTGTTTTGGGGGAAACAATTGAACGAGGAAAAAACAACAGACAAAGCTCGAAATCTGGAAATATCCTCTAAGATACATACATTGAAATCGCCCATTACTATGACTTTATCAGTTTTATATAGAAGAGAAAGAGCCTGTGTCAGTAGGTACATCAAGGAAATCTCCGAGGTTACCACTCGGGGAACGATAAATCGATACAAGCGTCATGTTGATTTTGGACATTTTGACGGCGGCTAATTCACAAATGGAGGGAACAGACTGATCGGTTCCAGGGCAGTAAAACGAGTCCCGTCTCTCACAAGTATCATCGTACCTCCGTGTTTAGTCATAGGATTACAAAAGGCACTTGCTACAGTGAAGTTACGAATTTTTGTGAAAGCAATCATCATTTTCCAACCAGTGTTCGTTTAAAGAAATTACGTCAACATTGAAATTTAGGGACTCTAAATATGCCTCAACGAAATGGATTTTGTTATTGTATATTATTGCTGCAGACAATCATGATGGGCAAGATAAGTGGCAGGAGGGGAGTTGGGAGGAAGAGAGCCTCGTGGCTTGCCAATATCAGGACCTGGACGGGTATAAGCCGAGCAGCAGAGTTATTTCACCTCGCCCAAGACAGAGAATAATTTGCTGAAGTGATCGCCAACCTTCGATGACGGAGACGGCACTGCAAGAAGAAGATTGTGTATTATGTTTATAACATTTAATGTTAATATGCATAAATGTTGTTTTAGAGTGAACTGGTGGGGCCGCAACCATTCTCGAGCAAGTTTTCACCTGTGGGAATCTGAGAATCTCAACATTTAAAATAAATGCTCGATTAGTGAAAGCTTCACGGTCATGGAGACCCAGTGTATCGTAACCTAAGTCGTGGACATCGTCTTCATTATCTAAAGGCGTTAGAAGGGGTCTAAGGCCACGTGAGTGGAAGAAGTCCAGGGTTGGCTGGCATTAGCCAGCAGGGGATGGTCCCCCTCTACGATGTAGCCGGTTTCGTTTCCGCAAGCTGCCATCATAGAGGCAGAAACGAAAGCAAACATCAGGGAGCAGGAAATGTTTGCAAAGCGTCCCTCCTCTTGAGGGATTTACGAGGTCGGCGAAGCATGTTGGGCAGGTGAGGGTATTATGAGACGGAATGGGTCGGGGATATATTATGAGAGGATGGTGGAAGGGGCGGGGAGGCTGAGACGACTGACAGCAGCGGTCATGAGACGAATGGGTGTGTGCGACGGCCTGTTTCACGCCGTATGCATATAAACCTGGAAGAAACTCTCCAACTCCCGTGAATAATAAACAACCCCCTCTCCAACCAGCTATGCCCTCGTGATGAGAGGGTGAGGGAGATAAGTTTGTTCTGGGGCGCCGCCGCGACGCTAATCCCGTATTAATCCCGTAAACTGGAAGTTGTGTGTGTCCCTCGACGAATCTCACGTGCCCCTAAAACTTTTATACGTTTTCCAAGTTCAATTTAGGATTTTCCAAACCTAATTGAGAATTTTCCAAACTTAATGGAACTTTCCATTTCAATACGACAATTTTCTGTATCACTTTCTTGAGAAAATCTTCAAATTGAAATGAAAAGTTCTCAATTCAGTTTTGAAAATTCTCAATTAGGTTTGGAAAATCCTCAATAATTGAGGATTTTCAGAACCTAATTGAGAATTTTAATGAATGAATAATAGAATGAATTATTCATCTTGGAAAATTCTCAATAGAGCTTGGAAAACCGATTAATGACATTGAAAAGTGAAGTGAATCGACAGGAGCATGATAGATATTTGTATTATAATAATACAATATCAGAATTATGAGAATAATTCTCCTAATTCTGATAACAGTGATATGGGGAAATTATCCAAGCTGGGTGCATATATCAGTGCCAACAACCGTAAAATTTAAATTATTTAAATCAAATTTGAAATAAAAATATTTTGAATGTTAATTTAAATTACTGTTCGAATTTTTTTACTAATGACGGGATGACTCACTCAAAATCCCCCGATCACGTGATCACAAAGCAGGTGAAATTATTTAAAATAAATACAAATTATTTGAATGAAAATTTCTTCAATTTCAAATTTCTTTGATCACGCAATCACAAACCCAGAAATTCCCAAAAATTCCTTGATCTAGTAAGCACAAACAGGTAAAATTCAAATTATTTAAATAACATTTTAATTGGTACAAATTATTTGATTGTAAATTTAAATTATTCGGATTTTTTCTCTAATCACGTGATGACACTCAGAATCCCTTGATCACGTGATCACAGAGTAGGTAACATTTGAATTATTTGAATCAAATTTAAATTAATGCTAAATATACTCAATTCAGGCAGGGCAGAAACACCGTGGTGAAAGTCACCAGGGGATAACAACGCAGTGGTGAAAAAAGTATATTTGGCTATAAAATTGTATATTTTTAAAATAAAATAATAATAATTTTTTTAAAAATATTAAAATTATTTTAATATTTTTTCTAAAATAAATTTAATTTAAATTTAACTGTATCGGAAATCGGTGTGCATAATGAGAGCTGTAGGCCTAATACTAGCTGTATGCCGTGCCAGTGCGAATGTCTGGAAAAAGCGGTATTTATCAAGTATATCAGAGTGATTCTTGATCAGTAGCTAAAATGGAAATTTTACAAACAAGGCCTCGTGAATCGGATAAGAAAATCATTCCATTGTTTTATTGTTCTAAGAAAATGGATGGCGCATGATACTCTCCAAATTATTTACTTTGCGTACGTATATAGTATCCTAATATATGGGACTTTAGTGTGAGGAGGGGCGTATCATAGCAATTTCCTCTGCCTGGACACAGCAGTCTTGACTGTTTTGAGGATAACAACAAAATCGCGCACACGCACCCCTGTTGAGACTCTATACAGAAACTTTGATGAAATGAGCACTAAGAACATTCTATGTATTTAGAATAGAGCTGTACGATTACAAACAAATTGGCAACTTCGAAAAGCAACCGAACATTAGACCCACGAGGGCAAACTCAGCAGCAATAACAGACATTCCTCGGCCGTATAATGACCCAGGCTTACGCCAAAAGGTTTTGAACAGAATTAAAGCGGCTGAATACTTCGTTACATTCAAGAAGGAAGCTAAAAATTATTTGAAAAATAGTCAAAATGCCAGCACATTCTTCTAACTTTATTATAAGATTTATTTAGGTCGCACACCGAAACGCTGTTGCTCTACTGTCTACAAATAGTTAGATGTAAAGTCTAAATGCCTCACACCGATCTATGTTTGCCAAAACATTTTTTGTTTCTTTGCATACATTTCGGTTTATTATTCTTAGAATAAGTAATACACCTATATTCATGTAATATATGATTACATAATAATATTATGTACATGTATTATTAGGTACAATATTATTATGTAATCGCGACGTAGGTCGACGACTCCGATCGGCCTAAAAATTTGACATTATCCGTTTCAAGAGGTCTAGATTCCAAAACCGAAATGTCCGTCCGCTGTGGGTACCTACGCCGCACAGTGGGGCGAAACCGCGATTTTCCGGCAAAAACTCTCAAACCGCGTATTCTTATTGGAAATTCAACGCTGATCACGAATAATTCTACATCTTGGAACTAAAATGCTTTCCCTCCATGTTTCCGGCCAAAAAGCTGCCACAAACGCATTTTTTGTCATTTTCGTAGATATTTTATCGTGCACTAATGATGGAGAGGACATTTCGCCAAATTTTCCGACCGACACAACATGCTTTGACGTTGCTTGGTAAATCTGGATAAAAATCGTTGTGTGGATACATCTATCATTAGTTAATGCTCTGACTGCAAGCTGTCACTGGCACCGAGTACGCAAACGAGGGAGTTTCACTTTGATGCATAAAGTCGGAAAATTGCTGAGCCGGACCGGAGGAAAGCGGAGGAATTTTTAAAAGCTTCAGAAACTAGAAGAAGAAGAAGAAGAAGAAGAAGAAGAAAGAGATTTATTTTGAATACCAGCATAAAATCACACTAAATTCAAAATAAACAAATACGGCAATGGATCCAATCCGTCTGCCGGAGGCTCGGGCCCGAGGGCACAGTACAAGAACAAAACAAGTTTACTAGTTATATGGTGAAAGAAATATACATAACTCTCCGTTATGCTAAGGAGAAAATAAAAAATAAAATAATTGAATATTCATGTTTCGGGTTTGAGTGAGAAGGCTTTGAGAAGGGGGGGCTTTGGTGAGAACAGCAGGGCAAAAGGGCGGGAAGCCAGCGACAAATCCAGAAGAAAAACCCACTAAGCAGAGAACTGGTCCAGCCTAAAGCTCCTATGTCTCCACGCTGTTTTACAGAACTCAACCAGCTCCGACCAACTAGGGCCGTTCAGGATCCCGATAGCTTCCTCCCTATCCAGGAGAGGACGGCCAAATGTGGCCTGACGAAACTCCGCGAGCGCAGGGCACACGCACAAGAAGTGGAACTGATCCTCTCGCGCCCGCATATCACAGATGAAGCATTCTTCTGGCTTTTCCACCGGATACGGCCTGGCGTTGAGGGAGACAAGTTCAGTCCTCATCCTGAATGTCCATCTCATCGACTGTATTGGGGCCGCCGCATCACGAACCAGGCTCGCACTTTTAACGGATGGGTCCAGCTCTCGATAAAGCGTGAACGTTTCAGAGGCTAAAGCTTTATTTCTGAAGTGGGACGTCTTCTCCTCCACAAAAGACCTGAAAAATTCCGCGACGTCCGACTTCATAAGAGCCGCGTCCAATGATGCCACCACTGGACCCAAATTTGGCTGCAAGCATGTTCCAGTTCTCCGCCCAGTCAATGCCCATCCGGATGACCTTCCTGGCCACAATGCGAGGTAATCGAGAGTCTGGCATCCTCGCCACCTTCACGAGATAATTAAGATGGAGACGCAGAGTAAACGCAGATAATGTCTCCATCTCTGTCTCCAGCAACAGCAGATAGTCTGGCGCGTACCGTGGGAGGTGAAATACTCTCTTGATGAAAAGCAGGAGGACCCGTTCGACGTCCACATACTCTCTGAAGCCCCACACCTGAGCCGCGTAGGATAGAATTGCCCTCACAACCGCACGGAAGACCTGCAACTTCGCCTGTAGAGGAACCAACTGACTGGCAAACACACTGCTCCATACATAGTTCATGGCCATCTTTGCCACTGCAGCCTTCCGCTTGAGATGCTTTGAGAAGGATAGCTGGGGTGTGAGTGTCACTCCGAGGTAAGTATATTCGTTCACAATTTCGACCATTTCACCACCCAGCCACCACTTCTCCCTAGCACTCCGCCTGCCACCGTTTGAGAAGATCATCATCTTTGATTTTTCTAAATTGATGCTGAGACCCCACCTGGTACAGTACCTGCTCAAGGCATCAACGTTCCTCTGCATCTCGCCCGGGTCCCCTGCCAATACCACCAGATCGTCGGCGTACTTGAGAACACGGATCTCGTACTCGTCCAGCACCAGACCGTGAGGCAGGTCAATCACCAGGTCATTTAGGAACAATGCAAATAGTAGTGGACTCAAAGGGCAGCCCTGCTTCACTCCACAGCGAACCGGAAATTCCCCCGTGCAGCCATCCCTTGTCCAGACTGAGGCCGTAACATTGCTGTAAAGGCTGCGCAGCACCGACACAAACTTCTCCGAAATCCCCATGTTGGTCAGCTTCACAAATAGGTGATCCCTAATGACCCGAACGAAGGCGGCTTTCAGGTCCACAAAAAACGCGTACGTCTTGCAAGATGGGCGGGACAGTGTCAGCTTCACCAGTCCATTCAGCACAAAGATTGAGTCGACAGCTGAATAACCCCGGCGAAAACCAGATTGGCATTCCGATAAAAGTCCGTGCTCCTCCACGTAGTTCGATAGTCTGTTTGCCAAGAGACATGCGAAGAGTTTGGCCAAGCAGTCAATGAACGAGAGCCCCCTGCTTCAGAAACTATTGTATCGTTCAATTATAAAAGTGGAATAATTGAAATGTCATTTCCCTGAGAAAAATGTACATAAACAAAACGTTGTGGCGTTTAAATTGCACCCACATATATGGGAATCATGCCAAAAGAGCTCACATTTTTTCAAATGTATGTTCAGGCTCACGTATAAAATTCAAGTCAGTGTTTTCAATCGTTCATTTACCGACATTTCGAAAAGCCCATTCACGCCTCTAAACAAGGTTGCAATCCCAGTCTTTTCGGAAAAGCTTATCAAGGCTTTTTTCTTCAACTATTAAAAAGTCGCAAATCATCGGAAATAGTTCGCAAAACGCGAGTTCACTTATTAGGGTTTTTGCCGCGTTTGCCCCACTGTGCGCCGTACGCCGTCCGGGCCGTTATGGGCAGTATAATTTTTTTTTTTAATCTGATATTTTAGCAAAATTTAACCATCTAGTTGTGCCCGCAAGGTTTTCAGCCCGATCGCCCAAACCCGTGGGGCGCTATGGGGCTAAAATGGGGCTACGGGAGGTTTTTTTTTAAGGGTTTTGGCTATGGGATCGAATTAGGTGTCGTTTTCGAAGTATTTTTGGACGTAGAATCCATTTTTGGGGGTCCCGAACGATCCGATTTCACTGGGGGCTTTCATGGGGCTACAAATGCCATTTTTGAAGGATCCCAGGAGGTCAAATATTTTCCGAGTAAAAAATCAACCTAAGTAACTTTTTGAAAAAAAAAAAAAAAAAACTTCCAAAAATAAATTTTTTTTCATTCACACAGAATTAAATTTTTGCACAAGTAGGTAACCTACCTATATAAAAGATTTATGTTAGTAATCGGGAGAAAATGAGGCCTGGACAGAATTTCTCTATATTGGACCGGAACGAGTTAGTTTTTTTTTTTTTTTTTTTTTCATGACATCCTGTCTTTCGCGTATCTGCAGCTGGATTGGGTGAGCATTGCGGTTAAGACCCCGTTCTATCATTGCGGCTCGGATCCTCTGCCCTCCCAGTCAATTAACCAGTATAACCATCCCCTTTGGAGGCTCCACTTATCCCTTTCCACTTATTTGAACTCCAACCCCTTCAAAGTCGGAACTCCATTAGCCAGCGAGGGCGATCGAAGTCCAACTGGCTGGTTGGCAGGAGGGGAGGCGGCTCTTATATTCTCGCTTTGTGAGCGAGTCCACACATTCTCCCACGTTTAATGGCCCATTTAAATCGAGAGGATCAGAGGATGAGAATCCGCTGGGAGTAAACAGGTGTCTTAGGACCAGCTGCCTCACGGAAAACCAGACCTAAGTCATTGCTCCAAAGCTCGACTCGAAAGGCGCGGTGTTGGGCAGAAACTAATTCCGAAACGAAAAACTAAAACTGAAACTAAATTAGTTTGTCTTCACAAACTAAAGGAATAAAACTATTAGTTTTAGTTTCATTTTTGAAACTAAATTTCAAACTTCAGTTTTAGTTTGAAATGTGAAACTAAAAACTAATTTAGTTACAAAGTTAGTTTCAGAATGAAACTAAAACTAGGTAATAGTTTTAGTTCTTAGTTCCAATACAAACGAAGAACTTCTTTTTTTTTAGTAAACCAAAACTTTAGTAACAAACAATAACATTTTGTAGAAACTTGTTGCCACTCATAACAAGTGGCAATACCCAGTGGAAACCAGTGGCAACCACTAGGTATTACCATGGTAATACCTAGTGCTCTGTTTGCTACATAACTCGTACATGTACGAGTTTAACCCATAAACAATAACACCAGTTTACCACTCTTTACAGTAAAGAAACCATTGTGCTTTGAAACGTGGGTCGAAGGAAGGGTTTTGAAAACAATTCAAAACAATATTTATGAAATTTATCAAATAAAAATAAATGAAAATAGCGCTACTTCAGAATTATATATCCACTATTAGAGAGTTCCTAAAGCCACTTTTTGCCTAACGGTGATGAGTTACGGTCGACGTAACTCGAGATTTCGCGCATGCGCAGAAATAACGGTGATAACTTACGTCCTTATGCCTAACGTCGAACGTTATTGCCGTAAAGTTACGGCAATAAACTTACGGTCTTAAGGATACCGCCGTTAATTTCGAGCAATAGAACGTAAATAGCGGCACTTTAAATTTAGCGTGACTTTTGATAAGACCGTATCTCTGTTACGGTCTTATGTGAAGTTAGCTTTTCTTTGATTCTCCCTAGACAAATCCCTTACGGTGATAAAAATTAACGGTCGACGTAACTCGGATGTTTCTTTAGGAACTCTCTATTAACTCAAATTAGTTTGATTAGAAAACTCTTCAATAAGAGGGAAATAATCACTTAAAATATTACAATGACAGCCTAGAGGTGAATAAAAAATTAAAGGCATAATATTATAATATATATTATATTTGGTCCAACAATGCCCCAAATACATGCCTTGAAAAAACAATACACGCCTTCTCCCTCACCGAATCCAAAATGAATAAACAGAAAGCCGACCATACCGGGTCATTTTCCCAGAAAGGGACAATCGCTGTCCGGAGAGGATCCCAAATGCCCATGTATGAGTTGGGCTTCGAAAAAAAATTCTCCCTTAACAATCAACTTTACTCTACAATGAGCACTCAATAAAATATTCAAATATTTACTCTAAAATATAGAAATTTAAGTTTAAACAGCAAAATGTCTACTAATCTGCCATGTCCGAACCCCTAAGTAGTCAACTTTGCTTGAACACTGCGAATCTCTGATCAAAGCAGCGACCCGAATTTGTAGGGATTCTTTAACGTATATATCTTGATATGAAAAAAATGGGTCCGCAGAATTTTTCAGAACCTTACAAAGCGAACAGGTGAATAAAATGTGCTTGTCCGGAGGTTTCTGTCTTTAATCTGCTTTTCTTGTGTTTTCGTATTTTGGCGGCTTATTTTCGTTTCCCGCGGTTTCAATACCACCATATGATGTGAGGTTACATGTCAGGTTATGAAAGTAAGCGGCGGGAATCGTCTCTATCATATGTGGGAGCGTGTAGAGGTTATTTCAGTTGCAGAAACGAGGTGTCACAGTCAGCAGCTGTCCGTCATCTGTTCGCATTAAAAACGGTAAGAAATCGAAATTATTTTTTCTCTCTGGTCTCTAGTTCTAGATTTTACCGAGCTGGTTCCAGCGATATAGTTAAATTCTGGAAAAATGGCAGCAGAACGCGAGAAAACCTGAAAACCCTAGGTGCCACCCAGGAGCTTGTGTCTTTGATCTGTCGGAAATGGTGGCAGATAAAAGACTGTATGGACAGATAAATGACTCATTTCAGTTTGTAAATGATTTAATTAGATTTTCTATCGCAATTCAAACAAGTTCTTCCTTTTTTTTTTTTTTTTACCTCGGAACTGTATTCAACCTTGAAAATTCCCTGGTAACAATTTTTAGCTCAAAAATCCGATAAATTCAGCAGCAACCCGCTTCGGAAGATTGACTTTACGAATTTCGTGGCTTCCTATGCGACAGCGATGGAGACTTGATGCAACCCTATTAATAATAACATCTTCGACGTTAATTAACGTCGAAGATGTTTAATTTTCTGTTGCTATCCTGTAGAAAATATCCTTACAAAAGGTCCCAGATGTCTAAATGTCTAAAAAAATCTTCACGGGCTTTTTCGAACTGATTTTCACGTACAATCAATAAGTTGGCTAGGAAATCCTCTGAAAAAAAAAAAAAAAAAAAAAAAGGATGTGACTCCGGCAGTATAATTCACTCCATGAAAATCGTTAACTACGTATGTGTTGGAAAGCTCTGACTTTATGTATAGCACAATAGACATATTGTGCTATATGCTATGATTGGGAACCCTAACCCCTCTCACTAACTTAATCCAAAGTAATTAGGTAGAAGTGGGTACCAACCTGGTCGTCAGGACCCCTCAAGTCCGACTTAGTGGCCATTGTTATTGTTATTGTCAGACTGCTTGAACAAGAGAAATGGCTAATTTTGGAGTTTGTTTTCTCGATTGCTATCAGGGAAGCATGCGCCACATTGGTTTCAAGGAATGCAATAATATGTATGGTTCACGTCTTGTTTCATGGATGGGTTCTTCTTTAGCAAGGGCTAATGCTGTATTATTACTTTCAGGCTTGGTGGACAGACATGGCACCACGAAAAAAAATGAATGACGAGGAGAAGATACTCGCCAAGCGGGCAAGAGAGAAAGCCCGGTATGAAAGGAACCAGGCTGATCAAGTCAAAGCACAGGAACTCAAGAACAGAATGCATGCCAACTACATGAGAAGAAAGGTAAAAGAAAAACCATATTGTCAAAAGAGTGACAGGGAAAAGCGGGGTCTAAGGAAGGAGTGGCGCGAGAAAAAGAGAATTTACAGGCTAAAGAAGAAGAGAGATTGTCAGTTGGAGCCAACTCATGGGGAGCATGCCCAACTCCAAGAAGAAGCACCCACCTCTCCGGCTATTGATTCTCAAGAAAATTTGCATACTTCATCGAGGAAAACTCCACATCAGTCTACTTCAGGAAAGAAGAAGAGAGACCGGAATAGGCAAAAACGCCATAGGGAAAATCTTTTGATGAAGAGAGAAATTTATACTAAAAACGCGAGGATATCAGAACTTGAGAGAAAGTGCGAAACTATGAGGAGACGATTGGACAGGCTGAAACAGAAAAATACTAAGTCACCAAGATCGATGGTTAGCATGATTATAAAAAAGAAAGATGCTCTTGAAGTGAAGAGAAGATTGCATTTCGGAGAAGCTTTGAAGAGGCAACTCAATGAGAATTTTCATACAATCAGAAGCCGAAAAGGAAGGCATGACTTTGTCAAACAAATTATCGGTGATGGTAAATGGTTACGCAGGTATGGTCTTCTTCATAAATGCAAATTCATCCCAAACAAAACTTTCAGAACCTCTCTCAGAATGAAAGTGAGCAACAGTGCTGACAATCATCGGATCAAGACCATCACCACTAATGTTCGAGCAGATGTGGAGGCCTTCTTACAAGATGACGAAAATAGCAAACTCTGCCCAGCTAAGAAAGACTGCCTGACCAGGAAAAAGGTGAAGATTCAGAAGAGAATTCTTTTCGAAGATTTGCGTGTACTGCATGCCAAGTTTTGTGCCACCAAACCCTACAACATCAGCTACACCTCGTTCACCCGTTTGAAGCCATTTTGGGTGCTGAGTCCCCACGTCAATCAAAGCGAGACCTGTCAGTGTATCAAACATGATAACTTAAAATTGCGTCTCAAGGGTCTCTATGATGCCAAAGTGGTTGCAAGTCCTTTGGTAAAAAACGTGAGGATGCAGATGTGTTGTGAAGAAAGAATTGTTTCGGAATTGAAATTTTATTGAATATTAAATCGAGCCTTTGCTCACCAAAAACTTCTATTTGTCATGTTATTTCACTTTTCCCCATTTTTAGAATATTTGAATTCGGATTTTTAAACAAAATATTATTATTTGCACCAAATTTTTACGGGGAAAATTTAGATGAAACATATCACGTCTTTAATCTGCCAGTGCTTGTCTTTAATCTGCCCATGAATTTCTTACACTTGGGTCTCTTATCTGCCGTTGGTGTCTTTCATCTGCCGATAGGTTTTCTTCTTTAATTCTTAATTAATTAACTAAGCGCTCCACTGTGTGTTCTTATGTTGAAATTCAATCACTATGGTGTGAGGTTAATCCCTGATTTTTGGCAGAACGTAATTCCAACTCTAAGTTTTCTGAAATCTTGGCGTATGGATTCGCTCTTTCTGGGAAAATGAGCGTGCTCATTAAAAAATTAAATTAAAATTCGTCGTTTGAAAAAATTATAAAAGTTTTTGCAAAGCTTCATCCCCTGAGGGGAGACGTTTATTAAACGCAGGTCTAAAGGACGTGATGTACGGGTCAGAAGACACCATAATGGAGTGGACAATTTCTGTTTTTTTAAAACTTGCGGGCACAATTACATACATAGATGGTAAACCGAGTATTTTTTCAAAATGTCAGGTTTAAAAAAATTCTTACTGCCCAAAACGGCCCGAACGGCGCGCCGCGGCGGACGGACATTTCGGTTTTGGAATCTAGACCTCTTGAAACGGATAATGTCAAATTTTGAGCCCGATCGGAGACGTCTACCTCCGTCGCGGAGAATAATAAAGAAGAATAAATTCCGTCCAAGAATAATAAACCAAAACTGGGAAAAGGCACAACTCGATTTGGGGGGTTTTGGACGCCTTTGCCCCACTGTGCGCCGATCCAAGTTTCTTGAAAGCCCTGTATGAGCGTCATTCAGCTTGATGTGAAGCTGAACAGTGTAAAGCTGAAGCCATTGCTCTAAAACCTGACTCTCATGGCACTGCACCATGTAGATAGCGGCTTCTGTAAGGTGAAATGAAAAATTTCGGTCAGCGACGTCTGTTGTACATTCCACTGGTACAAGAATAATCACGTGATGAAGGGGTTGAGGTTCTGGGTGATGCTCGGTGGGGAATGCATGCATTTGTCCCCCTCCCCTCACCCCATCACTTACAAATTACCCTCCTTGCCCACTTCACCCTCTCATGCATATGCAGCGTTTTCTAACTGCTGACAATAACCTTCGACCGAGTAGGTACCCTCCACTGCTTTCACCCTCGCTAATGTTGCTGCATCAGTAACCTCGTTAACCCTCTGCTTAAACCAACCGTTCCGCCTGCATTCATACTTATCTGCTTGATTCTCACGAGATGGCTACTCTCATCAATGTAAACCTCATTAATAGTGTTAGGCGGTTGAGTTCGAATTAGACACATGTTGCTTGTTTCGTATCTCAAAAACCTTGTCAGAAGTGGGATCGATAGCGAAAATTAGTTGAAATGGAATGATGAGATGAAAACATGTCGAATAAACCTGGTGAGATTTGCATTGGCACGAGCGGAAGGACGTAGAAGAGAAAAAATTTGGAAAGTTCCCTTTGAAATGGAATTCGAGGGTGGAAAATCACAAAAAGCACAATGCAGGTGTGCCTAGCAGTCCTGGAGTGGATGGAGAGGAATGCAGGGACGAGCAAGATTTGGCACGGAAGACGTAGAAGAAGCACCTTGACTCCAAAGGGCCGAGTTGAGAACAAAACATGTTTAAAAATTCGAGATTTTTACCCCAAAGATAAATCATACGCAAAGGAAAACGAGTAAAAGCGCCAGTGCTATAGCAACTATAGTAAAAAACGCTGCAAATTTTACACAAGGGTTTATTATTCTTTGATATAGGTTACTTGAGCAAAAATTATTTCTGTGTCAATGGAAAAAAATTTAAAAAAATATATTTTTTTTTGATTTTTTTTTTTTTTCTTCAAAATTCTTTTTTTTTTACTCGAAAAATAGTTGACCCCGTGGCATTCTTCAAAAATCCCATTTTTAGCCCCATGAAACCCCTATAGATCGCCACAGTGGAATCGGATCGTTCCGGGATCCCCGAAAATGGATTCTACGTCAAAAAATACTTCGACAACGACACCTAACTCGATCCCATAGGTAGCTAAAAGCCTTCAAAAACCCCCTCCCATAGCCCCGTTTTAGCCGTATAGCGCCCCACGGGTTTGGGCGATCGGACTGAAAACCATGCGGGCACAACTAGATGGTAAACCAAGTATTTTTCGAAGTTTCAGATTTAAAAAAATCCTACTGCCCAAAACGGCCCGGACGGCGGACGGACATTTCGGATTTAGAATGTAGACCTCTTGAAACGGATAATGTCAAATTTTGAGGCCGATCGGAGTCGTCGACCTCCGTCGTGAAAACATAGACCTGGGAATAATACACCTGTGAACGCCCGATTCTGGTCAAGATTCACAGGGTTGACAGGCAGATACCACAGCAGGAAGTTGCCACGTATGTCTTTGAGCAAAACCCCTGGATAAAGGAGAAAGTGAAGGATCTTAGTGCGTGGCAAGGAATGTTTGAGCCAAGGTTCATCGTTGGCAGAAAGACACTAGCCGATGGTAAGACCCCTATAGACAATTGTATATGGGTAGTCAAGGTCGGGGAGAATCTACGCCAAGAGCTGCTCCGACGGGAATTCGTGTATATTGGCATGGAGAGGTGCAGGGTCTTGGACTTCATCGAGGTAACAAGATGCTGCACCTGCCAGGGCTAAGGACACAATTCAACATCTCAGTACTGCCCCGAAACTCAAAGGTGTGGGTTTTGTGCTGGGGACCACGAGACAAGGGCCTGCCATCTCAAGGATGTTCAGCCCCCAGTGGAGAGAAAGTGTGCGAACTGCAAACAGTTCAACCTCCCGAATGGTCACTCAATTGATGACAAGGACTGTTCGGTATACCAGCGAGCGCTGAAGCGCTACCTGGCAAGAATCAACCCGAACGCTGAGTGACTAGCCACGCCAACACCAGTGGAAGCCAGTCATCACCAGGGGCTACCCACTGAGGGAGTGGATGAACGGCAACTTCATCAAAGCTGACCGCCGCCAAACAACTTCAACCTTTTATTCTGGAACTAGTCTCTCTGGCTCGCTTCGCTCGCTCCCCTAGTGGGGTGTATTGCCGCCTGTGGGGTGTATTGCCGCCTGTGGGGTGCGTAGCATCGATGGACACGTTCAAACCCCTACTCAGACATAAGGCCTCGCTCCGCTCGGCCCCTCCTATTCGTAGCAGAGACGATAGAAAAAATCGGCGTATTTTTAGGGCTTACCGTTTAGGAAATTATTATTTTTAATTCAATTCAAAGTTCCCTGGACCCTCCGTTTTCTAAGATCCCTGGCCCCGCGCGAATTAAAACGATCCAATTGTCTTCTCACCGTGAAATCGCCCCCTCCCCCTCGGTTTTTTTGAAATCCGACTTCGGAATCGGATTGGCCATATTTTGGCGCGCATTTGGCTCGCGGATACCATACCCAAAAAATGGCTCCTTACTGGGTATTTTTGAACCCGAAAAAACGTGGGACAAACGCGAGAAAGACGATTTTTCGACGAATTTTCGACGAATTTCCCGGGCGAATTTCGGATATACGATTTGACCGACGTCTTCCTCCAGTTCTGATCTATACGGCTCGTATTTTTTCGTAATTTTTTCGACCCCCTAAACGGCCAGCGAGCGGAAAGTGAAAAAACTCACTCGGGAACGCGTTATCCCGTACCAACAAACCACACGGCTACCACACGGCCGTCTACCACACGCCGACGGCCAACACAATTTTATATTATTGTATGATGATTGTCAGGGATACTTCTTAGAAGAACGTAGTTACTTTGTAGAAAATAATGCGCATGTAATTTGTGTATCTGAGTTATGAAAAAAACCTTGTATCGCCGGAAGGCTTGTTGTATTCCAAGAATAATAAACCAAAACAAGATCATCGACGACAAATCGATGAATTGTTGAAAACCGCGGTCTTCCGTTCTGATGGAAACTCTGATGTTAATTTGGAAATTGAATCCGAAAGTGAAGCCAGAACACTTCCTACGGCCTCTCAGAAGGAGTTGTTTTTGTTGGCCGAAAATAAGAGGTTACAAGAGGAGAATGAGTTACTTCGGCAGCAACTGAATGAAGCGAGAAGTGAAGTATTGCGATTGAATGAATTCGCTCGAATTCTCGAGAAGAAATAAATTTACAGTGTCACAACGGCAGTCGTTGGTGCAAGGAAGATGCACCCAGTGGACCAGAGATAACATTGCGAAGGCGATTACGTTGAGATGTAGTTCATTCAAATCACTCGCTTTTGTCAGAGATGTATTGGAATATCCACCAGCACCATCAAGCGACGACTTCAACAGATTCGCGTACATCCTGGCTTTATTGAGTTGAGTATTGACATCTTAAAAGCTCAGTCTCAAAAAAGAACTAAAAAAAACGCTGCAAATTTTACACAAGGGTTTATTATTCTGTGATATAGGTTACTTGTGCAGAAATTTAATTCTGTCAATGAAAAAATTAAAAAAAAAAATTTTTTTTGTTTGGATTTTTATTTCAAAAAAAATTTTTTTTTTGGATTTTTTTGTTCAAAAATGTGTTTTTTTCCAAAATTCCGTATTTTTTACTAGAAAAATATTTAACATCCTGGGATCCTTCAAAAATCCCATTTTTAGCCCCACGAATGCCCTAAACATCGCCCCAGTGAAATCGGATCGTTCCGGGACCCCAAAAAATGGATTCTACGTCCAAAAATACTTCGAAAACGACACCTAACTCGATCCCATAGCTAAAAGCCTTCAAAAAACCCCTCCCGTAGCCCCATTATAGCCCCATAGCGCCCCACGGGTTTGGGCGATCGGACTGAAAACCTTGCGGGCACAACTAGATGGTAAACCAAGTATTTTGTCGAAATTTCAGATTTTTTAAAAAATTCCTACTGCCCAAAACGGCCTGGACGGCGGACGGCGTACGGCGTACGGCGGACGGACATTTCGGATTTAGAATGTAGACCACTTGAAACGGATAATGTCAAATTTTGAGCCCGATCGGAGTCGTCGACCTCTGTCGCGAAAACATAGGTGTATTATTCCAAGAATAATAAACCAAAAGAGAAAACTCAAAAAGAAATACCCGGAGAAAGCAGCCTTTTATGGAAGTTATTCGAAAGATGTGCCATCATCCTCCAAGAAAACTTGGGTGGAAACCATATCCAAGGGGTTGCTTTTGCGACCAAATGAGAGCTTCTTGAAATACCATGGAAAAGGAATCAACATAAAAGGCAAACGTTTTCTCATTGTTGAAAACCTGCATCCAGGAGTCGTTTGGGTTTTGGCATATATCTCTGAAACCATGCCTCACTCGGAAAATATCGCCATATACATAATTGGAGATCATTAAATTCTACATCCATTGAATACCAAAACTTCAAAATATTGTATAGTCACAATTGGCCATCAAAAGACGTCAATTTGTGATTTCTGGTCGGTTTTATCGAAGCACAGAGGTGCCGCCTTGTTTCATGATTAGGAGGCCATACACGAGCAGAAATCCGCGGCAGATTTGGCGTTTTTAAACGATATCTGTGCGTTAGTGGGCGTTGAAAATACGAAATTCATGAAAATCGGCTAAGCGATGCGTGCGAGAGCTCAATTCTGGCAGACGGAAGTCGGACGTTCCCTCTCACTTGCAGATTTCTCGGAAGCGATGTCGGTGGTTCTGGGAACTGATCGATTCGGATCGAGCAGAGTCCCATAAATATAGTTCTATAGTCCACTATAGAACTATAGTTCTCCCTTGAGCTCTGTACTTTTGGTTTATTATTCTTGGAATGATACACCTATGTTTTCGCGACGCGGGTCGACGACTCCGATCGGCCTGAAAATTTGACATTATCCGCTTCAAGAGGTCTACATTCAAAATCCGAAATGTCCGTCCGCCGTAGGCCGTCCGCCGTCCGCCGTCCAGGCCGTTTTGGGCAGTAGGAATTTTTTTAAAATCTGAAATTTCGGCAAAATACTTGGTTTACCATCTAGTTGTGCCCGCAAGGTTTTCAGTCCGATCGCCCAAACCCGTGGGGCGCTATGGGGCTATAATGGGGCTACGGGAGGTTTTTTTTTAAGGCTTTTAGGTATGGGATCGAGTTAGGTGTCGTTTTCGAAGTATTTTTGGACGTAGAATCCACTTTTTGGGGTCCCGGAACAATCCGATTTCACTGGGGCGATCTTTAGGGCATTCGTGGGGCTAAAAATGGGATTTTTGAAGGATCCCAGGATGTTAAATATTTTTCGAGTAAAAAATACAGAATTTTTGAAAAAAAACACATTTTTGAACAAAAAAATCCAAAAAAAAAATTTTTTTTGAGATAAAAATCCAAAAAAAAAATTTTTTTAAATTTTTTCATTGACAGGATTAAATTTCTGCACAAGTAACGTATATAAAAGAATAATAAACCCTTGTGTAAAATTTGCAGCGTTTTTCTCCTTTATCGGTGTTTTTCCGCGTATTGAGTTTTATCAAAAAATGGGTAAAAAAGAGTCCCCGAATACACCTGGTGGGCGGAATTGGGAAAATTTTTTTGGAAATCGCGATTTTGGGTTTTCTCACTATAACTTCTAGCCATGATTTTTTCACCAGACATTTGGGCTTCAGGAGGTAAAGACAGGACCCAGCTGGTAAGTAATAATTACTTACCTACCAATACAATTATTGTACAATTATTGTTAGCATTTCTTCGGACGGATTTACGTGTAAACCGAGCTGCTATGAGGAAAAACGGTTAGTGTAGGCGGAATTCGGCTCACTTTCCAGAATCTCAGGACGAGATTCAGAAACGTGGTTCACCAACTTCATGTGTCCGAACTTCCTTCTTTCCGAAACCCAAGACTTCTCCGAAACTTGTATTAGGTATTAAATACCTAAAGCCAAATTTTGGCTTTAGTCATTTTATGGGTCGGTACCTACTGAAAACCCCCTGCAAATTTTACACAAGGGTTTATTATTCTTTGATATAGGTTACTTGTGCAGAAATTTAATTCTGTGTCAATAAAAAAAATTTTAAACAAAAATTTTTTTTATTTTTATTTTTCAAAAAAACTTTTTTTTTCAAAATTTTGTTTTCAAATTTTTTTGTTTTTTACTTGAAACATATTTGACCTCCTGGAATCTTTCAAAAATCCCATTTGTAGCCCCATGAAAGCCCTATAGATCGCAACAGTGAAATCGGATCGTTCCGGGACCCCAAAAAAATGGATTCTACGTCAAAAAATACTTCGAAAACGACACCTGACTCGATCCCGTAGCCAAAAGCCTTCAAAAACCCCCTCCCATATTACCATTTTAGCCCCATAGCGCCACACGGGTTCGGGCGATCGGGCTGAAAACCTTGCGGGCACCACTAGATGGTAAACGGTTTACCGAGTATTTTGTCAAAATTTTAGATTTTTTAAAAAATTCTTACTGCCCAAAACGGCACGGACGGCGTACGGCGGACGGACATTTCAGTTTTGGAATCTAGACCTTTAGAAACGGATAATGTCACATTTTGAGGCCGATCGGAGTCGTCGACCTCCGTCGCGAAAATATAGGTGTATTGTTCCAAGAATAATAAACCAGAACCTTTTTTGTTTTGCAAAAAAAAAAGAAAAGTTATTTGTACATAAAAAAAACATATTATGAACGTGTCATTTTAGACCACTCATAATATATTATATTATATGGTATATTCGTAATCAGCGTTAAATTTCCGAACGGATAGGCCCATCTGCGCCTGCGCGGCGTCCACCAAAATCCGGAAAATTGTGCCCTTGTGCGGCAAAAGTACGATAAAAATTACTACTAGAACATCGCAGAAACCCACCGCATAGTGGGACGAAAACGCAAAAACCCGCATCATTGGCCGAAAAACCAAGTTGTTCGGACCGATGAAAAACCTGTTACATCCTATCCCCAATACCCCAAGGAACATGGAAAACCATTTGCCCAGACGAAAAAATCAAATTTGGGGAACGTACGGTAGAATGAACTTGAGTGGTATGGGAAAATTAGCGTTATTCGGGCAGCTGGTATGGGATTTTTTAAAAATTCACTGTGTGTTCGGATGCGTTCGTGGAATCAATTTTCCCCCCCGTTCCATTCTGTTCATGTATAACCAATGTTTTGTAGTAGCAACTGACCCTAAATAAACTGTTTTGGGGTATTCGTGGACTTATTTGGTTGAAAAAAGGGAGTTTTTGATCGGTTTCTGACACAAATTGGTCATTTTCGAAAGTGGTTCAAAATGGTTCAGAAAACGGCTTATATCCCCGTGTTCCTGACGTATTTCTGAAGGGAATATCGTTGATTTTGCGACCAACTATTTCCAACTCTTCGAGAACGGTGATAATTTGTTAGTTCAACCACTGTAAATGTCACATTTTCGGTTTTAGCGAATTTCCGAAAAAAAAAGGAAAAAAAAAGAGCTATTGAGATAGAAAAGAAAAGAAAAGAAAAAATGAGCTATTGAGATAGCTTCAAAATTTCTAAAATTGGACCACTCCCCACATTCTAATTGGGACTTTTTTCTGCGAAGGAACGGATTTTTTATCGTGTAAATTAAAAGGGATTTACGTATATAGGGTATCTCACGAGTCGTCCCCCCCTTCCTAAAATTTCCAAAATGAGGGAAACACATAGAACGGACTTTGGAGGGGTTTCCGCTAGTTTTTTTTTTTTTTTTTTTGGGCCATGTGAAATTTCTGAACGAAACAAATAGCCGAATTTTCTACGTAAATTCGCTTTAAAAAAGTAGGTTATTTGCCCATTTCCATGACATAGGAGTATTTGAGACCCATCATGGGTGGCATATTCGTGTTCAGCGTTAAATTTCATGTAAGAATGGCGCACTTAGTTGGGCGGAATCGAAACTTGACAATTTCGCACGTTTACACCATTTTACGGGGCTGTACCTCCAAAACGTGATCCTCTAGTGACAAACTGACTTCAGATTCGGATTCAGCACACCAAAAAACATGAAAGACCCAGGTTACGTGTCAAAAGAAAATTTTTAAGGGTCTGAAAGTGGGATGTCCGCGGAATCGGGTCACTCGCCCCACTGTGCACCGGTTCCTCACTAGAGTGTCAAATCCGCGATACATCACATTTTGCTATTCAGTTCACAACAGCAGCTTATACATATGAATGGCGAAGGATAAGTTCATCCGAATCAAAAGGTATGAATATGAGATCGGATCGAACCCAATCCCGTCAAGTCCCCTCCTTCCTTCAACTCCTTATTTCTCTGATGAGAAAATATCGACCTCCGATATGAATCGAGGAAATTAAAACCCCTGTTCCCCCGAATCATTATTTTCCCGACTGACGGAACGGCGGGGTCTTTTTCATAGGATATTAGATCGTCGAGAAAATGACCAAAACTAAAAACTCGTAAATCGCCCGGAGGAACAAGCCACAGAATTCTGATGAAAAAAAAAAGAAGGTCAAACCGCCTAAAACGCAAAGCAGATTGTAGGTACGTCAACAGCGATTCGTATCGTCAACCTGATAGTCAAGTTTTTGATCCAGTTTCTGCGAGGGATGGCGAATATCCGTTTATGTAGTATATCCCCAGTGTGTACTGTGTATGTATATTACAGAGGGCTTTAGCGTGGACGAGGAGGGGCGTCGTGTCGCGGATGTCGCCCCACCGGGATGCCTGGTACTGTGTGATAAAGCAAAGCCCCGGCCCTTTCGCATATCCTTTTTAGGTCGACTTTCCTCCCTCCACAGGTAAAGAGCACGTGAAAAAAAAAGCAATATGGGGTCGTGTACGGATAATTTAAAGTGTTCATAAATACATGTATTCATGGAGCTGACTTCGTGCTTGAATTAAAGATCTATACCTGTGTCTGCAGGTATGTATGTATGTGTGTCACAAGCCTCCGGAACGGTAAATGATAAACAAACGCCAATTTTTCCTACCGTCTCGGCCTCTCTGTACCCGCCTGACGGCAGGGTTGAGATCCCTCCGAGATGAGCGCAAACCAGCACATTTGCGCCCAACTTTCTTATTTTAAATGGGAACCCTTATTAAATAACAAATTTTGTTTCGGTGAATTCGGATTCCCGAGGAAATTCTTCGTCCGATAAGCCCATTGAGCGCAATTAGGAATGGAAATGCATCCGAATTTCTGGTTATATCACGCTGTGCCATGTTAGAAGTCAAAAAGGGAAAAATACATCCTTTTTGTGACAAACAGTCTTTCACGTAGTTTATAATCATCTTAAGTTGTTGTGGACGATTCAAAAACCGGTTTAGGTGACGTCACCTACACCGGTTCTGGTTTCCAATCAATGACACCAGAGTGCAGGTCGATTTTCAAATTTTTTCTTGATTTCCTTGGTGGTTGGCACTAGTGACACTGGAGTAACGCGAAAATGGCCGTGTTCGCTTTGTTGTGAATGTGATCGTGCGTATTAACTACTGGTGGTAACTACTGAACAGTCCTTTGAGTCCGCTATGGAAAGCCTCGCACGCATTGGTTGTTCTGTTAGTATCAGCGGTTTTGGACGCCCACATCGTCGCGGGCAACTTGACGCCGTCCCTGCACTTGCAAAGCGCCACTGGCCGGCCCCCTCAATTGGCGTTGGATTCGAGGTTGGTCGTGGTGTTAACCCACTCTCGCAAGAGGGAAGGGTAGCTGGGGGCAGACATTCTGCTCACCTGGCGGCATGTGAGTTTTGTTACGAACTCGGGTACCAGCCTGCTCAGCTGGTAGAGTGCGCTAGAACACTCCGTCTCACTTGTGGCTCTGTAGTAGGTACAAGTACTCGCTCCTTTATGGCGCTGGGTCTCCCTCGTTTGGACGTCTACGGATCTCCGGCTTGCTTGCATCCGGCGGGAGAGGCATAGCTCTGGTAGTGGGCGAGCCCTCCTTCAACCTCAACTAGGGGTCGCAATCCCGCAATCCCGCGATCCCGCGGTGTTTTTTCAATCTTGAAAATGCGGGATTCTCAACGCGGGATCCCGCGGGATTTTGCGGGATTCCTCTTGTTAAAAAAGTCGCGTTTTCTTTGGTGTGAATCGCAGCCTGCACACTGTAAATCACATTCTCACTGCCTGTGATTCATATAAGTCCTCCTCAAGCCTGTCGTGCTGTAGTTCACAATATTTTAGGGATTACCTATTGTGGTATCTACGATCCTGCTCAAGATCCAGATACTATCTAAGCTATCTGAGGGGATAGAGCTGGTGCTGTCTCCAGTTTGCATAATATGCAGTAGAGTATAATTTTATTATACATTCTGCTTGAGGATTCCTCCCACAAGTGTGGAGTCAGAGAGAGAATTCTCTACAGCTGGGAACCTATTTCTGCAATCACCGCCGATCAAATTTGGGCGAGAGAAACTATTAACTCACTGACCTTCTCAGGTGGTCTTTCTTTCAGCAAGTTGGCTATTTCCCAGCTGCAGAGGATGACTCCATCTCACTCTCTTCAATGCATTTATTTCCTTATATTTGTTCAAATATTTTTAAATACATCTTGGTTTATTTTTATTCGAAAATTCTGTTCGGCTTCAAAATTTGACAATATACGTTTCAGGATGTCTTGATTCCAAAAACAGAATGACCGTCCGCCGTCCGAGCCGTTTTGGGCAGTAGGCATTTTTTTTAATCAGAAATTTTGACCCGTGGGGCTTTCATGGGGCTGAAAATAGGATTTTTTAGGGAACCCAGGAGGTCAAATAAGGTGTGGTTTTCTGAGTTATCCGTTTTTCGAGGTCCCACATCTGAACAAACATCTCACAGAAAATAAATTTTATTTTTATTAATTTTTTTTTTTTTTTTTGTCAAAATTTTCTTAATGGCACAGTATTAATTTTTACGCAATTAACCTATATCAAAAAATTGTAAACGCTTGTGCAGAATTTGCAGCGATTTTGTAAAGAAATTGCGTTTTTTAAACAAAATTATTTTATTAATTACAAAATTCTGCGGGATCCCGCGGGATTGAAAATCGTGCGGGATTGCGACCCCTAACCTCAACACATTGAATGCCCGGTTCGGAGACGTTTGTACCATGGCCGCTCGAGGTTTGTGACAAACCTTTTGTCAACAAAGCCGAGAACGTTCCTACCACTCCCGTAGCCCGTTCAGGTCTCACTTTCACTGAGGCGAGACCGTTCGTTCCGTAACTCATTGACTCAACTTATTCTTGATATAAATCAACTTATTCGACGTGACCGATCCTTCAGTTTTTAGTTTTTTAATGGTGGCTTACTCGTCGACCAATAGGAGCTGATCTTGGGTTTCCACCAAAATTCAAATTGCAATTTTTCCATAAATTTTATAAATTCTTACGAACTTGCAGTGCGTGTTTTAACCCCATTTCCAGTATTATTTAGAGGCCTTCTATCAATAAAAAAATAATCACGACAAGTTTCCATTCCTAATTTCCGACACGTGCAACTCCTTATTATAAGGAGTATAATAGGTATCTTCGTTGTTTACATTCTGATTGAGTCAGCGTTTCGTTTGTATCCTGCCTCCTGGAGATCCAAATTTTAATACGAAATCCCGAAAGAACGAATTCTGACAATTGACAAATTTAGACTTCGAGTTTAGTTTGAACGATTTTTAGCGATCGCGCAAGGGAGTGCAGTGTGTTATATAGGCCTTATAGATGCCAGCCCCTGCGTGGTCTGTCAGGTCTGCCAGGAAGGGTGGAGAGGCTGCAGCAGGGGTCCTTCTGACTCGGGTCGAGAAATTGTTTACCTCCTACATCCTGTGATTCAGGAAAACGTTTTTTAAAGATTTGGGGGACAGTTCATTCCACACTAATTTCGGATATATTCTGATGCGTTGGAGACAATAAATTTCTCTCTGTTCCAAAAATCGGGAGATTTTTAGGCATTTAAAATTTACATACCCCATCACGTGACCTATTATTCAAATGGGCGAGCGGAGCGAGCCCCCCTGACTGAGAAAGTGGTCGGCCGAGCAAAGCAAGGCTCCCCCCCCCCCCCCTGTCAGTATGCGAGTATCGTTTAAAAGTGAACGCCGCAGACACTCAATGCTGATGAAAACCAATAAGTAATTGGTTTTAATAATCATTATTGAAGACCCTGATTTTAAAAACCCTGTAATATCCAGGTCAGCAGCGTCTCTGGGTGAGGATTCATGTTATTGGAAAATCAAATTTTTATTCACTCCCACAAAGCCAAGAATAAAACGGTTTTGGCTTATTGTTGACCAGAACTCGACGATTTTCATCCCACCCACAGAGTGAAAGAGACCAAAAATTCCGCCAATGAGAGAAAGGGGTTTCCAGCAACAAACAAACGAAATCGTTCAAAAGCAATGCCATTTTTAAAACCAAATACGAAAACAACAGTTTAGAAATTGGGCCAAATATTATTGGGCGAAAATCGGGAAAACAACAGAAGTACGACAAAAGGCCTTTGTAAAGAAAGACTCACGGATGGGAGAGGGAAAGAAAATAAACAGACAGAGGCGACATCTTAAGTACATGACGCGACCTACTACTATGTCCCACCTCAAATCACTTTTGTCATGAAGTCCACCACACGACAATGATGAGTGAGGCGCTCCCGTGGGGCTAAAAAGAGGCTGTGGGAGGGGTTTTTGAAGGTTTTCCGCTAAGAATTATAAATCCTTGTATATAAACTTTGCAGCGTCTTTCATTAGTAGGTACTTCTTACACTTTTGGTGCAAAGACTTGTTAGAGACTGCTGTAAAAACAATCTCATCAATATTTAAAACACTTGAAATTGCCCCTTCTTGAGCTTTCCCCAATTTGAAAGAAGGAAACCTCTGCAACTAAAGTATATTGTTCGTTGAGGTAATTTTCTCCCTCTTATCTCCAAATCCCAATTTCGTGAAGTGTACACTCTGCAAGGTCAGGATCAGCTGAATGGGCGCTTTTCTGCTAATCGTCGGTGATGTTAAGGCGGTTTGGAGGGTCTCACAGGTGGTTGGTTAGACCCTATCGAATGCGTGACACGTTCTCTAACTTTTCCCACTAGTACCCCCCCCCCCCCCCCCCCGTGCCGTCATTTCCACGGACACATCTCCATCCAGCGATACCCCTCTCCTATTCCACACCTCCAACAATACTCCGGCCACGCCTTCCAAAGCCCATTATACCGTAACCCTGGGGAAACTTTCCGATTTCCCGTCGGCCGTCGCACGTTCCGGCACATCCGGCAATATTGCGGCCTGTTAGGATCGCCCCTTTTAAACCTCTTTCTAGAGCCACTTCGTTGGATGTCACTTTCGTACGCACGGGTTTATGATTTTGGTTTATTATTTGGCACATATCGTCACTTCATTTTGACGGGTATTAACATAGCCATTTGATAGGCACGGTAACCATGCCAAGGTCACCTGGAAACATAAAAACGAGGAAACCGCAAAAATGATTACAGCGCGTAATTGTTAAAACAGCGCGTAAGTGAGAAAACAGCGTGATACTGATAAAATAGGTGCGTGTGTTGGGTGTGATGTTACATCACAAGGCGAAACAATACAGTATTGTTTCGCCTAATAGATTATCAAGTTTGTGGTGTAAATGGCGGAGTGCGTTCGGCGTAGCGTCCGTGGTTACGCCACCAGTGTTTTTGGAGGATGCAGGAGAGAGTTCGTCAGAGGCGTAACGCAATCTGTTGCGATCTGCAAACTCTGGGAATGCTCTAGCTGCCGAAATGGAGGATCTGGGTTAGGCTCACCCAAAGTGTCGGGATGTTGTAAGTCCAGCAAATCCTCTGAAGGAGCCGGAGAAAACTGACTTACCCGGCACGAAGGGTAGTGTTGGATAAGGTTTCCAGCGGCCGCAGTTGTACTGAACGAATAGTAATGAAAATAGCCTCTTTATACCCGGGATAAAGATCCAGCCTTCTTGGAAAGAACGCAATCGACGATTCTCATCTAAACATTCAAAGGAGGCAGAGCAGGCGAAGGCGGGAAAAAAGTTCTACGCCAAAGAATAATCACCCCTTTGCGATGATTATAGAAACTCTTGATGCTCTTTAAAAACAAAATGAACCCATGAATAACAATGTTTTTAATGGGGGAAACGACCGGCAAAATAACAATCTCATTATTATTTCAAAAGGTTCGCTTGCGCCTCGATTTCCATTATGTAACTTTGTCTAACTTCCACCGTTCGTAAATCGTTGAAAGGAAAATGAGTTTGCGTTGGCTTTGAATTGATTCACTTACTCGAGAGGCCGAAAGATTTTAATGATTCGCTCGTCCATGAGGCTGTTCACCGGTTTACTCACCTGAAAAAACAACAACAATTATAATAATAATAATTCAAATCGATTTAAATCGGACACAAAAAACGCGACTCTTGCAAAGGAGGAAAAATGAAAAAAAAAAAAAAAATTTCTTTCAAGAAATATTTATTGCACCAAGTTAATAATCAACTTTATATAATAAAGAATTATTCTTGTTAGCAACATATTTTTGACGTACATATTTTATTGATACTTCAAACTTAGATAACTAAGTCTCTGTCAATTGTGATTATTAAAAGTGACTCTTGTAAACTGCACTTGGAATTCACTAAATTGAACAACTCAAATTGAAAAACACGCTCACACCAACAGGTCATGAGGCTTCTTCCTCTTGAGACGTCGGAGCACCTCATCAACGTCGAGCAAACTGGACCGCTTTTTCATTGACGTGTACTTGTAGCCTCTTGTGATGGGCTACGGCTTGAATCTTGATCACCTCATTTACTGTAGGGATTTGAAGTTCTTTGTGGAGTCTGATATTTCTAGTGTATCGGTATGCATCAACAACACACCTCTGTACATTGTTTTGGAACCTTTGAATGATATCTCGGTTGCTTTGAGCAATGCAGCCCCACAGCTGCGCTCCAAGTCCAAACTGGCTTGAGGACTTGATTGTACAGCGTTAATTTATTTTGGATCGACATTTTTGATTTCCGACCCATTAGTCAGTAGATACATTTTTCTGAACTTGAGTACCAGCTCTGTCTTCTTGTTCTTCACGTGCACCTTCCAACGCAGTTTTGCATCTAGGGTCATGCCCAGGTACCTACTTAGCTTCATTGGCATGTGGTATTACCTTGCCATTAAGAAGAACGGAAATATAGCCAAGCTTCCGATTTAAATTGTGGAGTCGACATGGACCGATTTCGTTTCATTCATCTTGAGTCTCCATTTTGATGTCCAGTCTTGGAGTTGCTGGATCTTCGAAGTTTTGGGATTGTTACATGAAAAACTACGGGATTTATCAAATGCTTGAGTTACGTCCAGAAATATTGCAGAGCAGACTTGTTTCTCCTCTAGTGCCTGCTCAATTTTGTTCGTTATTCGATTTACCTGGTCTATTGTTGAATGCTTCTGCCTGAAACCAAACTGGGGAAGGGGCACCAGTTTGCGTTCTTCAACGACTTGCATAACTCGCTTGTGGATTAGTTTTTCAAATAACTTTGATAATGTTGGCAAGATGTTAATTGTTCCGTTGGCTTGCCAGGTTTGGGGATCATGATTACCTCTGCTAATTTCCATAGCTGGGGGACCTGCCGAAGATTTATCGATGCATTGATTATTTTGGTGATTTTTACTATAACTTTTAGCGGAAGGTTTCTGAGGATATGTCCTGAAATCAGATAATATCCAGGTGCCTTCTCGGGGTTAATTTCATGGTGGATGGTTTTTTGAATTTCTTTGACTGTGAAAAGTGGTATTCTAACTTCGCGACCCGTTAGTAACGGTAAGTAACGGATAAAATTTATCCGTAAACTAAATTAATTTTAATTGTCACATTTCATTAAATGAAATGTGACAATTAAAATTCATTTAGTTTACATCAGCGAAGAATTGGGATCAAAACAATATAAGGGGCATTCCACGTCAAAGGTTGAATAAAAGTTCTCCGAAATAAATCATTTTTTAATAATATTCAAAAATATATTATTATTAACTATATATTATGCAGTGTTATATTATATATATTAGTATTATATATTATGCAGTACCCCGAGGTGAGAAAAAATTTCCACCAATTTGCAGACCAAATCGTCGCGTTCTTGCCGCTGCACAGGCAATTCCTACGCACATTGACTACAACACAATATTACTTAAATATCGAACAATTAAAAAAGTATCAATATAATATATTATATTATAATATATTGAAAAGTTTTTTAATTGTTCGATATTTAATCGTCATGGTGTGGCGAGGGGAAAAACCGTAGGTAGTCTATGGTGATAATTGCATTTAATAAAGTATGCAATTACATGGTCCTCAAGGCGCCTTTCGCCCTCTCCTTTATCAGGATAAAGGGCTCATCAGGAGTTTAACAATACCTGCCGGCACATCACGAAAGTCTTAGATTGAGGTTCTGCAAGGAGCAGCCTCACGTTGCACAGAAGTAAATCCTTATAAATTTAGATGTAATTTTTACCTTCCGGGTCCATTTGGTGTGTAGGTCTCCTTTAGAGCGCCCCGCAAGATAGAGTTGGGGGTTTATTGGGGTATTGTTAGCTAGGTGGTCGTCTTGGTTGTTTCATTGTCTATTAATGAGAATATATTAGTTTAGTACTCGTCTAGTATTCGTGATGTGCCGGCAGGTATTGTTAAACTCCTGATGAGCCCTTTATCCTGATAAAGGAGAGGGCGAAAGGCGCCTTGAGGACCATGTAATTGCATACTTTATTAAATGCAATTATCACCATAGACTACCTACGGTTTTTCCCCTCGCCACACCATGATAAGTAATATGGAAACCGACCAAACCACGCAGAATTGTAATTACCGCTCCGAGGGATGCGGGGACACAGCCGGGAACACTGCCCCAGCTAAGAATCAACCCCCGACACATCGCATGATCAACAAACTACTCAGACAAAAGGCCAGCATCACGGCGCACAAGAACTTCATCCTCAACTGCAAAAATTGGGGTACCTACCCCCAACAGGTAGCATCCTTGGAAAAAAACGTACATAATTTGTTCACAGATTTATATGTAAACTCCTCCACAGTTAAAACCGAGACTAGAAGATTCCTAGATTTAATCCTAAACCATTTAGCTAAACAACTAACTTCCAACATTAATAAAATTGATACACAAACCAATAACCTAAAAAAGAAGATAAGTACCCAGACCCTTAATAAAATAACCCCCCATCTAACCCAACACTATAATAATTCCCTTAAATTCTTTAACACAAAATATGACAAAAGATTCAATTTCCTAACTTATAAAAATAATTCCTCACTCCAAGCCCCCCCAGGCACACTTCGTAACACTGATAATTGGTTGCTTAATTTAACAGACGTACAAATCCCGGACCACCTTAAAGACATACTTAAACTACACAGTAAAACTAACCTAAACCTCCCCGTTTCTAAATCCGACATCACCAACCTAGTGGCCGATGTGGATACCTTTTTAACATCACAAACCTATAGCGAAACAGAGAAGATAGACATTAGAAATCGAGTCGCGGACGCCCTCAGCAGTACATGGCCAAATAAAAACAATAGACTTACTCCGGAAGAAAAAGCAAACATATTACAACTTAAACAGCTGAAACAGTTCCTTAACCAAAACCCTAACATCCGAATAGTACAAGGAGATAAATCTTCCCAAACAGTTATAATGAATAAAGATGAATATATAAACAAATTAGCAGCTGTCCTTTCCGACCCCCAAAAATTTTCAATAACTGATGAGGACCCAACTCGAAAGATCAATAAAGACATTGAAAAGTTCGTTAGCGAGCTGATTCAACTAAATTATTTAAACCAATCCGATAAAAATAAACTCTACAACCTACACCCCACCCCCCCGTTAATTTATGGCAAATTGAAAACACATAAAACACCCATGACCATCAGACCTATTGTATCTACCTGTAATAGCCCAACGCAAAAGCTTGCCAGCTGGTACAAATCCATTTTAGAACCCTTCACCAGAGATAACCCCTACGACCTCAAAAACGCCCACCAACTTAAAGATAAATTAGAAAACACCACCCTCCTCCCTAACTATAAGCTCATCAGCTTGGACGTTAAGGAACTTTATCCGAGCCTGCGAGCTAATGAAGCCGTCAAAATAATCAGAAATAATTGGACTAAAATCAGTACAAACTCTCCCATTAAAGATCTACCCAAATTTATTAAGGGCTTTTTACTTGCCGCCCACAAAGGGTACTTCAAATTTGCAGACCGTTTTTACAAACAGAAGTCGGTGGGCATGCTCATGGGAGGATCGCTCTCCTCAACTGTTGGTAAGATTATTTTAAACAAACTCCTAACCAATGCCCTAAGCAATACTGATATACACGTACAATTTATCTACAAATTTGAAGACGATATCATAATGGCAGTACATGAAAAGGACATAGACAAAATATTTCAACATTTCAACTCCCAAGACAAATATATCCAATTTACCCTAGAAATGGAAAAAAACCGACAAATACCCTACCTAAACACAACCCTAATTGTTAACACCGATAACCAAATTAAATTCAAGTGGTACACAAAACCCACGTACACCTCGAGATTAATTAGTTTCAAATCTAGCCACCCCCACAACTTCAAATGTACAGTAGCGTACAACTACGCACTAACGGCCCTCAGTCTCACCTCTGAAACATACCACAACTCTGTTACTGCCAAGTTAGAAAATATCTTTACAACAAACAACTATCCACCCCATATTATTAGACACCAAATCAAAAAAGCACTAAAGAAAATAACATATTCTAAACCCCCGCCACCCCTACCCCCACAACCCCCAGATACCCCACCTTCGAATACCACAAAACCATCCACTAGCAAACCAACCAAAAAAGTTACTTTCAACCTCCAGGCTAACCTGACCCACAATTACAAACCCTCAGAAACCATCCTCCCCCCCCCTAATAGAATAGATCACTACTTTAGACCGACCAAAAACATAACAAACCGCCCTCCCCCACCGCAGACCCCTAATAACCAACATATCCATAACCAACTGACCCATCACGAACCTCAAAAAGTAGAACCACAATCCATAAATCAAAATAAATTCATCCCATTACCATACCACCAGAAATGGCACCATAAAATCAAAAAAATCTTCAATAGTAGAACGGATTACAAAATATCATGGTATTATCCCAATAAAATCCAAAAGTACCACCCTAGACTCAAAGATAAAATCCCCCTTTTAGACACTAGGTATAATGTTTATTCAATTCCCTGTCAATGCGGAGAGGTTTATATTGGTGAATCACAGCAAAACCTACACAAAAGACTCGACCAACACAAAAGAAACTTTCTATCCAAAATTAAAAAAAAACAGCCTTAGACCACCACGTCCTAGAAAACAACCACCAACCACAATTCAATAAAACTACTTCACTAGCTAAAGTTAAACACAACTATAAACGTAAAATAGTAGAAAATATTAGCATCCTCTCAAGCCCTAACCCTACGCTCAATAAGAAATGTGAACTCCTAGACTTAGGTAAAACGTTCTGGCCATTATTTAAACTAAAGTAATATATAAAACCCTCTGTAACCAGGTTCCACCACCTATGAGTTCAACGCCTCTCGGAAGGTACAACCTGGACTTGCCTTTTAATACCCACTGAATGTATGAGCTTCACTCTGCCCTCCGGGGGTTCCAAGGCTGTACCGATAGAGCGCACCGCAAGCCCCACCCCGAGAGAACAGCAACCAGATATCACCTTATTAAATACCAGCTCCTAACCGTTATTCCAATCGCTTTATGTCACACATAATTACCTTCGGGATCCCACAACAATCGCATAACCAACCCAACTGTACCCCCCCCCCCCTCCCTTCACTTCCACCGAGTAGCCCCAAAAACAACGTGCTAAATGCACGCTGACTCCCGGAAACTCCCCTAAATCCCCGAAATGTAACACCAAATCCTCAACGTAAGTAAAAACCAGATATAATTAAATACCCCATAAAACACCTCCTCCCCTGAACCACCATTCTTACTGTCCTCTTTCCTCTTCGCTCCTCCCATCACTCACCCTTTCCCACAACTTTTGATACAACTAAACTAATATATTCTCATTAATAGACAATGAAACAACCAAGACGACCACCTAGCTAACAATACCCCAATAAACCCCCAACTCTATCTTGCGGGGCGCTCTAAAGGAGACCTACACACCAAATGGACCCGGAAGGTAAAAATTACATCTAAATTTATAAGGATTTACTTCTGTGCAACGTGAGGCTGCTCCTTGCAGAACCTCAATCTAAGACTTTCGTGATGTGCCGGCAGGTATTGTTAAACTCCTGATGAGCCCTTTATCCTGATAAAGGAGAGGGCGAAAGGCGCCTTGAGGACCATGTAATTGCATACTTTATTAAATGCAATTATCACCATAGACTACCTACGGTTTTTCCCCTCGCCACACCATGATAAGTAATATGGAAACCGACCAAACCACGCAGAATTGATATTTAATCGGTTAATCGAATTTTTTGCAGCACACTGCACAGCGAACGTATTTTTGTTTATTTGACTTCAACTAGTGACCAACGTGAGGTTTATCAGTCGTAAAAACGTTGAGCATGGCTTTTTCTTCCCAGACCCAATCGATACTCGGCGTGGCATGTGAAATGGTGGTGTTTGGTTGAGGGAGGTTAAGGCCACTTTGGGGCACGCGATCCACACGCAGCGTTCTGCAGCCGATGATGATGGCAGCGCGGAAAACCCCTTCGCCGGGGTCAGCCCAACACGCGAATGATGGTCTGAAATCGGCCGGAAAACCTCCCCGGAGCCAAACCACGCACTAACGTATCAATTATGTAGCGGCAGATAATCGATTTCAACTGGAACGGTTAACAGTATCTCGCCGGGACCAAAAGTAGGTTTTACCGGAGAGCAGTTACTTGGTGTTATTAAATAACACCAAGTAAACGACACAAACTTTGTAAATGACGCATGTACCTACTGTACGTGCGTCATTTGTAAATAACAACGCTAACAACGCAGCGTGAAATTCACTGCAGGCAGGGAATCTACGGAAATATTATATATTTCATTTTGTTAAAGTTTTGAGTTGAATATTAAGTATTCAATATAGGTGGTAGTCTATTCGCCGTCCGGGCCATTTTGGGGAGTAGTAACTTTTCAAAAAATCTGAAATTTTGACAAAATACTCAGTTTACCATGTAGTTTGCCCGCCAGGTTTTCAGCCCGATCTCCAAAATCCGTGGGGCTAAAAAGGGGCTTATAAGAGGCTACGGTAGGGCTTTTTTGAAGAATTCAGCTATGGGGTCGAGTTAGATGTCGTTTTCGAAGTATTTTTGAAGTAGAATCAATTTTTGAGGGTCCCAGAACGATACAATAATTGTGAAATTATTTCACTGTGGGGGTTTATGGGGCTTTCATGGAGCTACATATTGGATTTTTGAAGGATCCCAGGAGGTCAAATAAGGTGTGGTTTCATTTGTGAGGAAAATGAAAGAAAAAACGCTCCAAATTTTACACAAGGGTTTATTATTCTTTGGTATAGGTTACGTGTGAAAAAATTAAAGCTGTGTCAATAAAAAATATTTTTGAAGAAAAAAAAATTATATATTTGTTTTCCCTTATATATATATATAGTTGTTTTCCCTTCATCTTCGCCTTCCATGTCAGGATGTAGATACGACACAGATTATCAACTATCTTTTATTAAAAACCACTTGATTAACACTTTTTCGTTCGCTCCGTTCGTTGTCCCAAAATTCATCTCCCCAACCCACCACCAGTCCTGTCCCCACTCTTCTTCTTCTTCATCTTCGTCGGCTTCCATCATAGACCTTCCAGCTCTTAGACTTTCTTAGGTTCTGCGATATATTGATGGACACATAATGAACCTCCAAAAATGGATTATGCGTCCAAAATTACTCGGAAAATATTTGACCTCCTGGGATCCTTAAAAATCCCATGTGTAGCCCCATGAAAGCCCCATAGATCGCCACAGTGAAATCGGATCGTTCCGGGACCCCAAAAAAATGGATTCTACGTCCAAAAGTACTTCAAAAACGACACCTACCTCGATCCCATAGCCAAAAGCCTTTAAAAAAAAAACCTCCTGTAGCCCCATTTTAAAAATTCCTACTGCCCAAAACGGCTCGGACTGCGGACGGACATTTCGGTTTTGGAATCTAGACTTCTTGAAACGGATAACGTCAAATTTTGTGGCCGATCGAAGTCGTCGGTCTCTGTCACGATTACAAAGGTGTATTATTCCAAGAATGGTAAACCAAAACTAACCGACTTCGTGGCTCGAGCTTTTGAAGTCGGAGAATATTCTTCTGCCACATTAAATGTAAATAATGTAAATAGTGTAAATAATAATGTAAATAAATTTTATTGACGTAGCAAAATGCTTTGAGTGCATCCCCCACTCGCTTCTCGTCGATAAACTTCTTAAATATAATTTCTCGGATAGTGCCCGGTCTATGATTTCCAGTTACCTTTCGGTTAGATCACAGTCAGTCCGTCATAATGATGAGCTATACCTTTTGGCCCCAGACTCCACAGGTAAGAAGGAAGATAATATCTTCCTTCTTAATATTATTATATTATAATATATGTAAGATATAATATAGAAGGAAGGAAGATAATATAAGAAGGAAGATATAATAATATTATATCTTCCTTCTTATATTATCTTCCTTCCATATTATGGAAGATAATATCTTCCATAATATTATTATCTTCCTTCTTACCTGTGGAGTCTGGGGTACCACAGGGTTCCGTTCTGGGGTCTACATTGTTCCTGATTTTCTTGACTGACCTGCCCCAGTGCACTGATACTCAAACATTGCTATTTGCGGATAAAGGATGACACTTCTTTAATCTAAAAAAATCCCTACTCTGGTCTCACTTTACGGTTCTGAACCAGCAGCACTTCAAGTGGTCTCCGACTGGTTCAAAACGAACAAGCTGTCAATATAAAACCAATCCTATGAGGTTTTGGTGGAGGGATCTATCCAGTATCAACAAATAATAATACTGGATAGATCCCTCCACCAAAACCTCATAGGATTGGTTTATATAATTATTATAATCTGGAGGAAGTTTGATTCCTATAGTCTGTCTGCGCTTGTTGAGATATCGATCAACAACAATCGATTACTGATGTATCGACCTATTAATATGATATCAAATTACAGCAGTTACGTAATGAATCTCAACTCGTGTGGTCCCTCTCCCGTTCCCAGGCTTTGGGTTAGTAATTTCTTTTAATATAAGGGCTCTAGCTTCTCATATTTCTACAGGTTATGGGCGAATTTTAGTAGTCAATCCGAAACCGTCAGTGTTTTCGCGATCGCGGTGCCCTTATTATACCAAATCATAGGAATTAATTATCGGTCGGTGCAATATGGCGACGTCTGCAACGGCTCATTTGCTCCACATGTATCCGGTTCTCACGAGCGAAAATTTCCCGCATTGGAAACTCCGGCTGACGACTATTCTCGAGGAGAAGAAAGTTGACGACGTCATCCTCATCGATGATGAATCCCGAGAACAATAATTATTATTGACTAACGACAAAACCAAGTCGGATTTTAAGTCGAAAGATACCTCAGCTCGGAACCTCATTTTACCAAGCGTGACCGATCGGCACATTGGCTACATTCGAGAAGCGAATAATAATAAACATCTCAACAGAGAGTTGTCTATATATATATATACATTATCATGATAGATGGAGTTGCAAATCAGTTTTTTGTTGTTCCTGAAAATCTCCGTTTTTGAGATAGGCCATGATAGAACTTAAGCGAGATTATTATAATCTTTGATACCCGTAAGGAGTGGTCAATAACTGGTACAGAGGTGGTCAATAACTGGTGTAAACAGGTTTTTTCGTATGAAGGGACCATTATAAAAAAAAAAAAGTGAGGAGCTTACTTTCAAAAGGGATCATATCCATTTTTCGAAAAAAACTTTTTAAAACGGATTTTCAATCTGTAGGATAACCCAAATCGATCTGCATGAGCAGTTAGCGTCAAAAAGGATCATATCCTTGTGTATTTGAAGGCTAAAGTTTGGTGTTTGGGTCAAAAGGGATCACATCCACTTCTATATGATGGGTAATATTTGTTTCAATCAAAAGGGAACATATCCTCATCTTCCTTCAAGTTGATGCTCGATGATGTTTTTCAAAAAGGAACATATTCAAAATGCCATCTCCGGATTTTTTTCCAGCTCTAGTTTTGAACCTATCCGATACAATGCGTGGGCTGTTTGGTGATGCGATTTGAAGGTGTTGGTGGGACTAACCAACAGAGTGCAGGAGCATCTCTCTTCGGCAACTCTGTTATCAACTGTGCTCCTGTAATTCCCAGTATTTGGTTTATCAAGACTTTTTTCACTCTAGGGATGTCAGATTCTCAAAAATGAATCGATTATGAAGTATCGAAAATAATCGCGATAATTTTTTCAAAAAGAATCGATACATCTGAGATCGATTCTTTTTCCAAATTATTTATTAAATTTCAAAATTTATCTGAATAAGAAGCATTATTACATTATGAAACCTGAATTCCAATTACTAATACATTTAACTGCTAACCAGCACTATTAAGTAGGAAAATGTAGGTAGGAAAGAATAAAAAATATTGTTAAAAAGTGTTCAGCTGTTACCTATGGTCGTCGCAGTGACTCAATTTAAAAATAATATTGATTCTAGATGGATTGATTGAACATGGATCTAGTTTACAGGGCAACGGAATACAAAAATACTGGTTAAGAGCAGAAAAGAATCGGTTTTCGATTCTGGAAATTTAGAATCGAATCGGGCCGATTCCTTAAAAAAAAGAAAGAATCTAAAAGAATCGATTATTTTTTTAGCATCCCTATTTTTCTCTCGTGCTTCTTTCTGTGTTCACTGCCTGCCTCCGAGACAGTCTCGTGAGATTTTTGGGCGTATTAGCGTTGCTAAGGTTTCGTGTTGGCGTAAGAATGGAGGGTACTGTTGGGAAATTTATCCATTAGGGGAGAGTGGGTACGCCCCGGACACTTAACTTTGGAGGTCTGCCTACAAGCCCGTAATGGTCATAAATTTATGCTTAATACGTGGTTCGCTTCTGATACTATCCATCTCAATGAAGGAAGCTAAACGTTCTCAAATGTGATAATAATTGAAAAGTTGAAAAAAAGGCATTTGACCGGCGTGACCCCACCCCTGGGGTCACTCCGGTCAGGGGTATGGGTCACCCCGGACAGGAATAATTCAAGTATTTCTCCAATTCTGAAAATGGGGAAAATGTTTCAATCATTTTTTTTCAAAAAGGCGGCCAATTTACCGCCCACGCGGGCCCTGGAAGGTTAATTAAATTTATTTTTTCATTTTTATAAATGTCTTGCAATGTGGGGTCACCCCGGACACTAAGTGAAGTCTTCAATGTGTTACAATAGACCGGGGCGACCCCATGTCGGATGTCCGGGCTGTCCCCAACAGCTTCATTTTTGATAAACATCTGGCATTTCCATAATTCCGATTCAACAAGGTTGCTGCTTCAAATCATAATAGCGAATGCGTGCCTCCACTACTGGAAACGCTAAAAACGTGAAAAGAATTGATCAAAATATCCTCACGCTTAGTTTCGAGGGAGCCAAAATAAGAAGGGAACACGACCGGAACTTTGAACACTTGTGAGTAAAGAAATAGCAGTGAGAAAGGTTCCAAATTCGGGAAATTAGTTCGCAAGCACGTCAACAGAGGCCTCTGATAGTTTGAGCCTTTTCCGAATCTTTCTTCCTAGCAAAACCTCACTGTCCGGGGCGACCCTCTGTCCGGGGCGTACCCACTCTCCCCTATATCATTTGGAAACATGCTCCATTTGTGTTTTTTCATACCTACCTTAAAAATAAATGAATTACCTACACATCATTTTTGAGATTTTTCTGTTGAGAACTGGGTGTTTTTATCAAAAAGGAACATATCCGAAATTTTGGTCAAAAGGGGTCATATCCAATTGATAATTAGCTGTACCTCCTTTGGTTTTCGAGGTTGGGTGCTCATGTTTTGGGATATCATTTCTAGTGCCTCACTAAGCTACACTAGATTAAAAACTAAATTTAAATACCAATCAATAACTCCTAGGACGTTTTTTTCACTTCCTGAAATTTTTTCTTAAGTGGATATGACCCCTTTTGAAAGTAAGCTCCTCAAGTATGAATAGCATTTTGAGTTTTGAATATACCAATCGATTCACAAGGTTCTGAAGACATCATAACTGACTTCAGATAGGTAGTAGAAAACATTTTTTAGTAACACGCCAGGATGAAGTGAAGGATTTGTACCTTAAGTGGTCAATAGCTGGTACACTTCCCCTAATCGCTCATTCGGATGCCTCATCACCTCGTCGATTACACGTTTAAATAAATGAAAAAACTATACGTGTCTCCTTGAAACAAAATGGATCCCTCAACGATGTTCATCGAGCCGCATATCAATGCCCAACCAGTGGGCAATAAAGCTGAAATCATAACACCAGCTCTCTTGGAATTTTACAGCCTGAAAATCACGTTATAAACCCGAGCTGAAAAAAATGGGAGGGCGTAAATCTTTTTCAGCCGATAATAACAACTAAACGATTCATCGGAAATTTCGATTCTGGACGCGTAAATTCAGCCGTTTTTACGATCCTCTCCGAGCGTGAGGGAAATCGGCGGCCGGGCCATTATTTAACAGCCTAATTGCATCCCGCTGTTCTGAGGGCCTTTATTGTAAGAGAAAAAGGGGCCTCTGGCCGGCCCAGTTTTACAACGGTCGTAGAGTGTTTTACGGTCATCTTATCCGCTTGAATACTTGATTGAAGATAAATAGGTATCGTGAAACTCTGCCAACACTGCGTTATCGGGACAATTTAACGTTAATCTTTGCCGATTGGAGTTGTTTAATAGTTTCTCTACCTTACGATATTTATCAGCCTGGAGGGAAGCTGAGTTAGTCTCCGGAAAAACTGTTGTTGTTTGACATCATGGGGGATCATGGGATGGGGGTGATGATAGTAGAGACAACTCATTCGGCAGATCCCTCAATACTCTACTGGTTTGGCTCCTCACTGAGGTGGTCTGGATCATCCTGGACGATGCCCTGTCCGTCTTGAATCTCCGTCACCTTTGCAGCTCCCACATTGTGGTATTTCCGAACACGACTAGGCGTGTTGATTGATTCAATTGACTGACTTACAATCTCTCCACCTTCGATCGCAAATCGGATGTTATCTTTCCAAGACGGGACCGCATTTGTTATATCTCACTAATGGACTGTGAGCTCATGACCGCTACTCGGATACAGCCAAGTGTTTGTTTGGTTTATTATTATCTGAATAGCATTCACGATGGAGTTCGACATTTTTGATTTGCCTCTAAATTCGTCCAAAAGTTGTGTGGCAATCAAAAATTATTTTTGTACATATGCCGTTTTTGGTGTTAAAGAGTTATTGTAAAAGAAAGGACAAGGACTTTCCAGTGCTCTAGATTCGAATGAAAGGATCAAACTAGCTAGAAATGTAAAACAAAAATTTGGAAAATACAGGTAGAGAAAAGGCTTGCTTAAGGACCATTCATTCACTGGGAGGCCGCGTGGCAGTGCCACTCCAGTCAGTTTTAAAAGTCTCTATAGCGTCAAAGGTTTCTGCCACCAGATGGCGTAGCTATCCTGACACCATTCTGTAAATTATCTTTCTTTCTTGCTGATATTATCAGCCTAAGTTATGATCCTTTTAACGCCATGTACAAAGATTTCTGGCGTGGCAAGTACAGTGGGTCGTTTTTTACTGTAGCAGGAAAGAGGAAAGAGAAGCTAATGATACAGTTGAGTGATTTGATCTGAGATTCACAACCCCCAGAAAAACCATTAAGGTTACCCACAAACCACTTTCTCGCTTTGGAGAGGCCCGTTTTGAGTACTCGATCAGAAATTTTCAGCGGGGAGGGGGGGCACTTCCGATCGAAGGGCGTTAGAAGGCCAGGGTTTTTGGCGGGCTGCCCGAGCAGTTACGAGATGTTTACCCGGCGTTCCCCAGATATATGTCAGCCGGTGATAGAATGCGACTGGAAGGCGAGCCTTTTTCCACCGACTCGGATCCATCAAGTGGATTAGGTTTGTCGTCCGTCATTCGATACGTTTCTTCCGCACGCCTGATTCCGGCCAATACACTTTTCTCTGCCACCGTATTATTTCATAGAAGCCTCTGCCGCTTTGGTCAGTTTTGTAAAGGACGAGAAGGTGACGCTGTCTTGGACAAAGCCGATGTATTACTATCCTAGCACGCAAGGAACTAACGTTCTCTACCTAGCTGCTTCCTTGGATAGTGAGACTTATTCAATTTAAAAGAATTACATCAAGACTTGATGTACAAATGGATCACTTAGTGTACAGTCCGAAGTTAGTACAGTACAAGTTAGAATCCATTTTTGGGGGTCCCGGAACGATCCGATTCCACTGTAGCGATTTATAGGGTTTTCGTGGGGCTACAAATGGGATTTTTGAAGGATACCAGGAGGTCAAATATTTTTCAAGAAAAAAAAAACAAAAAATTGTTGATTGACAGGTGACAATTTGTTTGACAGGTTTGTTCCTGGTGGGTGAGTGTGAGGCGATGTGAGGAGCATGCGCTGTGCTACGTTTCGTTGGCGGGGGATCCGGGTTTGGGCCCTTCTGATGTGGAAAACGTAAGGGGTATGGGGGCCCATGGGCAAAGCGGAATAAAATTGACGTTGAAGGTGTACTACTCACATGTTTGTCTGAATGACATCATTCTTAGTTGGTACGTTCCTCTCCCTTCCGATTGCTCAGGCCGGTAAGTCTTTGTCCTCAGAATAATATTCATATTATGTAGTCCACAGTTGTTTCAATTGTTCGAGCAAGGCTCTTGTTTGTCTTATCGGGATATTTACTGTCCTTGTGACAACTAAATAACTATTGTTGGTTTGTTGCAGAGTTGATTTAGATTTTGAGTTAGTAGTGTAATATTATTATTTTTATCTTTTTTCACGCTCGCGATTTTTAAGGCACTCTCTACTTGAATTTCCTTTTGATTCGCCATACTAAACACAGCCATTGACAATAAAATTCCTAAAAGCATTTGTTGTTGTACCAAAATAACTTAAAAGTATTGGTTCTTGTTTCCCATGCTTTCTCAACTTTAAGAACTAACTAATTTATTTATAAGCCCTGATGAACATTTCATTGAAATCCGATCAAAATTGAGGAAGTTATGGCTGTGGCAAAGAAATACAGACAGACAGACACACACAACCAAATTTGTTCTGGAGGCTTTGAAACGCAAAATGCAAGTAGAAATGTTGATTTTCGAGCTCAAAAAGCCCAAACCCCTCGTCTTTTCTGAGGCCTTTACACGGCACGGGCCCAAACCCCTTACCCCCGCGTTGGCCGCTCCCACCAACTCACAGTTCCAGGCTCAGTAGTTTAATCTCATATTATGTATGAGAAGATAAAAATTATTCTTACTTGCATACCTACGTTGGCAATGGTTCTTAGTTTTAAAACCCTTACGAATTCTAATTCTATTTTCGGATACGAATGTTACTGACACATTCCCTATTATCATAACATTATTATTACACCGGCAGGAACGGAACTTGTATGTATTATTAATCGTAGGATCTGTATCCTATTATCGTAGGTAGTTAATTTGCGGAGTGTTGACTGTTTGCCTTGAGGTAATTGAACACTGACTCATAATTAGCGTTGCACAATGAGGTTTAAATTGCTTGGCCGCATAACAGGTTATTGCTCGGGTACCAACACAACCATAACCGGCGAGGCTGCTGATACCGCTGGTTTTGTCCGGTATACCCGGCGGAGCGCCTGTCCGATACAACCGGCGGTCTTGTGCGGTATATATACCGATATATATATCCGGTGAAAATCCTACGTTAAAAGATATAAGCGTTCCGTCCCTGGCAATTTTGTCTGATAGGTAGGTACAGGCGGCGGACCGGTATATCTGTATTTTGGGGTTTCCCCCGAAACACTTCCTTATCTAAAGTAGGGGAGCAGGGGGTGAAATTGGTCATGGGAGAAAGTGGCCACTGGCTGTTTTTGCGGCTGTGTTCATATTTGCAAGTGCCAGATTAGATAAAATTCCTCTTTGGAGTGCAAACCTCAAGTACATACCTACAAGAAGCAGAAAGTTGTTCAAATAAAGATTTGATAAGCAGTGATGTCATGAAGTTTTTGTAGAGGTGTAGAGCAATTTTGGGTCGTCGGCTCGGATTGCCTGGAGGGTGTATTTTTCGGCGAAATCGACTGCCGTACCTAAGTTCCATTGTGTTACATGAATTCACTAATGAGCTCGTTACCTACATAAATTTTAGAATCCTGGAATTATTGAGGTAGAATTTTAAGTTTTTTTGAAAAAATTGCTATGGGAGAGATTTTAGTCAGTCTGACCACTTTCTCCCACACCCCTGGCCACTTACTCGCTTTTGAAAGTTGAAACAGCATTAACGTTGTATACGTATTTACTCTTTTTGGTTTATTATTCATGGAATAATTATTATTCCACATAATAATACACCTATATTATTATAGGTGTATTATACACCTATGTGGTCGCGACGGAGGTCGAAAATTTGACATTAGGTACACGATTCAAGAGGTCTAGATTCCAAAAACGAAAATTTCGACATTTAATGTCGGTCCGAATTCGGTCGGAATTTTTCTAAAATCTGCAATTTTTACAAAATACTCGGTTTACCATCTAGTTGTGCCCGCAAGGTTTTCAGCCCGATCGCCCAAGTGGGGCGTTATGGGGCTACAGGAGGGGTTTATTGAAGGCATTTGGCTATGGGATCGAGTTAGGTGTCGTTTTCGAAGTATTTTCGAAATAGAAGTAGAATCCATTGGAAGTAGAATCCATTTTTGGGGGACCCGGAACGATCCGATTTCACTGTGGGGATTTTTGAAGGATCCCAAGAGGTAAAATATTTTCCGAATTAATGAAAAAACGTAAAAAGCATTTCTTCCAAAATGTTATTCTATGACACAGAATTAATTTTTCCACAAAAAATCTATATCACAGAATAATCATCCCTTGTGTAAAATTTGCGGCGTTTTGAATGGTGCCCATTTTCTCCCACAGGAATACTGATGGTGGTCAGACTGACTAAAATCTCTCCCATAGCAATTTTTTCAAAAAAACTTAAAATTCTACCTCAATAATTCCAGGATTCTAAAATTTATGTAGGTAACGAGCTCATTAGTGAATTCATGTAACACAATGGAACTTAGGTACGGCAGTCGATTTCGCCGAAAAATACACCCTCCAGGCAATCCGAGCCGACGACCCAAAATTGCTCTACACCTCTACAAAAACTTCATGACATCACTGCTTATCAAATCTTTATTTGAACAACTTTCTGCTTCTTGTAGGTATGTACTTGAGGTTTGCACTCCAAAGAGGAATTTTATCTAATCTGGCACTTGCAAATATGAACACAGCCGCAAAAACAGCCAGTGGCCACTTTCTCCCATGACCAATTTCACCCCCTGCTCCCCTACTTTAGATAAGGAAGTGTTTCGGGGGAAACCCCAAAATACAGATATACCGGTCCGCCGCCTGTACCTACCTATCAGACAAAATTGCCAGGGACGGAACGCTTATATCTTTTAACGTAGGATTTTCACCGGATATATATATCGGTATATATACCGCACAAGACCGCCGGTTGTATCGGACAGGCGCTCCGCCGGGTATACCGGACAAAACCAGCGGTATCAGCAGCCTCGCCGGTTATGGTTGTGTTGGTACCCGAGCAATAACCTGTTATGCGGCCAAGCAATTTAAACCTCATTGTGCAACGCTAATTATGAGTCAGTGTTCAATTACCTCAAGGCAAACAGTCAACACTCCGCAAATTAACTACCTACGATAATAGGATACAGATCCTACGATTAATAATACATACAAGTTCCGTTCCTGCCGGTGTAATAATAATGTTATGATAATAGGGAATGTGTCAGTAACATTCGTATCCGAAAATAGAATTAGAATTCGTAAGGGTTTTAAAACTAAGAACCATTGCCAACGTAGGTATGCAAGTAAGAATAATTTTTATCTTCTCATACATAATATGAGATTAAACTACTGAGCCTGGAACTGTGAGTTGGTGGGAGCGGCCAACGCGGGGGTAAGGGGTTTGGGCCCGTGCCGTGTAAAGGCCTCAGAAAAGACGAGGGGTTTGGGCTTTTTGAGCTCGAAAATCAACATTTCTACTTGCATTTTGCGTTTCAAAGCCTCCAGAACAAATTTGGTTGTGTGTGTCTGTCTGTCTGTATTTCTTTGCCACAGCCATAACTTCCTCAATTTTGATCGGATTTCAATGAAATGTTCATCAGGGCTTATAAATAAATTAGTTAGTTCTTAAAGTTGAGAAAGCATGGGAAACAAGAACCAATACTTTTAAGTTATTTTGGTACAACAACAAATGCTTTTAGGAATTTTATTGTCAATGGCTGTGTTTAGTATGGCGAATCAAAAGGAAATTCAAGTAGAGAGTGCCTTAAAAATCGCGAGCGTGAAAAAAGATAAAAATAATAATATTACACTACTAACTCAAAATCTAAATCAACTCTGCAACAAACCAACAATAGTTATTTAGTTGTCACAAGGACAGTAAATATCCCGATAAGACAAACAAGAGCCTTGCTCGAACAATTGAAACAACTGTGGACTACATAATATGAATATTATTCTGAGGACAAAGACTTACCGGCCTGAGCAATCGGAAGGGAGAGGAACGTACCAACTAAGAATGATGTCATTCAGACAAACATGTGAGTAGTACACCTTCAACGTCAATTTTATTCCGCTTTGCCCATGGGCCCCCATACCCCTTACGTTTTCCACATCAGAAGGGCCCAAACCCGGATCCCCCGCCAACGAAACGTAGCACAGCGCATGCTCCTCACATCGCCTCACACTCACCCACCAGGAACAAACCTGTCAAACAAATTGTCACCTGTCAATCAACAATTTTTTGTTTTTTTTTTCTTGAAAAATATTTGACCTCCTGGTATCCTTCAAAAATCCCATTTGTAGCCCCACGAAAACCCTATAAATCGCTACAGTGGAATCGGATCGTTCCGGGACCCCCAAAAATGGATTCTAACTTGTACTGTACTAACTTCGGACTGTACACTAAGTGATCCATTTGTACATCAAGTCTTGATGTAATTCTTTTAAATTGAATAAGTCTCACTATCCAAGGAAGCAGCTAGGTAGAGAACGTTAGTTCCTTGCGTGCTAGGATAGTAATACATCGGCTTTGTCCAAGACAGCGTCACCTTCTCGTCCTTTACAAAACTGACCAAAGCGGCAGAGGCTTCTATGAAATAATACGGTGGCAGAGAAAAGTGTATTGGCCGGAATCAGGCGTGCGGAAGAAACGTATCGAATGACGGACGACAAACCTAATCCACTTGATGGATCCGAGTCGGTGGAAAAAGGCTCGCCTTCCAGTCGCATTCTATCACCGGCTGACATATATCTGGGGAACGCCGGGTAAACATCTCGTAACTGCTCGGGCAGCCCGCCAAAAACCCTGGCCTTCTAACGCCCTGAGCTCCCATCATTTTTAAATATTCTGGCGTTAAGGAACTAAGAATCAAGTGTCTTATTTCTGCTTCTGATGTGATTTCAACTTGGTGGCATTTCTCAAGCTGTCTGTGTACAAATTCATGTGCACTATCCTGTTCTGTCATTTTACAGGAGTATAGTTCGGTTATTTTTCTCACCTTAGCTACTGGGTCTGTGAATCGATGAATAAATCTGTTTTTCAGTTCTGTCCAACTTTGTGGCTTATCTTCTTTGCTGTCTATCATTTCGAAAAAATTGAGTGCGGTGGAACGTAGATATAAGGGTAAATAATTGAGCTTTGTTTCCGATGACCATTGTAAAACTTTTCCTACTCGATCGAAGTGTTGCAAATATTCTGTCACGTTTTCTTCAGGGTTTCCATGAAATTCTCTAGGAGTAAGTTTTGGGATTATCCCACGGGATTCTGTGAGTTTTGTTTGTAGTTCCTCTATTTTATTTTTTAAAGCTATTATTTCATTTTCTTTTTCTCTTAACTCAGCATCATTGTTCATTGGGGTTGGTTTTGAGGCTTGTTCTTGCTCTTCCTCGGTCTGTGGTTCTTTCTTCAATGCTAATATAGTATTTTCCAAATTACGTTTTTCTCTTTGAACCTGAATCAGCTGTTCTTGAACGGAGTGTAAAGTTTTCAATTGTATTAATAGTTCCGAGCATCTTGAGTTTGAGGATGATAGTTTCTGTTGTAATTCCTGCTCTTTGGCTTCAGCCAATCTATCCTGCTCTCCTATGCACTCTTGCAACTGTTCATAGAGGCTTTCCGTTCTGTTCGATTTTTCTTTGAGTTGGATGATCTCCTGTTCCAGGTGTTTATTCTTTTCCTCATTGTGCACCAATTGTGCCTGTGTGTGATTCCATAGTTGCAATGTTCTGCAACAACTGTTTATGAGACCTGTCGCACTGGCCGGTGTAACCAGTCGGCAAACATTCTCTAGTTCGATTTTTAATTCTAGGGCTTGATCTGCTATCTCACTTTCCAACATTTGGTCGAGAAGGCTTTCCATTGTTTTGGTTATTGAATTATTCAATTCTCAAGTTATTTTAATTTTATTTTATTTATTTTATTATTATAACTATTTATTTATATTTTATTTTGTTTTTATTTATTTATTTATTGTTTTTTAATTCATTAATATAAATACCTGTATTAATACTTGTTTTAATTCACTGATTGGCTTTTAAATTTATCAAGCCATTCCATTGGGTCACAAACTTTTGATTTCATTGATTCTCCTATTTATTACTTTTATTTCGCCCATTTAACTTACTGCAAACTTCAAATGCCTTACCTGTTTGAATTCACTGATTTTCCTTTAAATTTATCAATTCATTCCATTTGTTCACTAACTTTTAATTTTATCGATTTACCTATTTATTACTCTTATCCATTTATTCATTGAAATTAAACTTCAAATGCCTTACCTGTTTGAATTCACTGATTTTCCTTTAAATTTATCAATTCATTCCATTTGTTCACTAACTTTCAATTTCATTGATTTAACTCATTATTATTCCTATCTAGCCCATTTAATTTACTCTACTTACCAACCTTTATTTTATTTCGATCTTTTTACTTTAAAATTATTATTATTATTTTTATTATTTTTTAATTATAATAACTATTGCTATTTTTTACTTTGTTTACGTAAGAGTGTAGAGCCTAACGATTTCTGTCGCTGATGGAATTCACTATACCTAACGTGAGGATGAAGTTCCATTTGTGAGCGTTTTCTTTGACAATCGAGCTCTAAAGTCCTACGTAATGTTGGTCAACATTTTTATCAATAAAATTATTGTGGTTGTGTTGTTATGTCACGTCAGAATACTATTGGATGTAGAAATACTAGAGTGGTAGAATATACTATATAGGATAATACATTTACATACGCATAAAATAAACATACAAATAAATCAAATAATGGTACATGCACAATTTTATGGATCAATGATAAGTTGCACTATGCTTTATTAATTTTTTGAATCAACGTCTCGGAATGTTCGTATTTTTCTTTCGCTCGAAAGGAGGACGGTACCGCTTAATTTCCTCAAGGACGAGCTGGCTAAGCGTTTTGAATTTCCTTCCCATCAAGGAACTTGGAGGGACGGACCGAGCGACTGACGGAGTGCTCTTAGTTGGATTTATTTACGAATTTATTAATTATACAAATGAATCAGTGACTTGTTTTATTTATTTTTATTTAATTTAAATTGTTGATACGAGAATTTATTACTTTTATATAAAAAAATTGTAAACGTATAGGGCATGCAAAGTGATTTATAATATTTTCTTATTCGGTGAATTTATTTTAATATTTACTTTTATGGATGATTTTAGGGTTAGGGGCGGCACCAATAATTGGGAACCGAAGCCTCCACCAGGTGTGAGGTAGCCGGGATTGACGGCCTTGTTTTGTCAAGATTTGCTTTCGTCAACCCGGTGCCCACGGTAAAATTTGGCAGCTAAATTGTTTTACGTTGTGACCGGGAGGATCTTTTATGTGCTGCCGATCCTCCTTTTACCCCGTCCCCAGGTCTCCAAATCCCTTGATGGAATCAGGTCAACAAGAAAACAATATTCCAATATAACTTATATATTGCTTGTCGAAATGACCCTTAATTGTTGACCTAATCTCTCCACCAAATTGATGAATTTGCCCTAACCGCCCGCACGCGAACGCGAGGCCCCCGGAGGCAAATTCGGGTTTTCCAAAAGTGTAAACTAATGGTTGGATCTGACCTGAGTGAATGACGTGGGTGGCCACCGATGATCCTTGGCTAGGAGATCACCGGGACAGACGATTCTTGCATCATGAGCGGCTTCGTGGCGACTGACCGCGAGTTCTGTTTCTGTGTCTCCCTCCTGCCTTAACTCCAACTGCTGAATCAGCATCTCCCGCCGTTTTTGATTTTCAGTGTGAAGTGGTTTTTCAGTTGGTTTAAAAACCACTTCTAACAATTCCCACCAGTGTTTGAACCACCCAGTCGAGAACCAAGACCCTAATTTGAACTTGATATCACTGCAATATTCCATAGCCAATGTCGAGTAGTTGTTACGTTTGGATTCAGTTCAATGTCAACCGGTTCTACTGCAGTGTCTGTTTTCTTCAAAGGGGCAATTTAATTGACACTGCTGACGATGGTGGGGATGACAATGGTCGGGTCCTGACAAGTGCTGACTGGGAGTCTATTAATATGTTGAATGCGGACGTTGCGTAGCACGGTGGGGTTCCTCCGTTTTGTGTCCCGCCAACAGAGAAATTAACCACATTGTGTGTTCTGGAGGTTTGTTCGGGTCAAAGGTCGCAAAGTCCCTTTTGTGATGAGCGGGCACAAAAGCTTCTGGATGGGAAGGGGGTAAGGGAGGTTTACCGGGCGGGAGGGGCGACTGGAAGGTCTCAACTCATCCCTTAAGCCTTCGAGCGGTTCCCCCGCCTTCCCAACGGGGAATAGGCGGAATTAATTGATTCCTCGACGAGAAGAAGGAATGGGTTGGTACCTACTGAATGACGAGAGTAGGATGTGAGGCACTGTTGAGGGCGGGGGTGATGGTTGACACGAAAGTTAGAGGATGAGACCGTCACGGTGGTGACCGCCTTCAACCACGGACGATTTAACAGTGAACACGTCAAAACTTTGGTTCAAATAGAAAAACGCTGCAAATTTTACGCAAGGGTTTTTTATTCTTTGATATAGGTTACTTGTGCAGACATTTAATTCTGGGTCAATAAAACAATTTAAAAAAATTTTTTTGATTTTTTTTCCAAACTTTTTTGAACAAGTTTTTCGTTTTCACTTGAAACATATTTGACCTGGGATCCTTCAAAAATCCCATTTGTAGCCCCATGAAAACCCCATAGATCGCAACAGTGAAATCGGATCGTTCCGGGACCCAAAAAAATGGATTCTACGTCCAAAAATACTTCGAAAACGACACCTGACTCGGTTATGGAACCAAAAGCCATAAAAAAAAAAAAACCTCCCGTAGCCCCATTTTAGACCCCTAGCGCCCCACGGGTTTGGGCGAACGGGCTGATTACCTTGCGGACACAACAAGATGGTAAACCGAGTATTTTGTCAAAATTTCAGATTAAAAAAAATATAAAAAAAATAAAAAATCCTTCTGCCCATAACGGCCCGGACGGCGTCCGTCGGACGTTTCGGTTTAAACCAAATTCGGAATCTATACCTCTTGAAACAGATGGGTAATGTCAAATTTTGAGGCCGATCGGAGTCGTCGACCACCGTCGCGAAAACATAGACCTATGTTTAACATACACCTGTGTATTATTCTCCGAGAATAATACCTAAACCAAAATTAGTTTTTAAACAAGTTTTTTTTAATTTTTTTTTTTAATCTTTTTTAAATCCTAAATTTTTACAGAAAAACAGGTTCTTCGTCTAAGCGTGTTCTTGGTCTAAAGTGAAATAATCTGGGGGTCTGGGGGGTGTCCTCCAGTCGCAAGTCGGAGCATGTGCCATGCAATAACATCCGCAGGCGGCAATGATTTTTTGGTGTAAAAATCCTCCTCTGCATCGTCCATCTAAATGGTGTTCTTGGCTCAGATGACGGCACCTAGGAAGGATTCCCGGAAGCCACCTAACTCCCGCAGCGCTCAACACAGACGGATTCTAATTTGAGATGTCAAGAACTCTATAATCTCTCTTCTTGCCCTGCTCATCTCACCAGCTCCCCCATCTCATGAACTGCCTGTCACACAACGAAGACATTCCTGGGAAGACTTTCACCCCTCACTCCATTTCATGTGCGGAAGCTTCGTGGGTATTGAGAGATGCGGTGATCCTAAATTAGTTAGGTACCAAAAAACTTAAAAAAGAAAGTGAAAATCGGGAGGCTCACTTCACTGTCACATCACGGCCAATAATAAGTAAATCGACCATTACAGTGGCAGATTTGTCCCTCGTAGGACACAGGTCACACAGCATACGCCGCACAGTGCGTCGTCTTAGCAATTTAGGGGAAGGAAAATCGAAAAATGAAAGTTGCAATAAAAAATTTCGGACCCAAGGTATGTGTACATGGATACCTTGAGTAAAAGAAAATGGATTACAAGACATTCAAGGACGACAGAGAAGAACGGTGCAGTTGCCCAAACTTGACGATGGATGATAGTCCGATTTGCGAACTTCTTCAACTGATGAACGAGTAGATGCAACCTACGTCTCAGATGCAACCAAACAGGATAATTGCGAGGTTTTCTGTATTCTACACGTTCTAAGGAAAGTGAAACACGCTTTTTGGACATTTTAAACGCTTTCTGTACGCTAATTCTCTGATGAAAAAAAAAAAGAGTTTTGTGTAAGCTCATTCTCTGATAAAAAAAACACCACTCTGTTTTTGTTTTTTTTTGTTTTTTTGAAACATCTCTCCTATAGGGGCTTTTGAAGAGCCTTTTGATGGCCTTTTGGGGCCATCATCTCGTGCCCAATTTCAGAAAAAGTCGATTTAAAGTCAAATTAAGAGTTGAAAGAACGATTATTTGTGGATTGCTGTGAATGAAAATTTATTCGTTAAGTTCAATTACATTCACCTTCACATATTTACGTACCTAAGTTGTGTAACAGAAAGTTGCGTTCTCTCTTGAACTTAATTCGAAGGTTCCTACAGTATGTATGGGTCATTCAAAAATTATGGATACATTTAGGTCACAAGTTGTTAACCGCCATACCTATAGGTAATCGCCATACCTATCAGTATACTGATTGGGCTAGAAATTATTATTTTGGATAATTTATATTCACGGTTACAGGTTTTCATTTGTGTATTCATTTCTGTTACTTTTTTTTTTTCTTCTTCTTTTACTCAATCCTCCTGTATTGATGTGATTGTACAACAATAAAAGTAAATATATGTTGATAATTTAGAGTCAGATGAAGGAATATAATATATTATATATTTCGATATATCGGTCCTTTGGAACAAGACTATCACAACTCAAAACTTCTAAGTGGCTTACTATAGAAATTAAATGGAATTTTTGTTTTAAAAACTGAATTCCTTTACAGACGTGGGACCCCGAAAAATGGATAATACGCCCAAAAATACTTCGAAAAAGCCACCCAACTCGACCCCACCGCCCAAAAATATCAAAAAACCCTCCCAAAGCCCTTTTTTGCCCCACAGATCCCACCGGGTTTGAGCGAGGCCTGGAAACTCTGCAGACACAACTAGTAGATGGCGAACCGATATAAATATCTAAGTGTGGGAACATTTAGATATTTAAATGCATTCCTACTGCTGAAAACGGCCTGGACGGCGGACGGACTTATACTTTCTGATATCTACGCCATCATGTAATGAAACATGGTCAAACTTTGAGGCCGACCGAAATTGTAGACTCCCGTCGCGTATAGATGTATTACTACCTATAGGTACAGGTAGGTAACTATAGGTAGGTAGTATACACTTATGTATACATAAGTGTATTATTCCAAGAAAAATAAACCAAAAGAGAGATAAGATAACATAGAAATTTATGCTGAAATCAACTAAAAGTGAATCATGAATTAAATACCTAATTTGTTTGTCATCCTCTTTTTCAAACAATTTTCGGAATTCTTGCCAGTTCATCGAACTCACTAATAGTGGGACACTATACTATGATTAGAAATAATAATTCAATAAGTAATAGTCTCCCAGTTCCTATTGTTCGCCTATGATTCTTAAGGTGATCCTATCTAATGTCTTGCTCACCAAACATGGCTAGTTTATTGTTCATTATGCTCAACTCGGGTATAACAGTGATTCCTTATCCAATAGGATTTTTATTCCGAGATATTAAAAGCTCTGCTGTCAGACGGAATTGGAATTAGCTTCAGACCGTTGCGAAAGGTGAGTAGTAGAGTGGGCGAAGGTGCCTTTTTGTCCATTTAACGGGCTTTACTTCATGTTGGCAATCACCCACTCTGGTAACTTTTCTGTTTTTTTTTTTTGTTTTTTTCAGGTTGCTTGGAACGATCAGTAAAATAATGCTTCATCATCATGATGGGATTAAGGTCATACTGTGTCTCATAAACATTGCAATACGCTCTGAAAAAGTCTCAGGTTACACATTCGGCGATTGTCAGTTGAAGGATTCGTACGATTTCATCATAGTTGGAGGAGGCACAGCAGGTCTCAACTTCTTCAATATGAAAAGTTTTATCGAGTAACTATTTCAAAATTTGAACATTATACATTTAATGTAGGAAACTTCAATTACTCAGACAAATCTCGCTTGGTTTTTCTTACATGTTTTGCAGGCTGCGTTCTGGCGAATAGATTATCCGAAGTGCCTTATTGGAATATTCTTGTGATAGAAGCTGGTGGGCTTCCTTCGGATGGTACGAAAATTCCCGATTTGGGGCTTTATCGGATAGTTCCAAACACGGAGTCATGGAACTACACGACTACGAGACAATCCATGGTTTGCGGTTGTAAGTTTGCGGACGGTCGGGTCCACCATTTATTATTGTCATATAGTGGTATAGGTTCCTCAGCACGGCTAGCACAAATCGTTTCACTATTCTTTACACTTTTTCCTTGTTGAAATACAGAATGACGTTTTTTTGGTTTATTATTCTTGGAATTATACACCTATGTTTTCGCGACGGGGGTCGACGACTCCGATCGGCCTCAAAATTTGACATTATCCGTTTCAAGATTCCAAAACCGAAATGTCCGTCCGCCGTCCAGGCCGTTTTGGGTAGTAGGAATTTTTTAAAAAATCTGAAATTTTGACAAAATACTCGGTTTACCATCTAGTTGTGCCCGCAAGGTTTTCAGCCCGATCGCCCAAACCCGCGGGGCGCTATGGGGCTAAAATGGGGCTACAGAAGGGGGTTTTTGAAGGCTTTCGGCTATGGGATCAAGTCAGGTGTCGTTTTCGAAGTATTTTTGGACGTAGAATAAATTGTTTGGGGTCCCGCAGCGATCCGATTTCACTGTTACGATCTATAGGGCTTTCATGGGGCTAAAAATGGGATTTTTGAAGGATCCCAGGAGGTTAGATATTTTTCGAGTAAAGAATAAAGAATTTTTGAAAAAACAATTTTTTTGAAAAAAAAAAAATCCAAAAAAAATTTTTTTGAAAAAAAATCCAAAGATTTTTTCCCAACATTTTTTCTTTTGACTCAGAAATAATTTTTGCGCAACTAACCTATATCAAAGAATAATAAACCCTTGTGTAAAATTTGCAGCGTTTTTTTTTTTTTTTTTGAAAAATCTGATTTCAAATTTGAATTCAGCGTGAGTCTAAAAATAAGAAGAAAAACTTAAGAAATGAAATTGTCGTTGTTGTCGTAAATTGAGGTAAAATAATGAAGTCTGCTGCGACTTTCCCGATTTGTAGGTTTTTTTTCTTTCGTATTCTCTCGCAGTTTGAACTTGACCACCTATAATTCAAGATTTGGATGCCTGATTTAAAAAAAAAAAAAAAAATCTGCAGGCTGAAAAAACGGGTTTGAGTATTTTGGAAACCGGAGGAAACTCTGGATAGTAGGTACCGTAAACGAGAACTTCCCTTGCGAGGGTTCAGAACGTGTGTCGTATCTGTACGAATCTAAAAGATTTTTGCGACTTTGCGTTTTTTTTTTTGTTGTTGTTTTTTTTTTTCAAATTATCCTTATGAGTAGGTAGTTGTAACATACCTTACAGTAAAGATAACAAAAACAGATCAATCTCCTCCTCGGGGTTTAATAAAATTAGAATTAACTGTAATAAACTCATGTCCTACTTGTAAGCGACATCATACTTCACTATCATTACTTTTAAATTTTCAATTTGAAGTGGAGCAACCACGAACATCCCCCCCCCCCCCTATTATGTATTTAAAAATAGAATTTCCCACAGATGCAGGTGGATATTGTCCGTTCCCGGAGCCAAGAATCCTCGGAGGCGTCACAAGCACTGCGAAAATGGACTACCTCAGAGGGCTCAGAGCAGGATATAATCAGTGGGAGGCTCAAGGCAACCCAGGTTGGTCCTGGAACTATGTGCTGCCCTACTTCCAAAAAGCCGAGCGGTACGAGGGGCCGGCGAAATTCGGAACAACGTAAGTACATAAAAAAAAAAGGACTCTTTCGTTGTATTAGGTATCCTATGAATAAGCATCCTGGTTTTGGGACAGTGGTGACACTCTTATCACCAGCCGTCTAAATCCACTCGGGCCTGGCACCATAATTGCACTGGAGAAAATGAAGACTTTCGAACTTGTTTCAGGATGGGAAGAAATGGAACATGGCCGCTAACTGTGATCGAAACTTCGTGGATTACTGATCATGCAGCAGCGGCGTTGAAAGAATTGGGTCTCCAAGAACTCGATCTGGAAGAAGGATGTGGAAGCGGATACAGTTTGGGTGTTGTGAGTTTATTCTTTCTCGCATGTTTGAAAAGAAACCAAATGGATGATCAATAATTGAATGGATCATTTTAAGAAGGGCATTTGTCCAAAACGGCGAGTTTTCTTAATTGCGAAATATGGAACAAGAGGTTCAAATGCATAGGTTGACGTGCGACAGTTTATCGATGTTCCTTCCCATCGAAATAATAGCTAGAACGATCGTGTTCCAGTGTCAATTTAAGAAACGGCAGCCCCATGCTCTGAAGAGGACAACAGTTGTCCTCTTCAGAGCATGGGGCAGTTACTGCCCTTTCTAAAATATATTCGGGAGCTGCCGTCAAAAAAATTAAGGCATCAAAAGGCTTAAAAAAATAATAAGAAGAAAAATTTAGTAGAATAAAAAATCAAGAAGTGAAAGAAGAAATCATGAAGTAAAACGAGTAATAATGCGGTACCTAAGTGTTGCATTTATTTTAGAAACGGCATTAGTCCAAAAACTAAAAGTGGCCGCCCGATGGAGAATCATGCGATTTATTGAAAATCGATGACGTCAGATCGTCACTCAAGTCCTAAGACCACGTAATAATTACGTGGTGTTAGAACACACGTGACGCACCGATGATGTGATGCAATTACGCATGAATTATTTCAGTCCCAGCTCAATGTACCTACGTTACTTGAATTAAACTGAATCATCATGAAGTCCCTGCTGGGCGTTTGCCCAAAACGGCCACCACCATGTTCCCAAATTGCCGTCTCTTCCAACCAGAAGGATACTCCTGATGATGTAAGCTTTGAGTCAGTGGAGGATCGACGGCTAACCGATCTGCTTTTAGTCGGAGGATCCTCCTTGACTCACTGTTTGATCACTGTTTTAAGTCGGTGGAGAATCCACGACTATCCAAACTGAAGGCGAACCTGCTTTAGGTAAACTGAAGGCGAACCTGCTTTAATCAACCTGAAGGCGAACCTGGTTTTAACTAAACTGAAGGCAAACCTGCTTTAGCTAACCTGTTTAATGTAGGACCGTTATGGCGTCGAGCACCTACTATTCCATGGAAGAAGGAAGAAGGACCGGTCACTCAGCGTTACAAGGCGTGCCCAAAAGCTCCCCTCCTTTTCAACGAATCCTCCCCATTTGTCCCACATTGTACTGCTAGCGACACCTCCGGGAGTATCCTCGAAACTAATAAGGACCAAGGAGTTTGCCTTTACATCCACAGATCGCGCCAGGTGACTCCCGCTGCTGTCTTACCGCTACATAAAATTTAATATCCACAAATATACATCTCTGGGGTGTCGTGGGATGGCGGCATCAGCCAGCCCCCGAGGCCGTCTGGAGGGAGCAGGCTTTATCCCACAAATATTCGCGAACAGCAAATGCCGAGAACTTCAAACCACAAAGCCGGACTCTCTCTACCTAGCGGGAACCTGGTAAACGTACTAGTGACAAAGGATACCTGTTCGGAGTCTTTGCAGTCTCGGCAGTCTTTGGCGGGTAGCCCACCACCTCCTATGAACTGACCTCCTCTTCCTTCTTCCATGGTACTACTCATGAGTTGGGGCAAATGTAGGTTAGCAGACATAAATTTTCCTTACATCCACCTTGTATGAAAGTCACTTGCACAATTTTCACGTTTTACCGTCGCATCACAACGCTTGTGATCATACTGCCGTTATGGCGTCGAGCACGCTGGGTCCCTCCCGTGGAGCAGAGCGGTGGCATGTTTGCGACAGGTGTGTATCTGAATCTAAATCTTCTAGAGTCTGATTCACTATTAGGTAGATGTGTTCTGTGGAAGGCCTGTGTCGTAAATCCACTATTTCGCCGCTGGTGTTTTTGGAGGAAGAGAAAGGGAGTATGAGAACATATCCACCCTGGGCATAACACGAATTATTGCTGCGATCTGCTGGGGAAGGGGTTTTCACGATCACGGTACCAACTCTGGCAAGCTAGCAATACGCGAGAAGAGTGTGGGGGAAGTCTGTTCAGATTCCCCACAACATATTTTTTTCTTAAAAATCATCACGAATTCATTAATATTTGTACTCCAATTCATTCAATATCGTTTTCTGATACAGTTTTCCACATTGCAGAATACAGTAAAAAACGGCGAACGAACATCTACCTACACTGCCTATCTGAGGCCTGTTCTCTCGCGGTATAATCTCGACCTTCTAACGCAGTCTGTGGTTACCAAAGTCCTGTTTACTGACGGTGTCGCTTCAGGCGTTGAATTCACTTACAACCAACAATCGTACCAAGTTGCGGCTCGAAAAGAAGTTCTCGTCACTGCCGGAGCGGCAAACACGCCGAAACTGCTGATGCTGAGTGGGATCGGGCCGGCCGATCATTTGCAAAGCTTGGGCATCAATGTTATCCAAAATCTGCCAGTTGGGTAAGTGTGTGACAGCTTTGCCTTGTTAGTTTTTCTTTCTTTTTTTTTTTTTTTCTTGCCCATTCCTCGGCCACCACGCTAGGCAGATTCAATGAGAGTTTCAATGACACCCTGACACAATATTCAATAGAGATGGGTCGTTCCATAAAGTTTTTGCAACTGCTCGATCCAATGACGCCACGGTAGTTCCAATAACGATTCCACACGGGCAAAAGAAGAAAAAAAATCATCAAACAAGGTGGAGGGGGCTATACTTGTACAGTAAAAGCCCCATTAACCGGGGTCGACGGGGGCAAGACTTTCACGGTTAATCGGAAAACCCGGATAATCGGAAATTAGGCGCGACTCGTGAGGGAGGCAGCGTCGCAACTGCACCCCCTCGATGCAGATTGGCGAGGGGGGGGGGGGGGGGCTACGTATTACCTACCTAATTAGTTACCTAGCTAAAAATGAATCAAAACTCGGCTCGAAAATCTACGTAAGTTCTTGTAGACCTTACATAGTTCGCGGAACGTCTGAAAAGCCTGTGTTGATAGTGCAATGATAACGGGAGCACTGCCCTTCTTGAGACGATTTTTTTGCATGGACCTTACGGAACAACGAACTAAGTGTGAAGCCAGAAATGTCGAAATGTGGGGCAGTTCTGGGCACTGCGCACACCCTTCCTTCTCACCGTTCACCAGATGTTAAATCACCTCCACAATCAGTGTTGGCAGTCTTCGTTCATGGGCAGGGAATTTTCGTTTGTAATGAGGGACTTTTTCAGGATCTAATCTGTCTCAAATCATGGAAAAAATAGGGGCTTACTTTTGAAATATTTTGAAAACTTTTTGGTGTTGCTATATTACTTTGTATGGTATGAAATCATAAAATTTCGATCGACCAAGGTTTCTGATTTTTTCAGTTTTCCCACAAAGGTATTTTTTACCAGAAGCTACACAAGTTGAGGGGATGGCATCCGGGGTTTAGTGTGCTTCCATGTTTTCTGGGAAGTGTTTTCTGAACTAGGTGATCTGCGTTTGTCTCATTTATAAGTTTTTTATTCGTTCGTTTCATTCGATCGTTTCATTGTTCATTTCATAAAGCGTTTGTTGGATAACTCTATTGATTTCATCTTGAGGGAGTTTTCCCGTTTAGGCGTGAGTGATAAGTGTGACATTCGCGACATGGGACGGCCAACCTCACCTTTACCAGGTTTGCAGCGTGTACCCAGGAAATGAAAGGAAACTGGTAATAGTTAATTGGAATTTTTAAACAAACAAATAAATAATGAACTATAGCAAATCTTGATAGTAGGTACCTACCTACTTTTTATCTGTGTTGGGTGCAATAATATTTTCATAAAATATTATCACGAATCCGTGACTGCACCCCCTTGTTCTGCCATCACCAGTCGCGCCTGATCGGAATATTAAAAAACTAAACGAAATTAACTAATTTTTTGCATAAATCAAGGTTCTGAAGCGCGATGTGTTGATGTCCAAGGTCCCTAAGCCAGGTTTTATCTCATACGTACACTGTTCCGGCGGCTCAATCTCATGATGACATGTGTACCGTACACATGTCATCATGAGATTGAGCCGCCGGAATTGCATGTTTTGTCTGTGCTGTCACTTGTTACTCCATCATCATTTATGGTGAATGTCCCCTGTTGAAAGTTTGAACAGTAAAACTCGAGACATTTACGTTGATTTTGCTTGACGTACACGGTTAATAGAGCGTGAGGGTACGAATTGGGCCGAGAACCCCGGATATGGGAGCGCCACTTTTCGGGAGAAAAACCCCGGATATAGGAGCACCTCGGTTAATCGGACCCCGGTTAATGGGGCTTTTACTGTAGCTGCATATAGTTTTCACTTAACCCTTGGGGTGGCAAAATGTGTCCACATAAAATTTATTGTGAATGTATTGTTTGGTACCTCCCTAACGAAACTTTCTATTTTTTAAACTTGAGACTGGAAAATGTTAACCTAAAAACTGTAATGGTTTGGAAACTGCAAAACTACCCTGTGTGAATCAGCCCCCTCAAAACCCTCAACTACAGCCCTATAAAGCTGTACATATAAACAGCGTTCTAAACAGGTCCACCTGGAACGGATAATTAAAGTAACTATAATAGAACTCTACATAACTTTTATTCCTAACTGTTCCAGGATTCACACCTCTCGATTAGGTTCTACGTGAGGGTTCCAGTTCGAACGACACAAGATTATTATTCACCACCACCATTATACTATCGATATCCTACTTTATTCTCATTAAATGAGACATAAATGACATAAATTATATGTACGCATAGATCGATTTGCAAGGACCATCCCTATGTGCAAGTGGCCTTCGTATTGACGCAAGTGGCGCCATTCACACCTGCTCAGGCGTTACGCGAAATACAGAACTTCGTCACCAACAGGAACGGCCTGCTCAAAGTTCCAATCGGCAGACTGTATAAAGTTTTAACCAACTCCTCGCAATCAACGACTGATCTTCCAGATATCCAACTGTATTTAAGTAAGCAGATATTCTCATAATTTGTTCACACAAAAAAAACTCCCTCGGTTATAATCAATTTCAAATATGATTTTGTAGATCAAATTTCCAACCAGAACACTTTTCTTATGGGAGGATTATGTTATCCAACAAAAAGCCAAGGAACACTTCGACTGCGGTAAGCATATTATTATTAATATTATTACCTATTTTGTAAGGCGTGTTTCGTTTAGTTTCACCCAGAACTAAGAAAATCGTTGCTCTACACAATCTTAGAATCAATGATGAGTTATATTAGGGGAAATTATCATGGGGACCTTGGAACAATGAAGGACCTCCCTCTTTCCAGTTTGAAAACGAACCGTTCTATTTTCCACTTTGTTATAGTGCGTTTTTGGTTTGATATATGCAGGTCTAGCAACGTCGATGACCCTCCGCTGATTGATCCGAATCTACTATCGTCACCCAGTGACCTCCAATGCATGAGAGATCTGGTCAGGTTGATTTTTCAATTCACAAATACTCAAACCGCGAGAAACCTGGGGATGATCTACAGCAACATCTACACCCCAAACTGCCCCTTCGACGACAACCTGGAAAACTGTCTGATCTCGCAGTATGGACTGACAGTCAATCGGATGGTAAAATGGCACAACTATGGCCTGCTTGTTTGTTTGGTTAGCTGTAAAGTCCACACTATAGGTTTGTTCTTGGTGTGTGAGGGCCAGGCGATGTGAGGAGCTTGCGCTTGCGCAGTGCTACGCTTCGTTGGCCACATTCACCCACTCGCAGTTCCAGGAGTGACATGTGAGGTAGTGTGAGGATCGAATTTGCTGTTCCAGGAGCGTGAATGTGAGGCGATGTAAGGTGCTCACTGTGAGCATGTGAGTGTGAGATACCCACCTCTACAACTCGCTTGAAAACCTTTGGTAACTTGGCCACTCACTCATATCCTGACTTCAAATGTGTCATGCGCACAAATTTTTGTTTACTTGAGATAATTTTGGACATCCTTGAAAAACCACGCACTCACACTCACGCTCCAGGATCAAACTTAATGCTGTGAAGCAAGATTCAGCTCAGGCCACACGAAACGGAACTGGTTTGAACGCGTCGTTGCTGCTTTGCCAAAAGCTGAACCAAATTGGAGAAAATATCAAAGGACTTGCCGATCGTCTCAAGTTTAGTTTACGGGTCTAATTTGAGGTCACAACACTATTTAACACTGTGGACGTCATGCCGACCCAAGTTTACTGAATTCACAATGTGTGAAGCCGACTGTCCTAATTTTGTATATTTTTAATTTGGAAACGACTATTTTCGAAATGACATCCACTATGGTTCGTAGTATGGACGCCCCAAAAGAGGCCGAGCGGCTGAATTCATCATTCGGCTCATCCATACTTTGACATTCGCTTCAGTTTGGTTTGTCTGTGTGTGGCGACCAAACTGTTTCATGTTGAATGCGGCTGTCACCAAGGAAGCAAGGCCGAACCATTAAATGGACATAAAAACATAAATTTTATGTTAAGCTTTGCCACTCGGCCTAATCCAGGAGGACGCACCTTTCACAAGTTTCATTCACGTTTTACAGCACGGGACTTGCCGGATGGGCCCCAGCACTGATCCCTATGCCGTCGTCGACAGCGAGCTCAGAGTCTACAACGTGCCAGGACTCCGAGTCGTTGACGCCAGTGTGATACCCAAAACTCCCGCTTCAACTGTAATTGCTGCTGTCGTGATGATGGCCGAGAAAATTTCGGACGTAATAAAAAGAGATTACTACTTTACAGGTGGATGTGCTCGGTGATGAAGTCATTCTAATGGAAGTTTTCCTTTTCCAATGAGTATGAATCATTACGATCAAATTATATCTGGTTTAAATATTTAAAAAAAAAAAAAAAACCTGTTAACACTGTTATTCCTATAATAAACACTTAAAAATCAAGGCCCAAATCGAAACTGCTTGAAATTTATTTATTCAGAGCCATCGTAATAACAAAAAACGCTGCAAATTTTACACAAGGGTTTATTATTCTTTGATATAGGTTACTTGTACAGAAATTTAATTCTGTCAATAAAAAAAATTAAAAAAAAATTTTTTTTTGGATTTTTATATTTCAAAAAAAATTTTTTGAGGCGATTTTTTTTCAAAAATGTGTTTTTTCAAAAATTCTTTAATTTTTACTCGAAAGATATTTAACTTCTTGGGATCCATCAAAAATCCCATTTTTAGCTCCATGAAAGCCCTATAGATCGCCACAGTGAAATCGGATCGTTCCGGGACCCCAAAAAATGGATTCTACGTCCAAAAATACTTCGAAAACGACACCTGACTCGATCCCATAGCCAAAAGCCTTCAAAAACCACCTTCTGTAGCCCCATTTTAGCCCCAGAGTGCCCCACGGGTTTGGGCGATCGGGCTGAAAACCTTGCGGGCACAACTAGATGGTAAACCGAGTATTTTGTCAAAATTTCAGATTTTTTAAAAAATTCCTACTGCCCAAAACGGCCTGGACGGCGGACGGCGGACGGCGGACGGCGTACGGCGTACGGCGTACGGCGGACGGACATTTCGGATTTTGAATGTAGACCACTTGAAACGGATAATGTCAAATTTTGAGCCCGATCGGAGTCGTCGACCCGCGTCGCGAAAACATAGGTGTATTATTCCAAGAATAATAAACCAAAACGCTGCAAATTTTACACAAGGGTTTATTATTCTTTGATATAGGTTAGTTGCGCAAAAATTATTTCTGTGTCAAAAAAAAAAAAATGTTGGAAAAAAAAATTTTTGGATTTTTTTTTTTTCAAAAAAATTTTTTTTGGATTTTTTTTTTTCAAAAAAAATTGTTTTTTCAAAAATTTTTTATTCTTTACTCGAAAAATATTTAACCTCCTGGGATCCTCCAAAAATTCCATTTTTAGCCCCCTGAAAGACCTATAGATCGCAACAGTGAAATCGGATCGCTGCGGGACCCCAAAAAAATGGATTCTACGTCCAAAAATACTTCGAAAACGACACCTGACTCGATCCCATAGCCAAAAGCCTTCAAAAACCACCTTCTGTAGCCCCATTTTAGCCCCATAGCGCTCCACGGGTTTGGACGATCGGGCTGAAAACCTTGCGGGCACAACTAGATGGTAAACCGAGTATTTTGTCAAAATTTCAGATTTTTTAAAAAATGTCTACTGCCCAAAACGGCCTGGACGGCGGACGGACATTTCGGATTTAGAATGTAGACCTCTTGAAACGGATAATGTCAAATTTTGAGGCCGATCGGAGTCGTCGACCCCCGTCGCGAAAACATAGGTGTATTATTCCAAGAATAATAAACCAAAAACGCTGCAAATTTTACACAAGGGTTTATTATTCTGTGATATAGGTTACTTGTACAGACATTTAATTCTGTCAATAAAAAAAATTTAAAAAAATTTTTTTGGATTTTTATATTTCAAAAACAATTTTTGGGGGGGATTTTTTTTCAAAAATGTGTTTTTTCAAAAATTCTTTAATTTTTACTCGAAAAATATTTAACTTCTTGGGACCCTTCAAAAATCCCATTTTTAGCCCCATGAAAGCCCTATAGAACGCCACAGTGAAATCAGATCGTTCCGGGACCCCCAAAAATGGATTCTACGTCCAAAAATACTTCGAAAACGACACCTAACTCGATCCCATAGCTAAAAGCCTTCAAAACACCCCTCCTGTAGCCCCATTTTAGCCCCATAGCGCCCCACGGGTTTGGGCGATCGGACTGAAAACCTTGCGGGCACAACTAGATGGTAAACCAAGTATTTTGCCAAAATTTCAGATTTTTTAAAAAATTCCTACTGCCCAAAACGGCCTGGACGGCGGACGGCGGACGGACATTTCGGATTTTGAATGTAGACCTCTTGAAACGGATAATGTCAAATTTTGAGGCCGATCGGAGTCGTCGACCCGCGTCGCGAAAACATAGGTGTATTATTCCAAGAATAATAAACCAAAAAGGGTTTCAACTCTCTAACAATCATATTATAACTAAGAATTAAGCCCCATCTTGACATTTTATTTTGAACCTCCACTCGTTGAAGTTTGTACCCCATTTTCTTTTCATTGCGTGTGAAGGATGCCAGAGTGGCCTGTTTTCTTCCCTCACCCCTAATGGAGTACCGCCATCCCTTTCCACTGGCGCCTCATCAATCGACATAAGCATACAGTGACAGTAAAGAGTGCAAAGGGAGGATGTGTGACACAGCAGACACGGGACGTCGTTAAAAGTGCTCGTCACGATCCTTTATCTCCAGGAAACTCCAGCCGGCTGGAAGTCGGAGCACGAATTTCCCGTTCCGCTTTTTAACGAAGGATTACTCCTCTCCAGACGACCGTCCACCTTTTCAACTCTGATGTTGTACTCACTCGCGATCACTCACGAATATGTAGATTGAAGGAGTGGACGTACGGAGCTGGTGGATGAACTACGCCAGGTCTGATCTCACTTATGCAAATCCATTTGAGGTCAGGTAAAATGTTCCTTTCTTGACGTTTTTAAACTCAATGATTTTGCGCATTAGAAAATCTCCTGTACATTAATTGTGTAAGAATTGGGAGTCCGAAAATGGGATTAGGCGACCTAAATTACTCGGAAAACCCCTGACATCCTTCAAAAGCTGCGTTAGTAACCACTTGAAGGCCCCCTTTTTTTAGCCCGAAATTCATTCACGAAAACATAGTTGTATTATTCTTTGAATAATAAACCAAAATTGTAGTTGCCGTCCGCCGTGTACACTGTTATGGGACGTAGGAATATTTTTTTAAACGCTGCAAATTTTGCACAAGGGTTTATTATTCTTTGATACAGGTTTCATGCCCGAATATTAATTCTGTCGACAAAAAATTTTGAAAAAATTTTTTTTCAAAAAAATTTAAAATGTGTAATTTTTTTCAAAACAATTTTTTTTTTACTCGGAAAATATTCGACCTCCTGGGGTTTTTCAAAAATCCCATTTGTAGCCACATGAAAGCCCTATAGATCTCTCAGTGAAATCGAATCGTTCCGGGACCCCAAAAAATGGATTCTACGTCCAAAAATACGAAAACGACACCTAACTAAAAAAAAAAAACTCAAAAAACCCGTCCCATAGCCCCATTTTAGCCCCATAGCGCCCCACGGGTTTGGGCGATCGCGCTGAAAACCTTGCGGGCACAACTAGATGGTATACCAAGTAGTCTCATTCAATTTCAGATTTTGTCGGCTCGGACGGCGGACGGACATTTCGGTTTTGGAATCTAGACCTCTTGAAACGGACAATGTCAAATTTTGAAGCCAATCGGAGTCGTCGACCTCCATCATGATTACAGAGGTCTATTATTCCGAGAAAAATAGGTTCACCATCCAATTGCGTGTTCTTGGTCTAAGCTGATTATTTAATAATCTGGAGGTCTGGCGATGTCCTCTACGACTTAACACGGTTTTTTCTCATCCCTAGTCGCTACTTCAAACCAAATTCGTGCAATAAGTTAAGCTGTATCGCTTTTGCTTGCAAACAATTTGTTGTCTGTGGGAAGCTTTTTACTCAAATTTATAGGGATTTGAATAATTTTCAGGCCTGACTTGCCTCTTCTGGATAGCCGCCACTGGATAAACTGTCATAAGACACTATAGTGTGTTCCTGATGTAGCCAATTCAACACATTTTGAAGGAAATGTTTTCAAACGTTTTTAAGATGTAGCAAAAATTACATTGCTAAAGCCCTATCTTGAAAATGTTCGCCGGAAGATCTATTTGAGATGTCTCAAATTAATCATTTCGGTGACAATTTGCATTCGCCCGTTGGTACGGTCTAGCGATTCGTTTGAGGTTTCTGGTTGACGTGATTATAATATAATTTGTCCAAACACTTGTCCTAAACGATTTCTCCCCAAACAACTTAAATTCCGATGCCTTTTGAAGGCGGATCTTTGATGTTTCGCTTGATTTCTACCATTATACAGTGTAGGTATAACTGACAGGCGCGGATTCAAGGGGGGGTCACGGGGGTCATGACCCCCCCCCCCCCAAACCAGGTAGAATTTTGAAAATTTTTGAAATTTTGAGATGAACTAAATTTTTCCAAACCAAAAATCTAACAAAATGAAGAAATTGACTAGACTAGTTTTAGTCGTTGACCGTCAACGTGGCCAAATCAAAAGTAGCTCGCGATGCAGGAGCGGAAAACAAATCAACACGGACCACGGACACAAACACCAACAACGCACACCAACGTGATAGGCATACTTATTCAGATTATATTTTAACATCCCTTTAGTCATGGCAGACACAAACGGTGCAAAATCTTTATTTTTACATAAAAATTATGTACAACGTAAAAAACAAATAAAGACAAATAAAATCATGTTATGTCCAAGCGAAAAGACCAATTTTGTCATGTAAAAAGGTCGTTTGGTACCTACTTCTCTGACGTCATTGCCGTCATTGAATGTGGAAAAAACCACTTTCGTCCCGTTCAGTATTGACCCACGAAACTTATCTGAAATAAGCCCAATAAAAATTCATACCCCCAGCAAATCTGACCAACACCAATGTGCAAACTGTCGTTCAGTTACCCCTAGCAACTCTGCAAAATATTTAGGAATAACATTTGAAACCGGGATGAAATTCCAAAAGCACATTCAAAACACAAATTCTAAACTAAGAAAACTCCTGTTCATATTTTCCAAACTCTCTCGAATAGTAAAAAATATGAAACTACTAAAACAAGTTTACTTCTCCCTAGTTGAGTCGGTACTCTCCTACTGCCTTCCAGTATGGAGTAGTACATATCAAGTCCATCTGGATCCAATATTAAAGACCCAAAAATCCATCATCAGAATCATGTCTAGAACCCCCTATCTGGAACACACCAATCCCCTCTTCCAACAGTTGAAAATCCTTCCTTTACCAAAACTAATTATTCTACAAAATATCAAACAGATGATAAAATCTAAACATTTCAATCTCCCTACACATTCACTTAATACAAGATTTAGTTCTGATTTTAAACCCTCAATCCCCTCACTTCGTACAACCCTAGCTCAAAACTCCTTCAAATACAAAGCCATCAATGCGTTTAATTCCTTTCCCTCACCATTAAGAAAAAAATTACTATTCAATAACCACACAAAGAATATTAAAAAAGAACTCTTCAACCATATCTCATACTTGAGCTACCCCTAATTGGAAAGCAAAACAACAAATAAATAACAAATTAAACTGGAAATTACGGAATGACCTAAGATCTTATAGGTACCGACTATCCATTTTCTCATTCTGCAACTTGTTTAGTAATAATTTAACTGATTGTTAAGGTCTAAGTTGTTAATATAAAATCGCTTAATTGTTACCAACCTACCACCGATAGAAATACTTTAAATGTTCAATATTGTTTCCTGCTCATAACTGTACCATGCCGCAGATGTTTTGCCTGGCATTGCAGGAAGGAGAGTTCATCTCCCAACGCGAGCATAGCTCATATGGGAGATTTATTCCCGAAAAAAGAAAATTTAAGTATACCTACTCAATCAAATACTGTGTCGGCGGTGTAAAACACCTATTATTATCAACATTGCATTTACCAAACTATGTATTTGTGTTACCTATGGGAAATAAATAAATAAAATTAAAAAAATTCGAAATTGCTGTGCTCTGTTGCAAATCAAATGTTGACTACCGGTTAGGGATATCCATACCGTAAAAAGTATCGATTTATTGAACATCGTTTCAGTAGTTCAATATATTTTGAGTTATATATATTTTGATTTTACCCTGTGACCCCCCCCTAGGTTCTAGATCTGCGCCTGATAACTGATGAGTATGGGAATTGAACCCAAGATGCGGGTGTTTTGTGTGTTTGGGAGTGGTTGAGTTCCTATCCACACAGCACAGTTACATTTCGGAAACATTTTTGAAACGTTTTTTCTAAAACATTATATTTTAATGTTTCAAAACTATCTTGTTACTTGAATTTGATGTTTTCAAAACGCGTAGAAAATATCTCTAAAATCGCTATAGCGTTATAACGTCCTCCCGTTGTGACGTTTTATGAAACGTTTTCAAGATCTTCTCCAACTCGTTTTGGTTTATTATTCTTGTAATAATACACCTAAGTATGTTTTCGCGACGGGGGTCGACGATTCGGATCGGCCTCAAAATTTGACATTATCCGTTTCAAGAGGTCTACATTCCAAATCCGAAATGTCCGTCCGCCGTCCGGGCCGTTTTGGGCAGTAGGACTTTTTTTTTAATCTTAAATTTTGACAAAATACTCGGTTTACATCTAGTTGAGCCCGCAAGGTTTTCAGCCCGATCGCCTAAGCCCGTGGGGCGCTATGGGGCTAAAATGGGGCTACGGGAGGGGTTTTTGAAGGCTTTTAGCTATGCGATCGAGTTAGGTGTCGTTTTCGAAGTATTTTTGGACGTAGAATCCATTTTTGGGGGGCCCGGAACGATCCGATTTCACTGTGGCGATCTACAGGGCTTTCATGGGGCTAAAAATGGTATTACTTTTGTATAATTGGGCTCTGCCCGTTTCTCAATAAATAAATAAGTAAATAAATTTTTGAAGGATCCCAGGAGGTTAAATATTTTTCGAGTAAAAAATAAAGAATTTTCGAAAAAACATTTTGAAACAAAAAAAATGCAAAAAACAAATTTTTTATATATAAAAATCAAAAAAATTTTTTTATTTTTTTCATGGCAATAAAATTTCTGTGTAACCCTTGTGTAAAATTTGCAGCGTTTTTAATACATTTCCCACACTGCACAGTTACATTTCTGAAACATTTTTGAAATTTGTTTCTAAAACATTACATTTTAATGTTTCAAAACTATCTTGTTACTTGAATTTGATGTTTTCAAAACACGTAGAAAATATCTCTAAAATCGCTAATATAACGTCCGCCCGATGTGACGTTTCATGAAACGTTTTCAAGATTTTCTCCAACTGTGTACACATGATCCAAGATATTCATGTGCTGGCTGACGTCGCCACTGGGATCTCATCCACCGAGCCCAATAAGCTAGAGGCGACAAAAGAATAATAAACCCTTGTGTAAAATTTGCAGCGTTTTATCACTGACCTCGACTTATCCATGTTCCCATTGGTCAAGTAAATTGATTGAAATGATGATGAAGTTGTCTTCTTTCGGAGGTATCAGAATGAAGAGTAGGTATATGAGCAGGAAAGATAATTGATGATACAGAACGAGAGGTCTTCACAGAGAATATAAAATTTATAAATATGTTGTGGGATCTTGAGGTTCAGTCAACAAAGGTAACTCTTCGTCTAGGCCAACGTTTCGGTTTATTTATAAACCATCCTCAGGGCTACAGAAATATACCAGAGGACGTTAGACAAACATATTATGGGCCAACAGCATTAGACAGTCAATAGTAAATAGAATGCCCAGGATAAAACTGAAGTGAGACTATTTTGAGATCAAAAAACATGTAAACTAAATGTGCTGTGATATAAAGTTACCCTACTTATATATTAATGCCTACCTCTACTATCAATTTGTAATATAATTATTTATGATATTATCTGGTAACAATATATAAAATTCGTCACATACCTCAGATGAAATCATGCAACCTGAATCACATGTGGGGTCTTGCAGAACACCATACTCCCATCACTCAGACTAGGCAGTACAAATGGCACTATTTTATTTGTAGGTACTATAAAGTCAACAGATAAGTAATATAATTGATTTGAAAGAAAACGTGCTACAGATTGAACATGTGCAGTTAGAGCAGTGAAGGTTATACCGAAGGTTATCAAGATGGTTATGGCTGACATTCTGCACTAGACATTATGGAGGCTTGACATGATAATATTATTTAGGTAACATGTAGGTAACAAGTTGGTAACATTCCATGGGGACCATTATTATTCTTATTTACATATATACATTCTCCACTTTATCAAATTATCACATTATCTACCACCTATTATCACATTATCTACCTACCTATTAAAATGGATAGACAAAGAATAAAATTTATGAAAATTTAATGAAAATTAATGATTGAACAATATTTATCTATACTTACAATCTAAAATCTGTCTATTGACAGTAAATATCTACAGTTACGAATTGCACAGCCTTGGCAAAACACTATGCTGTGTGAAAATAGCCTAATCATTTTTAAGGAGCTCTAATTAGGTTGGAGTAAAGTTATATAAAATAAAATGGAGTAAAGAGAATATAAAATTTATATTCTCTGCATTTAATGCGGACGTGGCGGAGAAAACGGCTGAGGTTGATCAGCACGAAGAACAAGAGAATTTCGACAAAGATCCCTCTTGGCTACGCGGACAAGAAGGATTGGAGAATGACACCGACGACTCAGAAGCGGGAGATAATGCAGTTAATTTGCGCGAAAATACAAGAGTCGATCCAATCCAATCTGCTGTTGATGGGCATTTACCAAGACCTGAATACAGACCTGACAGGGGGTTCGCCGAAGAAGGGAATCAACCTCGCACCTGTGTGAAGGGGATGAAGGATTGGGAGATACATGGTTCTCGAAAAAGGAAAAGGAATACAGAAAAATTGAAGAGGTTGGAAAGGAAACGGAAAATCAGCATGGGAGAGGAATTCCTAGATCCTAGAACCTAGACAACGACAGAAACAGTAGCAGCGGAAAACCAGAAAAAGAATGCGGTAGCTACGGAGGAAAATAGAAAATCAAGAAATGAGAACGTTCAACCCCCTTGCACGATAATTTTAATAGTTCCTAGTAATTTTAATAATTTCTTTGTGATGTTTTAAATTCATTCCTACTGCAGAAAACGGACTGGACGGTCGACGAACTTTTAATTACTAAGATCTACTGTAGCACAATGATGGCATCATGAAAGATTGACAAATTTCGAGGCGTGTATTCGTAGGTGTATTATTCCAAGAATGATAAACCAAAATAGAGATAAGATAACATTAAAATTTATGATGAAATCAATTCACAATGAATCATGAATTGCATATTTCTTTCATCCCGTTTTTCAAACAATTTTCGGAATTCTTGTCAGTTCATCGAACTCACTATAATACGATTCGAGTAATAATTCGATAATAGTCTCCCAGTTCCGATTGTTTACCTCTGCCTTGATTCTTGAGGTGATCCTCTCTAATTTCTCTCCTCCAAATATGGCTAGTCTATTGTTCATTATGCTCAACTCGGGTATAACAGTGATTCCTTATCCGATGAATTTTCATATCCAATGGGATTATTATTCCGAGATATTAAAAGCTCTGCTGTCACTCGGAATTGGGATTAGCTTCAGACCGATACGAAAGGTGAGTGAGCGAAGGTGCCTTTTTGTCCATTTAACGGGCTTTACTTCATGTTGGCAATCACCCACTCTGGTAACTTTTCTGTTTTTTTTTTTGTTTTTTTTCCAGGTTGCTTGGAACGATAAGTAAAATAATGCTTCATCATCATGATTGGATTAAGGTCATACTGTGTCTCATAAACATTGCAATACGCTCTGAAAAAGTCTCAGGTTACACATTCGGCGATTGTCAGTTGAAGGATTCGTACGATTTCATCATAGTTGGAGGAGGCACAGCAGGTCACAAGTTCTTCCAAATGAAAACATGAACTGGGCATTTAAAGAATTGTTACCTCTAATTACTTATACAAATCAAGGGTTTCTTATATGTTTTGCAGGCTGCGTCCTGGCGAACAGGTTATCCGAAGTGCCTTATTGGAATATTCTTGTGATAGAGGCTGGTGGGCTTCCTTCGGATGCTACGAAAATTCCCGATTTGGGGATTTATCCGACAGTTGCAAAGGATTCTTGGAACTACACGACTACAAGACAATCCATGGTTTGCGGTGGTAATTATGCGGACTGCCGGGTCCACCATTTATTATTGTCATAGTGTATTGGTTTGTTTGGGGTAGGTACTTACCTTCTTGAAATGTTTCAGCCGGGTACGTAGTGGGGCGTCAGAAGGTGGTTGAGAGTGAGTCTATACGTTTATTGCTTCCTAGCTTTCGACCAACAGCCATCTTCAGGGTTTTATTAATTGATTGGAGGTAATCTTCCAACGGCCGCCACTGGCTACTCGGTCGTCTGCTACTCATTTGTTGTCGTGGGGCAGTCTTTCTGGGGTGCGTTACTTTTCTTTATGAGGGTCGTGCTATTGTGAATGGATGTGTGCCTATCTTCGTGCTGAACGCCTTGAGGTGGGGGGGGGGGGGGGGAAACGAGAAATAAACTTGAAATTTGACAAAATTTGGTGGGCCAGACGTTAGCGTGAGCTGTGAGGGGGTAGCGTGACGCTACTAATCATACAATAATATAATCAATTAATAAAACCCTGAAGATGGGACCCTGTTGGCCCAAAGCTAGGAAGCAATAAACGTATGGACTCACTCAAGTTGAGAGTGAGTGTACCTATATGTTTATTGAGTCTCGACCACCTTCTGTCGTCCCATTGTCATGGTGGTAACACGATAAGCACAAATAGTTTGAAATAGGTACAGAATGAATTTTTTTAAATCTGATTTCAAATTTGAATTCAACGGAACCTAAATAAGAAAAACATAAGAAATGAAAAACCGAGTCGTAAATTGAGGTAAATTGAAGAGATCCGAGATGTACGTTCGCGTTCTCTACTTTAAACACCTTTAATACCTATACGCCTATAGAGACGGGTGTGAGACAGTCCGATTCAAGATTTGGGTTCTCAATTTTGACTTGAAATATCAAGGTTAAAAGTCGAGGTTATCAAGGTTATTCGATGTCATGGCACTAGAGAAAAAAAATTGATTGTCGCGGCCGGGGATCGAACCCGGGTCGCCCCGTACAGAATCAAAGGGAATGCTAGCCATTGCACCACCGCGACTGTTGATATTCGTATTCGTATCTGTTGGGTCAGAACACTATTCAAGAAAGGATGTGATTATGGTGTCAATATTCAATATCAGACTAGACTTTAATATTAGACTAGCGTATCGCGATGCAAAGCTATGAGAGGCGGCGCCTATAATATACACTTGAGAAATTCGGGCCAACTTCCGCTCCCTCCCGAGACCACCCCGTCGATCCGAAAAAAATTTTTTTTTTCCGAAGTTCGGTGATCGGCGAGTGCCCTGAGCAGAAATATACCAAATTTGAAGGGTAAGACACCTTCCATCATCAAAATCCAGGGTGCTCAAAATGCATGTTTTGGGACTTTCTTCTTTTTTCCCCCTTCTCGGCATTAGACACTCGTAGGTCTACACCGCTCAACCGAATTCATTGAAATTTCGTATGTGAGTCAGGTTTGGTGTGTGGAAGAGCCTTTTTGGGGTTTCGAGTTTTTAATACAAAAACGCTGCAAATTTTACACTAGGGTTTATTATTCTTTAATATAGGTTACTTGTGCAGAAATTTAATTCTGTGTCAATAAAAATAATTTAAAATTTTTTTTTATATTTCAAAAAATGTTTTTGTTTTTTACTTGAACTACTACTACTACTTGAACTTTACTTGTTTTCCTCTTTTACCCCTCCTGGGATCCATCTTGTAGCCCCATGAAAGCCCTATGGATCCCAACAGTGAAATCGGATTGTTCCGGGACCCCAAAAAATGGATTCTACGTCCAAAAATACTTCGAAAACGACACCTGACTCGATCCCATTTTGGGCTAAGATAGCCAAAAGCCTTAATAAAATCCCTCCCGTAGCCCCATAGCGCCCCACGGGTTTGGGCGATCGGGCTGAAAACCTTGCGGGCACAACTAGATGGTAAACCGAGTATTTTGTCAAAATTTTAGATTTTAAAAAAATTCCTACTGCCCAAAACGGCTCAGACGGCGGGCGTACATTTCGGTTTTGGAATCTAGACCTCTTGAAACGGATAATGTCAAATTTTGAGGCCGATCGGAGTCGTCGACCTCTGTCGCGAAAACATAGGTGTATTATTCCAAGAATAATAAACCAAAAGGTAGGGGGGTTATGAGGGTGGGGGTAAGTGGAAAATCGCAGTTAACATCACTCCCCATCAACAGATTTAGATGAAACTTAGTTTGTGGGTGAGGTTTGCAGTCCTGATTGACCACGTAGAGTGGGGGGAGGAGGATCCATTACGGTTGGTCCGATTTCAATGAAATTCAGTATGCGAGTCAGGTTTGGTTTACGGAAGTGCCTATGGGGGATTCAAATTTTTACGACAGGTCTTTTTAGGCCTAAAGGGAAGGGCGTTATGAGGGTGGGGTAAGTAGAAAATTATAATTAACATCACTTACCGTCAACAGATTTATATGAAACTTGGTGTGTGGGTCGGCTTTCAAGTCCTGATTAACCAAAGAGGGTGGGGGTGCCGTGGTTGAGTGGGGAAGGTGAGTTTTACAAATGGCCCGATTTCAATGAAATTTGGAATGCGAGTCAGGTTTGATGCGTAAGAGAGGATTTAGTACCATTCGCGACCATTTAGGGTGGGGGTAAGCGTGTAGGGATGGATATGAAGAAGAGGTCTCTTGTCGGGGATCCGCAATACTAACAATTATTGTTAGAATAATTCTAACTATTGTTAGAATAATTATTATTCTAAAAGGATCGGAAAATTTCCCATCCACCTAATAAAAACCGAGAAATGTCTGTTTGTTTGTTGTTTTTATCCCTTTTCACGCCTGAACGGAATGACCGATTCGCGTGCCGTTTATTGCGACCTGTTCCAAAAACCAGCGCGATGGTCATAGGCTACCTTGATTTTTCCTCCCTCATCCCCTTCATCGGTTTTCGGGTGCTCCTTCGCGACGAGAGCCGGGTCAAATAGCGTCGTTAATAGGGATCGCTAGGAAAATTTACGAAACTCCGAACCCCGGTACAACTTTTGTCGTCGGTTTAGAACCAAACTACGTCTGTTAAAACGAGATTTTCACGCTGATTTCAACGAGTACAAAACGATTTCTGTGCTATAACCCGTTCGCAAGTTATTCAAAGATCGTCGGTAGGTGGGTACGAGTATTTTTTGCGAGCCATCGATTAGTTTGATAGGTACTAGGTAATTTCATTTGGAGCTGATGGGTTGCTATGGGCTGCATATTACGCGAACGGAGCTTTCCTTCGCAACGAGAGACGGGTCAAAAAGCGTCGTTGCCACGGGTGCATCGTTAATAGGTGATGGACGGAAATTTGATATTTCGTGCGAAGCACGTGCGGGCATCTTAATAATTCCCCAAAGTTCAATTTAAAGTGGAACAACCATAATTTTTTCTTTTATTACAATACGTTTAATAACATAATATTATTGTGTACGTATAGAAAAGAAAAACAAAAACAAAAAAAAAATGTTTATGGTTGAATTTTGGTAAACCAAATATAGATAACTAGACTGCAATGTTAGAAGGCTGTTAGTTAAAGATAAAATTCTCCTCAGCCACAGGTGGGTATTGTATTTTGCGGGAGCCAAGAACCCTCGGAGGTCTCACAAGCACTTCGAGAATGGACTACCACAGAGGGCTCAGAGCAGGATATAATCAGTGGGAGGCTCAAGGCAACCCAGGTTGGTCCTGGAACTATGTGCTGCCCTACTTCCAAAAAGCCGAGCGGTACGAGGGGCCGGCGAAATACAAAACAACGTAAGTGCCCATGGGCTCTTTCGGTGTATTATCCTATGAATAAGCAGCCTGGTTTTGGGACAGTGGTGACACTTTTATCACCTGCCGTCTAAATCTACTCGGGCCTGGCACCATAGTTCCACTGCAGAAAATGCAGACTTTTGAACTCGTTTCAGGATGGGAAGAAATGGAACATGGCCGCTAACTGTGATTGAAACTTCGTGGATTACTGATCATGTAGCAGCGGCGTTGAAAGAACTGGGTCTCCAAGAACGCAATCTGGAAGAAGGATGTGGAAGCGGGTACAGTTTGGGTGTTGTGAGTTTATTCTTTCTCGCATGTTTGAGAAGAAACCAAATGAATGTTCTATCATTATACGTTATCCTAAACCAGTTTCAATTGGGATATTAAAATTTAATATCCGTCCACATTTTGGAAGTATAGGTATTTTAATAATAATCTAAATATTTTTTTAATTACCACAAATTCATTTGTAATCGATTTCATTTAATATCATTTCCTGATACAGTTTTCCTCATTACAGAATTCAGTCGAAAACGGCGAACGATCATCCACCTACACTGCCTATCTGAGGCCTGTTCTCTCGCGGTATAATCTCGACCTTCTAACGCAGTCTGTGGTTACCAAAGTGCTGTTTACTGACGGTGTCGCTTCAGGCGTTGAATTCACTTACAACCAACAATCGTACCAAGTTGCGGCTCGAAAAGAAGTTCTCGTCACGGCCGGAGCGGCAAACACGCCGAAACTGCTGATGCTGAGTGGAATCGGGCCGGCTGACCATTTGCAGAGCTTGGGCATCAGTGTTTTCCAAAATCTACCAGTCGGGTGAGTGTGTGAAAGCTTTGTCTATTCGTGGTCTGTGTTATGCCTTTTTAGCCTATTCCTCGGCCACCAAACTGGGAAGATTCAAGAGAGTTTCAATTATCCCCGGACACAATAATATTATTCATTAGAGATGGGTCATACCGTAAATTTCTTGCAACTGCAGCCGTTCCAGGATTCACACCTCTGGATTAGGTTGCACATGAGGGTTTCAGTTGGAACGACTCATGATTATTATTCGTCAACACCACTTTATAGTTGTAATCCTACTTTATTCTCATTTATGCACGATTAGATCGATTTGCAAAGAACAACCCTATGTGCAAGTGGCCTTCGTAATGACGCAAGTGGCGCCCTCCACACCTGCTCAGGCGTTACGTGAAATACAGAACTACGTCACCAACAGGACCGGCTTACTTAAAAAGCCTTACGGCCGAGTGTATAATGTTTTAACCAACTCCTCGCAAACAACGGCCGATCTTCCAGATATCCAATTGTACATAAGTAAGGACACATTCCCATAATTTGTTTCACTCCCCCCCCCCCCCCCCCCCCCCACAGCAACTCCCTCTGTTATAACCTATCTTAAAAATGATCCAATCAATTTGTAGATCAAATTTCCACCCAGAACACTATTCGATTTGGTGCATTCTGTTTCGGACTAAAAAGCCAAGGAACACTTCGACTGCGGTAAGTAATATTATTACTATTATTATTACCTTAGAACTGCAATTATTACCATCGAAAAAATTATTACTATTAATATAATCATTACATGGGGTCGTCTCGGTGGGAGTCATGGCTTGGTGGGTGGGGGGGGGGGCACAATTTTTATTATCATTTTATTTTCAGGTGTTCGAAAACGAACTATTTAAATATTCCATTCAGACAATAACATGTTTTTGGTTTGATATATGCAGGTCTAGCAATGCCAATGACCCTCCGCTGATTGATCCGAATCTACTATCGTCACCCAGTGACCTCCAATGCATGAGAGATCTGGTCAGGTTGATTTTTCAATTCACAAATACCCAAACTGCAAGAAACCTGGGGATGGTCTACAGCAATATCAACAGCCCGAACTGCCCCTGCGATGACAACCTGGAAAACTGTCTGATCTCGCAGTATGGACAGATAGTCAATCGGATGGTAAAAGAGCACAACTATGGCCTTTTTCTGTGTTTGGTTAGCTGTAAAGTCCACACTATGTAGCTAGGCGAGATTTTTAAAACACATTTCATTCGCATTTTACAGTATGGGACTTGCCGGATGGGCCCCAGCACTGATCCCTATGCCGTCGTCGACAGCGAGCTGAGAGTCTACAACGTGCCCGGCCTCCGAGTCGTTGACGTCAGTGTGTTTCCCGAAACTCCCGCTTCAAACCCAATCGCCGCTGTCGTGATGATGGCCGAGAAAATTGCGGACGTAATAAAAAGAGATTACTACTTTACAGGTGGATGTGCTCGCTGATAGAGTCATTCTAATGGAAGTTTTCCTTTTCCAAGGAGTATTGAATCATTACGAACGAATTATTCGTGGTATATTTTTGAAAAAAAAAAAAAAAATGTAAACCCGTTGGAGATCCCGATTAACACTACAGTTAGCCAAGTGGTTGTTTGCCGATGGTTTAGTAGTCTAATCCAATGAGATGGTTGGGGAGAGAGAACGACTCCTCTGCTGGTTTGAATTCTAAATTGCATATTTCACTAAACAATTGTAGCGCGGGACCGGTTTCGAGCAACTAAGCTCATCTACAGCCCTGACAATAAAAAACGAGATGAGCATAGTTGCTCGAAACCGGTCCCCACGGTACAATTGTGTAGAGAAATAAACAATTTAGTATTCAAACCAGCAGAGGAGTCGTTTTCTCTCCCTCACCACCTCACTATAGTTACCTACAATAAACACTTACACATCAAGATCCAAATCGAAACTGTTTGTAGTTTCATAATTCAAACCCATCATAATTTAAAAAAAAAAACAATCCAACTGCTTGACACTCTTTTTTTTTCAACACTCGTATTTTCATTAAGAATAAAGTCCCATCTTCAAATTTCATTTTGAACCTCCACTCGTTGAAGTTTGTACCCCATACTCTTTTCATTGCGTGTGAAGGATGCCAGAGTGACCTGTTTTCTTCCCTCGCCCCTAATGGAGTACCGCCATCCCTTTCCACTGGCCCCTCATCAATCGACATAAGCATACAGTGACAGTAAAGAGTAAAATGTGTGACACAGCAGCCGTCCCGTCGTTAAAAGTGCTCTTCACCATCTGGGGCATTCACGGACCGATTTTTTGTCCGACTAAGTAGAACCACTAGTTGGATTCCGTGGCTTTCGTGATGCTACAAATGGAGATTTTGGAGAATAATAGAAGGTTGAATAAGGTGCCGTTTTCCTAGTAATTATGGACACATAATCCATTTTTGGAGTCCCACGTCTGTCCAAACATTGTACAGGATTTTTTTATTTAATTTTTGCACAATTTTTTCATTTCAAAGTGGAATACACCTTTGTGTATAATTTGCAGCGTTTTTTCGACATTCCCTCGTTCAGTCCGTTTTCTTTGAACTTTCCCTAATTCTTCACTTCTTCCGATTGGATTTTGCCTCGAAGATCGTCAGTTTAAGGGCCGAATCAATGAAACCCGAAAGACGATTTTTTTTAAACCCACCCAAATGGCGTAAATCTGAACAACTTTTACCATCCTTAGACGGTCACAAATTATTCTGTTTTCGTATCAGACGTCTCACAGGTGGTCGCACGTTATCCACTTCAACAGTTTCAATGGTGTGAACATGTTCAACCCCCGCCATTCTTAAACCTTTTTTCTTCTGTCCGTTTTTCAAGCCACTTAATACATGCTAGGTACCTAATTGTGTTAGCTGAGTCCGCAGGGTCGTTACACCCCTAATGACCGCTTCTCATTACCTTTTGTGCTAAAACCCCGTAACAAACTAATCCCTTTTAAACACATCTCAAAAATTCTCAAAGGTATTGTGGCTTATTCTGCCCGAGGGGTTCGGGTTTCATTATCCCGCTCATTTAACGAAGACGTGAACTTACAAAAGGATTTTACAAAAAATAAATAAATAATGATAATTAGAGAAGAAGAGCTCAGGATCTTATGGTAAGCAGGTAATTTGAAACGAGATGCTTCAGGAGTTCTGGCCAGAGCTGTCAGAAAACATGTTTTGTACACTGAGAGAAAAAAAGGGCCTATTCTAGTTTATTTTTCGATTTTTTTCTAGGTTAAATGCTGCCAACCTAGATTTTTTTTTTTTTTTTTTCATTCTAGGGTGGAACAATTTAGTCTAGGTTGAATATAATTTAACCTAGATTGCAAATACTGGTGAAGTTACTTCCTAAAAATGCAAAAAACCAAGATTTAAAATACGCCACCCCCACACTTTAGTTCTAGGTTAAGTTCACAGTGTGTGCCGCTGCCTCCATCCATTTACAGTCTAGGTTAAAAACATTAATGTCTTGGTTGTCTCACCCTAGTATTCAATGTTTTTCACTTTCATAGACCGTTGATTTACCCTAAAACAAAAACGTTCTCACCCCACCTCAAACAATTTACAGCCATGGCGCGTTAACCTAGAACCCTTTTTTCTCTAGGTTGTGTCCCTTTATTTACGAGGTTGTTTCAATTACTATCCCTGTTGTTCCAGTTAAATTTCTTGGTAGCTTCCTATTCTTTTCAGGTTGGTCCTAATAAATTACTAGGTGGTCCACTTTTCTTTCTAGGTTTGCTCCACTTCCATTGCAGGTTGTTTCTATCAACTTCAACTATCTTTCTTGGTTGTCTCTGTTTCCAACTCAGTACAAAAATTTGAATGTGACGTCATAATATGACTGCACATAGTGACAGAAATTAGATGATTAGAATTTGACAAAGACTTGGCCTCAACCCCACCGGCTAAATAGCAGGGGTGCCAAGACAACGAGAATTAACGCCCACCGTCTACAGTGGCGCTCTCTGCGGCCGCTTAGCGTACTGTAGAAACAACCTGGAATTTATTGAATGAATTACAATCACTGTTGTTTAAACCTAAAACTATTTGTAGTACTATGGTAGTTTTAACCGAGACTGAAAGTCTAACTTTTTCTTCTGGGTTGTTATAACATGTTTAGGTTATTATAACATGTTTAGGTATACCTAAAGTAGCAATCTCGCCTTTTAAATCTCTCGGTTGTTTTCAGTTGTACAACCGAGACTTTAATGGAGGGGAATTATATGGAAGGTCAAATCATTCAATTCTAGGTTACCCCACTTAAAAGTCAAAGGTAGGTAATATATTTTCTAGGTCTTCACAATGTCAACCTAGACCAAATGTGAAGTTCACATTTGGTCTAGGTTGACACTTTTTTATTCCAGGTTAAACTGGAGACCACAATTGTGGTCTGAGGGCGGGTAATAACGGGTTAGGTTGTTTCTATAATATAGAAACCCATATTATGGGTCTATACCCATATTATGGGTCTATACCCATATTATGGGTCTATACCCATATTATGGGTCTAGGTTGTATTAATATTTTTCGATGTTACTTTAACCTGGACCTATTTTTTTCTAGGTTGAATCAATTGATTCTAGGTGGTTTCAATTTCTTTTCGAGGTTATTTCGGATTTAACCTAGCCACTAAAAAAATCTTTTCTCTCAGTGTACTTGGTTTTAGACGGAGTCCATTCTTCTACCCGAAACAAAAGGCTGATTCACCATAACTGCCGCGCAGTTTTTCTTGTAATCTGATCAGGGTATTATTCACCCTTTCTCCGCCCGAACAATGGAAACAGTCACTGAGTTTCAGTTGAATCAATTTTCGAGTGTTTTCCGGGGCGCGAGGCTGGAAACTCGGGGACACCAAGTGTGAGATAATTCGATTTCATGTGAGTTCGTCGCTAATATAAACGTACGGGCGTCCTTGTTTGCTTTTAATCTGCTAAAGTGATTTTCATCTCCCTTCTTTTTCCATTCTCCCCCGCATATTGCGAGGAAGACTTATGACCAAAAACGACAAGCCTGGACGGTAAACGATGGGAGCTTGCATGTATAACAGGTAAAGTTACGTGAGGTGGGACAATCGTGCATTCAATTTGAGAGGTTCCATCAAATTCTCACCTACATATGGTTAAACAACGCGACGGTTTGGACGTTTAGTTTAGTTGTTTCGGGAGCAATTTTCATCATATAATGTGTTAGGCCACTGAAGACCCGTTCCTAAAGGGTCAAGTTCACAAGATCACTCATGAGAGAGGTGAAGGTCATTCGGCAAACAAATGACAAATAGAAAAATTGTTGATATTGAAAGCTATGTGATTCATATTTTACTTCAGACTAATGGCTCAAATCAAAGTTTCACATGAAATAGTTACGATGGGGAATTAATTAGCTAACACGAGAAAAAAAAATTTGGAATCGGGTCAATAGTTTCCGAGTTACATCCGGAAACGTTCTGAAAAACGTGGTTTTCCGGTGTCAGACGTTTGCTATTTTGGTTTAGATTCGTTTTCTCGGTTGGTAAGTAGACTTTTTTTTTTTTTTTTTTTAAATTTCAGGTGCTCTCACAACTCGTAATTTGATGCTCTACAACATAAATTTTGAGCCAATTCATTTGCATTAGCCGTTCATAAGTTACAGGGGTTGAAACACGAGCGAATCTCTGCTAAGTTGGAAAAAAAATCACCCATTTTTGACGATCGATAGCGTCTAAACGGCTGGACCGATTTGAAATGCATAGGGAGAGCAATCGACGTAAAATGTAATGCTCTTTAATTTTAGAAAAAAGTGAATTTTTCTGTGCGATGCGTCGTTTCCGAGTTATAAGCGAACAACTGAAGAAAGTGCGAGAATTTCGAGGTTTTTTGGCCACCTCCAAAATTCCACAAGGACACATCTCTAACCGACCACAAACAAACCCACTAAGTTTTGTTTTGACAGTAATTTTTACAAGGCCCCCCCCTCCTTATTTCCGGCGCGCCGGAGGGGACAGGAGGGCCCACCGTAACCCCCCCAGCACCTACTAGGGGTGTGCTGAAGATCAAGACGAAGAAGAAGAAGAAGAAGAAGAAGAAGAAGAAGGAAGAAGATTGAAGAGACATAAGAGCACTTCCCATAGGAGACGAAAATGACTGTAATAGGCCAGAAAATTTCTGCCATTTAATGGCCTCAGATACAATATAAGAAGCTCGGAACAGTGGAATTATCATTCAGGGAATAACACACCTAAATAACAATAATGTTAATAGGGAATAACAATAACCGCGACGGAGGTCAAAAATTCTGATCGACCTCAAAATTTGACATTACCTATTCGTTTCAAGAGCTCTAGATTCCAAAAACGAAATGTCTGTCCGCCGTCCGGGCCGTTTCGGGCAGTAGAAAATTTTTAAAAAAGCTGACATTTCGACTAAATTCACGTTTTACCATCTAGTTGTGTGCGCAAGGTTTTTAGCCCGATCGCCCAAACCCGTGGGACGCTATGGGGCTACGGTTTTGAAGGTTTTCGGCTATCGGGTCGAGTGGGGTGTCGTTTTCGAAGTATTTCTGGACGTAGAATCCATTTTTAGGGGCCCAGAACCAGAGTTTCACTGTGAGGATCTATGGGGCTACAAAAGGGGCTTTTAAAGGAAGCCAGGAAGTCGGAGTTTTGACTAACTAAATTCATGTTTTGCTGGAAAAAAATATTATTTGAAATAAATATTGAAGGTATAAATATAAATTGACGGTTTACCAGAAAAAGGCGCAGAATTCTTTCAGATGCGAACTGCGTTTGGAAATTAAGATCTGTCTCGACCGATGAAGTTATAAAATTCGCAGCCCCCTTAAAAATCGCAAATAAAGTACAAAGTAAATGCGAAGTTCAAGTGGAGTCCTTGCGCGAGGAGTGGTTTTTAATTTCAAATAACGGCACTCCTAACGGCTACCTCGAACGGCTCTAACGAAGCTCGTTACGTTCTTAGTGAGCCCAGTTCAAGAAAAGCAGGGTTTATTGCCGGCGGTGATGCTGTGAATTAGAGCATGCTTTCATTGCTCTCATATCCCTTCCACAACCACTTCATACTTACCGAAACACTTTTATACAACCCTTACTAACAACAGCTTCGACCTCTGACCCTTCAGTACATCGTACCACTCTGTATACCACCCGTTTTCCCCCTTAATGCAACCTTCTTTGCACGTGAGTTCTTTCGTCCCGACCGGTCGCGACCCACTAAATGTAATTGTCCCAGAAATGCAATGCCATCCGAAAAACAACACGCTTTGGGGGCTTCAAGCGTTTTCAACACAATGAATGAATCCGTATGAGCCTCCGTGATTAGCATTTTAATACTACGAATACTCCGCCTCTACCTTTTAGTTTAATCCGAATAAAGGTGGAGACTCATAGTTATAATGCAGGACCCCCAACTTAACAGAACAGCCCTTTGCAGTAAAAAAAACAAAAACTGTTTACACAAAGATTCCAGTTGCACCTTTTTCTCTGTTTTCTAACAGATTTCAAAGCGCCACATACACCCGCAAGAAACGAATCGCACCTCATAATGCAGGAATTGTTTACAATACTTCCTCAGCAATCATACATACGCGGCTCTGACTGCTTCAATATTAAATGTTTTTTATAAATCTGAATTTTAGACAAAATAGTCAGTTCTCCATGTAGTAACAACTGTTGTACTCGTAAGGTTTTCAGCCCGATCACCCTAACACGCGAGGCTGAAGGAGTTTTTGAAGGATATAGTATTGGGGGGGGGGGGGGGGGGGGGTGATGGGTGTCGTTTTCAATGACTATCCAAACAGTAGTATTGAGAAATGTGTATCTAGGTGGATAGGGTGGATAGCACCTGGAGATGGAGATGCTTCGATTCATTGCTTTCAACCTCTGCATCATTAAAGTCGTGTACCTATTAAATACAAAATTTTCCTCCATTTTTTAGTCAGTTTGTGAAAAAAAAGGGAACTCAAGAAAAACGCTGCAAATTTTACACAAGGGTTTATTATTCTTTGATATACATTACTTGTGCAGAAATTTAATTCTGTCAATGAAAAAACTTAAAAAAAATTTTTTTTTTGGATTTTTATCTCAAAAAATTTTTTTTGGATTTTTTTGTTCAAAAATGTGTTTTTTTTTTCAAAAATTCCGTATTTTTTACTCGAAAAATATTTAACATCCTGGGATCCTTCAAAAATCCCATTTTTAGCCCCATGAGAGCCCTATAGATCGGCACAGTGAAATCAGATCGTTCCGGGACCCCAAAAAATGGATTCTACGTCCAAAAATACTTCGAAAACGACACCTAACTCGATCCCATAGCTAAAAGCCTTCAAAAAACCCCTCCCGTAGCCCCATTATAGCCCCATAGCGCCCCACGGGTTTGGGCGATCGGACTGAAAACCTTGCGGGCACAACTAGATGGTAAACCAAGTATTTTGCCGAAATTTCAGATTTTTTAAAAAATTCCTACTGCCCAAAACGGCCTGGACGGCGGACGGCGTACGGGGGTCGGCGGACGGGGGTCGGCGGACGGCGTACGGCGTACGGGGTACGGCGTACGGCGTACGGCGGACGGCGTACGGCGGACGGACATTTCGGATTTAGAATGTAGACCACTTGAAACGGATAATGTCAAATTTTGAGCCCGATCGGAGTCGTCGACCCCCGTCGCGAAAACATAGGTGTATTATTCCAAGAATAATAAACCAAAATCAGCTAAATTTGAAGAAAAAAAAAAAAAAAAAATCCTGCCGTTGCCTCATCTGTCATCCACTTAGGCCTGTTCACTAAGTGAAGTCTTCATCTTAGTCCTGTCCCCCTTGTCATATTCCTGTCTTCCTCTTCTTAGGTTGATAAACGATGATAAACGATGATAAAACGATGATAGAATAGAATAGATAGATTTCCACTACCCCCTGGACTCATCATCATTCCTCTTCTTAGTCCTTTCCTCTTCGTCATCCTGCAATCTTCTTTGACATAAGGCCCTTTCTCTTCCCGTAGTCCTGTCCTCTTTGCCAACCTCCCATCGTCTTTGTCATCCTGCTATCTTCTTCCTGGGGACCATTCCCAGGGGCCGTAGGTTGATGCTAGTGTGCTACGGATCACTGGCGGACTCGGCTCTTCGACCCTCATGTCCACCCCTGTAATGTTCAGGCTGATATCCCGGGTAACGCTGGGATGTTAGGGGCATGAAAAGCGGTAGAGAGCCTTCGGGCTCTCGGGCCACCGACCGGAGTGTCCTTTAATGTGGAGGAGTTTCTCCCAATAACAATCACGCAATAACACCCGGCTTGGAGCAACTCCTTCTCTCCGGTACCTCGGGCGGGGGGGGGGGGGGGGGGAGCCCGCGGTCTTGGGTCTGGGGGTCATCCCTGGGTCCTTGCCCTCCCCCCCCCCACCCACCAGGCTTTCGGGTTGGTCTCGAGGGGGTCGTGGGGTCGCTAGGGAGTGGAGCCCGCGGAAGGTTAAGACCCCGTGTGGTGGAGTCCCCTTCGGGGGACCTGTTGATAGGCCTACCGGTCTCTATAGCAGTTTCATCTTTACACAACTGCTATCTTCTTCATCAAAGTCATATCCTCTTCATCAACCTTCTCTCACATTTCGCCCTGTCCTCATGTTTCAAGAGACGACAAGTATCAACTGGACAAGGCGACGATAATTGGAAAGTTTTTCTCAAATATTTCCCCTTTTCCATAGAATCGTCATGTAAAATTATCTTGCCCGTTCAGTACACTATAGAAAGGCCATAGAGAAAAATCCGAACGCCTGAAAATCTAGGAAAAGTGTCTCACGGTATTAAAGAAACACCCGTATTGGGCCCAGTGCCTGCACCAGGTACGAATCCTGCCTACGTATAGTTTTTTAAATATCTTCAAATTCTTTTTAATGTGTTTTTACGGAGGTTATTTGGTTTGAAGTTGTGTCGCTTAAGGTGAATCAGATATATCCCACCGTCCGCCCAACTGATTCAATGCTCCCCCCCCCCCCCCCGGACTGAGAACTGCAACTCCTTCTAACCCCACACCACGCCCCGAGTCGATCTCCTTGGCAGAATTACTAAATAATTTTTACAAAACTACAAATTTGGCAATTGTAGCCTACGGGCTTCACTCTTGGTAGATTCACTTGTCTTCCCGCCGCTAGCAGTGGGCGTTGATTCTCATTGTCTCGGCACCCCCGCTATTTACGGGGTGGCCGCAACCCCACCGCCTAATTTATCAAATACTGACCATTCAGTGATTTCTTTATTATGTTATCACGCAGCTTAATTTTGACCAGTCCTGCTGGCTAGGCCTCCTTTGTCGACACTTAGTCTGTGGAAGCCGGCTCAGCGGACCCGGTATTAATTACACGCGAGTCATTAGCCCAGGCCGCGGTTGTTGACATTTCAACTGCCGCTGCCGGGAGTTCTGACTACCGTAAGACGGATTTCTAGAACCAGGCCACGCTTGACGACATTTCGTTTGGTGAGGCCGTATCTGGGATAGCCGTAGGCTGTGGAATCGGGGGAGTCTGGGATTGACATTGATTCGTCATTAGCGATCCCAGGTGATCTTGACCTCCTTTCCGGAGTCCAACGCAACCCAGGGCACCAGGACCAATTGTCATACCAACCTGGGACTTGCGGGCTTTCCCAATCTGCTTCGATATCACCTCCCAGGTCTGCAGATCGCGACACTTCGCGTTATGCCCTGGGCAGGTGTATTCAAGTGCCCCCTTCCTACACTGAGAGAAAAAAAGGGCCTATTCTAGGTTATTTTTCGATTTTTTTCTAGTTTAAATGCTGCCAACCTAGATTTTTTTTGGTTTTCATTCTAGGGTGGAACAATTTAGTCTAGGTTGAATATCATTTAACCTAGATTTAAAATACTGGTGAAGTTACCGACCTAAAAATGCAAACAACCAAGATTTAAAATGCGCCACCCCCACACTTTAGTTCTAGGTTAAGTTCACGGTGTGTGCCGCCGCCTCCATCCATTTACAGTCTAGGTTAATAACACTAATGTCTTGGTTGTCTCACCCTGGTATTCAATGTTTTTCACTTTCATAGACGGTTGATTTACCCTAGAACGAAAACGTTCTCACCCCACCTCAAACAATTTGCAGCCATGGCGCGTTAACCTAGAACCCTTTTTTTCTCTAGGTTGTGCCCCTTTATTTACGAGGTTGTTTCAATTACTATCCCTGTTGTACCAGTTAAATTTCTAGGTAGCTTCCTATTCGTTCCAGTTTGGTCCTAATAAATTACTAGGTGGTCCGCTTTTCTTTCTAGGTTTGCTCCACTTCCATTGCAGGTTGGTTCTATCAACTTCAACTATCTTTCTGGGTTGTCTCTGTTTCCAACTCAGTACAAAAATTTAAATGTGACGTCATAATATGACTGCACATAGTGAAAGAAAATAGATGATTAGAATTTGACAGAGATTTGGCCTCAACCCCACCGGGTAAATAGCAGGGGTGCCAAGACAACGAGAATTAACGCCCACCGCCTACAGTGGCGCTCCGCGGCCGCTTAGCATACTGTAGAAACAACCTGGAATTTATCGAATGAATTACAATCACTGTTGTTTAAACCTAAAACTATTTGTGGTACTACGGTAGTTTTAACCGAGACTGAAAGTCTAACTTTTTCTTCTGGGTAGTTACCTAAAGTAACAATCTCGCCTTTTAAATCTCTCAGTTGTTTTCAGTTGTACAACCGAGACTTTAATGGAGGGGAATTATATGGAAGGTCAAATCATTCGATTCTAGGTTACCCCACTTAAAACTCAAAGGTAGGTAATATATTTTCTAGGTTGACACTTTTTTATTCCAGGTTGTGGTTAGAGGGCGGGTAATAACGGATTAGGTTGTTTCTATATGGGTCTAGGTTGTATTAATATTTTTCTATGATACTTTAACCTGGACCTATTTTTTCTAGGTTGAATCATTTGATTCTAGGTGGTTTCAATTTCTTTTCGAGGTTATTTCGGATATAACCTAGCCACTAAAAAAATCTTTTCTCTCAGTGTATTCCACCAAAGACACCGGGGGCGGGAACCCAGTTACGCTGGCGGACTTCCCCCAAACACAAAACACAAAATTTCAGATTAACAATATTTAATATTGTTAATCTGAAATTATTAGGAAAACAATATTTGCACGTAGGCACACCTAACACACCCGGTATGTTGGGTGAACCTACAGCAGTCATTCAACTAATTTTTAGCATAATTTATACGAGAGAATAATGAACCCTTGAGTACAATGAGCTGTATAAGGACGGTTGAAAATATATAGCTCATTCGCGCGTTTTCATATAGTCATTTCGACCGTGATGTTCCCAACGATTGAGGATCCAAACTCCCACCATTAGTTATTACCACAAAACCCAGTCGGGCCAGCGTTCGTCGGGCCGTCGTCGGCTAATCCTCGGCGAAATAGGACCGTCCGATTCAGCTGATACCGCATTCACATCCCCGACAAATATTTACCCTTTCTTGGGCGATCCAAACGGATGCAACCCCTCGCTTTGCCCTCGTCAACTCTCCAAATCCTCTTGTGTGCTCACTCATTAATCTCAGTTCGTGCGAGCGTGTGTAGGATTACAGTCATTACCAATTGGAGGAGGTCCATTAATAAATTTCTAATTACCGGCACATAGTAATCAGTTATCCGGCTCCGTCATATCAATCATCGATAAGTAGTGACCTAACTACGTCCATTAACAATCCCCCCAAAAATTCCTAGGATGAAAAATCAATCTCAATTTTAAGTATCTCAGACTCTCGTAACTCCAAAACACTGATTTCTTACCAATAACTAACCTAATCCATTTATACAATATATCGCCGAACAACATTTTCAAATTTGGTAGGCGTCATACTAAAATTATGGTAGCTTTGGGCAATATATTAAATATTGAACTTTTAAGAAAATATATATTTCCCAATTTTAAGGAAAGAAAAGTTCAATGTTTTCCAACTCTTTTTGACACCAAACCTTTTGAATAAACTCCCTGACAATGTATAAACCTATGCGCAGATACGTACCAATACTATATATAGTATTGGTACGTATCTTTAAATACAGATTTTTAAAATAATAGCGGCCTAAATGCCTAATATTGGTAGCGTTACTCAACGATTTGACAGCTCAAGACCTATAGCTCAGAATATACGAACTGAATGACAGCGTAGCGCGGTCGGCCACATACATTTACAAAATTTAAGTCAAGCTTATTTGAATGAGTCTAGGGAGAGAGGTTTTCGCCATGTGCGTTTCCTTAAGCCACAGTCAACAACAAAACGAGAATGGCAAATTGTTTTCCTTTCATGAAATAGGGTCTAGGGAGAGAGCGAATAAAACTTTGCTCCTAGATTAGATTGGATTTGATTAGATCATTACTGGAGAGGGTATGGAAGTGGGTTCCTGAAGAGCGCCCTAGGTCCGTATGTAGGCCTGGAGACTGTTGTGCTCCCTCTCAGAGTTACTACGGAAAGGAGGCCTGTGCCCTTGAAGACGTTCAATAGCACTCATACCTGTTGCACCAATATCCATACCCGGTCCACTGATCCCAGAGCAAAATACTTTTTGCGCTCCAGGGCCTCGCATTCGAAGATGAGGTGAGCCGCTGATTCCTCCTCCTCTCTTCATAGGCTGTAGGTGGGTTCAGGATAATATACTATATTATAGTATATACATATATATAGTATAATACATACATTATATGTATACACCCACGATGAATCTCAGATGTTGGTCTTTGGGAAATTAGGAAAAATAAGCGTTCGGCCATGATGAGAAGGGAGGCTTATGATTCCGTCTAGTATCCCCCATAAATCGGAGACCAGTGGTGGCTCGTGCTACATGCAAGAGAGGGTTAAACAGCAAATTTACGTACGGTACGTAGGTACGCAACAAAAGGTACGTGGGTCTATGTGTTGCCGAATAACATACTCGTATTACCTAGTTAATACACACCCGAATGTACAGTCGAAGTGAGTTCCCGGTCAGCAGGAACCTTCAGCAAGAAGTCTTATTTTAAAAGAGAATTACAACCGACTCACTTTCCACGTCCTTACGTACGGCCCGTGCGTTTTATTTTCAATCTGTCTTCCAAGGGTGGAGTGCCGAAGGCAATGTTCTTGCGACAGGTAACAGTATTCATCTCTCGAAAATCACGCACACAATTCAACGACTAGAAAATTATTCGATCGAAACAAAAGGAGGCAAAACTATTGGAAGAATTTACCAAAACAACCTGGCAACAAGCTTGTTTACAAGGAGGGCACTAGTTGCAAGTAAAAATTCCCTCACAGACAATTCCCGTTTAATAATAATAATAATAATAATAATAATAATAATAATAATAATAATAATAATAATAATAATAATAATAATAATAATAATAATAATAATAATAATAATAAGAACAATTAAGATATAATAATAATAATAACATAAATTACTGATATGACAGACATAAGCCCGTTAGGCGGGGCAGAGGCATAAAATTAAACAATACAATAAATTATATAAGGTAAGAAAAGGAGAAAAAACTATTTTAAAAAATGGAGAAGGATAGGGGGGGGGGGTATGAATTATATTTCAGGATTTTGTCTCATCTGTTCCTTTTTCTTCTCTGTTATTTCCATATACCAGCATAGAGTTATAAAAACCCTACGATTATATCTTAGAGCAATGATTGCTCTATCAGATAGACCGACGGAGACGCTAATCCCTCTCTTGCTCGAGGCGGCTCTGGAGTAAGTTAGTACCATCGATGTACTTTTAGTACCATCGATGTAGTTAGTTTACTACATCGATGGTTAGTACTCTCTCAGGAAAGCCGTGAATGCAGTTATTATCCCCACCATTATCACCGACCAATTTCCCACCATAATGCATATTTTGAAGAACGATAGCATAAGTTTCACGCCGCCGTCCGAAGCCGGTGTTGGGGATTGAATAAAGACGTTAAATGAACAAATTTACATTGTCTTAGCAATAATATCAGTAGGTATGAAACTTTTTTCGACTAGCCTTAGTTTAGTGTTCCATCTACTATTGGGGTGCATCGGTCCGAGCTCTCTGAAAAGCGGAAACATTTGTGATCCCTTTCATTACCAGCTTATGACCTAAGTTAAAAAAAAAAAATCACTCCCTGGAAGCTTTCAAATTGATTTAGTCATGATTATTAAATTTACTTTGTTAAATTGTAATTAATAATTGTTCATTATTCCCCTTCGGACGGCTTACGGCGGACGGACATTTCGGTTTTAGAATCTAGACCTGTTGAAACGGATAATGTCAAATTTTGAGGCCGATCGGAGTCGTCGACCTCCATCGCGATTACATAGGTGTATTATTCCAAGAATAATAACCAAAACGGACATCAGATTTGGATTTAGCACACCGAAAAAGATAAAGTACCATAACTGTTGCAGCCAGTTGGACCGTTTTGGGGTTTTGGACAAAAATGGCCCTTTTCAACCAGTAAGCGCCGGTTCGTACTAAGAAACTCTTTTGCCCACGTCCAGTCAGCAGTACTTCTGTATTGGCACAAGCTACAGGTGCTGACATTTGGGGCATAGAAACCAAAGATATATACCTGGTATATGTACAGAGGTATTATACCTCTGTATCTAATATACCCTTGATAGAAACCTATGAAAGTTATGGACCCCCCCAACTACGAGCGTCCCACCCGTGTCATCTCCTTGCAAGTTGGCCATCCCTTCACCAATTAGAAAAAAGGAGTTCAGAAGGCACAGCATGTATAATTTATGTAAGCACTTCCACTTTTCAGACACCATTTATATCAATTTGCGAAGGACCTTCCAAAACTACCTTTTTACGAAGGATCCACCCCAAGTGCAAAAGGTGGGGGGGGGGGGGGACAGCCTTGTGTTTTTTCAAGCGGGTTTTCCGCTCGGAATCGCTTACAAATGGCCGGCTTTAAATGATTAATTGTTCGCATTTCCTCGACGCGCTCGCCCCATTTCACTCGGACGCCTATTTCACGTTCATTTCACTCTGACGAGGAATACCTAGGAGAGGAGGGGATCCTTGCAACAAATTCACCGGATGAAGATCAACTGTTGAAAATTATCAACAGAAGAAGAATTTCCGTCGACAAGAGGCTGTTGCCACTTTGATGAAGATGGTAAGTGCCTGAAGGGAAAGTTGAAGCTCCGCGAGAGCCTAGTATTTATGGGAGGATTACCATTTATTTGAAAAAAAAAAAAAAACAACAAAAAAAACCTATTTTACCTTCGCCGTTGAAAGTCAAAAAGAAGAGCAGTTTTTTATCTCCTGATTGCACAATTGTTGAACACAAGTTCTTTCACCAAACATGCTTAAAGAACAAACAAACGAAAAAAAGAACTTGTTTTCTAAATCGATAGAAGTTGATTTTGTGCAACAAGTTTCATATTATTTGCATTTTAGAATTTCCATAATATTGTAAATTTGCTTTAATGGAAAAGTTGGTGAAAATGTGATACGAAGTGCTTTGAAAACCTCGATTTGTTCAACCCAATCTCCTCATCCAAACCAACAACTTCATTGAAATTAAATACTTTAAAACTATTACACTCACAGATTTTGTCAAATTAGTTTATTGCGTTTGTAAATAATCTTTTGTTTCTTTCAAAATAGTTAGATTTGTAGGCCCCGTCGTCCGTGGACAGTGTACCGACGTGATTCAGTTTTGATTTAAAAAATAACGTTTCCTTTGCCGGTGGTTCGCGTGACTTCGAAAGTTTAGATTGCGGTCGGTATTTAGTCCAAGCTGGTGATAGGAGTTTGGTTAACGCTAAATATAGAACGCAAATAAACAGTAACTGCAGAGCTGAGATCTTCTTTTTTTTTCAGGATGAGGTCACTGCGTGGTATGATCCAACACAGTTTACTTTTTTGGTTTAATATGCTCGGGGTCAAACATTTTGATCGGCCTCACACTTAGTCATTATATGTTTCAAGATGTGTTAATTCTAAAAATGGTCCGTCGGCCGTCCAGCCCGTTTTTAGGACAGTTGGATTTTTTTTTTTTTTTGTAATGATTGGATTTCAAGGTATAGTAGTAGGCAATGGATGGGTGACCGCGTGAGGAGCGGGGTCACCGATACAAGTATTTTCTGCGTTCAATCGGACGGCGAACTCCTCCCAACCCAGGGGGACGAGGCAATGGGGAGCCATGAGCGCAATCGTCAGACAAGTTCCGATCCTCCTTGAGAGGACGGCTGACGACGTCCGCGACGGCAGCAGCCAGTCGGACAAAAATTCAGGGTGAAATTCCCTTGTTACATTTACATTTTTTTTTTTTTTTTAGTAGGCAATGCTATCTCCGACCACTCGTGTATTATCCTTGAAACGGACTCTCTCAAAGCCCAAAAGCAAACAGTTAATTAACGTAAGGTGGTGCCGGAACTTCAAGCCACAGGATATTGAGGCATTTTCAAAGTGTGTTTCTGATAATAGACTGGTTGGCTGTCATCCGGGTTAATGATTCCGTTGAGGAAAAATATCCAAATTTTCACCGGACGTTCGAATACTACTTCGAGATGTTCTTTCCCACGAAAAGAACAATTTTTAGACCAAAAGGCCTTTGCAAAGCTGCGGTTGACTCGTCGCCGGATGAAATTGCCTCGAGGGACGAGCTGACTATAGTCTCCTCAGGCTGGATCTGAGAGATCCTGAGAACAAGAAAACTTACAAAGCGAAGGTAAAGAAGCACTCGAGGCTCCTAAAAGCAGTGAGACGTAACTTCAACGACTCACGTGTAGTCAAGTCAAAGTTCAGTCCGAAGGAATTCTGGAAGATTGTTAATGAAATTCGTAGCAAAAAATGAATTAGACCGGGTATTAAAGCATAACGTGGGCGGTTTGACAGTCGAGGATCCTGATATTCTCGTGGAAACGTTTGCTGAGTATTTTCAAAATATCATTACTGACATTCCACCTTCAGGACCACTGTCAAGCAACTCGTTCTGTCTCTACACGGTGCTTGGGAAGTTTCTTCCTACGTCCAGTTACTGTTGAGGATGTTGTGAGTACTCTGAGCCATCTAAAAAATACATACAGTACCAGTCCGGACGGTATACCAGCAAAATTATTCAAATTCTCTCCATCCTCTCCGTTCTCTCCATCCTTCCAAGGTCCCTGGCACCCTCCCAAGACACGTAGCTAACACGCGCTGGATCTCTTCAAATCGTTCAAATTAAACTCGCCGTTTAAATTCGCCGATCGTCGGAATTCGTTCATCGGGTATTTCGTATTAAAATTCTGATCTCTGGGTTGGATACAGAGGAAACGCCGACTCAATCAGACCGTAAACAACAAAGATATATCTTTGTTGTTTACGGTCTGATTATAGTGAGGGTTGAGCAAATTTGCACTCTTCAAAAATTGCGCTCAACGCGCTTATCGGACGTAAATTTGACCGAGGAATACAAATTCGCCAAAAAAATTAGGGGTTCCCATTTGAAATAAGAAAGTTGAGCGCAAATACGCCTATTTGCGCGCACTTCAGGGGGGGGGGGGGGGGGGCTTAATCCCCCTGAGGACACCTAAATGGGACGCCGAACCCATAGAAAAACGCTGCAAATTTTACACAAGGGTTTATTATTCTTTGATATAGGTTACTTGTGCAGAAATTTAATTCTGTCAATGAAAAAATTAAAAACTTTTTTTTTGGAGAAATTTAATTCTGTCAATGAAAAAATTAAAAAATTTTTTTTTGGATTTTTATTTCAAAAAAAAATTTTTTTTTTTGATTTTTTTGTTCAAAAATGTGTTTTTTCAAAAATTCTGTATTTTTTACTCAAAAAATATTTAACATCCTGGGATCCTTCAAAAATCCCATTTTTAGCCCCATGAAAGCCCTAAAGATCACCCCAGTGAAATCGGATCGTTCCGGGACCCCAAAAAATGGATTCTACGTCCAAAAATACTTCGAAAACGACACCTAACTCGATCCCATAGCTAAAAGCCTTCAAAAAACCCCTCCCGTAGCCCCATTATAGCCCCAGAGCGCCCCACGGGTTTGGGCGATCGGACTGAAAACCTTGCGGGCACAACTAGATGGTAAACCAAGTATTTTGTCAAAATTTCAGATTTTTTAAAAAATTCCTACTGCCCAAAACGGCCCGGACGGCGGACGGCGTACGGCGGACGGCGGACGGACATTTCGGATTTTGAATGTAGACCTCTTGAAACGGATAATGTCAAATTTTGAGGCCGATCGGAGTCGTCGACCCGCGTCGCGAAAACATAGGTGTATTATTCCAAGAATAATAAACCAAAATCGCGGTATTTCAGACAGCCAGCCACAGACACGGTGAGGATTAGAGGAATAGATTATAATTATTATTATTATTGTTTTTTTTTTAATGAAGGAGAAGGGAAAAGCTGACAATTTCTATGAATTACACAATCCGTAGTGTGTATTTTTTAAAGAGAAAAATAATACAATTGGAAAATTTGTTGTTTGGCCATTAATTAGCTGTTCCTCAAAGTGCCAGTCGTTTTTACAGTCTTGAGAGTGGAACAATGCTCTCTGGCAAGGTGGGGATAAACGAGAGCTCGGCAATATCGAGAAGGCTAACTGGGATACCCAGAGCAGTTATGCTCTGTTAACAGCTTTTCTCGTGCTCGTGGCTCCGTCATTTGTACACTCACCCACTCAACCTCTTCCAAGTACCCTTATCACCCTTTCAAATACAACTGGGAACAGCTTTTGACCGGATCAGGGCGGATCTTGTCGTAAAGCAACTAAAGCACGTTAGGAGGGTATTTTATGGAGGAGTTCGGAACATAAAGAGGGAATTTAGGGTATTTCAGAGGTGCTCGGCCCATTCTGGCATCACTGACCTTTTCAAGCCCGGAGAACAAACAAGTTATCGAAATAAGTTGGGTAAATATGAGGCACCTCTATTGTTTCTCCTGGTGAATAACCAGAGAGAAACTGCGAGTACGCGGTCAAAAGCATTGTAGAGCTTCTTTTAGGGCTTGAAGTAGCATTCAATTTTTATGGACAGGGAACAGCATTCACTATAGTAATATATTAGGGTAAATATATTTCCTCCATCTGTTACCTATCTAACGATGTTAACCCTCGCAGGGTAACATCTCGTTCTGAGCGGGTAGAAGCCGCACCAAAATCTCAATACGTGCTGGGTTGGCGGGGCGCAGTGGGGCTTCAAGGACCTTTTCTTTCAACTACGCTCCAGCCTTGGACGAAGGAGAATACGCCAGAGAGTTGTGTAGATCGTTCTATACTCACTAGAGTGTTGAAAAACGTGGTCCGGTCTGTCAGACCCGATACCAAAAAAGGATAAACAAAAATCGGAAGATTAAAAGTAGCTTTTGCTTCGACAAATGGGTTCTATCATCCTATACTTTGGATGGTGGTTGTGCGTGGCAAAGAGTTCCGTGCAGGGCAGATCAAAGTTGGGGACGTCTCATTGGAACGCGTTCAGAATTTCAAGTATCTCGGAGATATCGTGAACGAGAAATGGAATCCCGAGGTTGAAATTCGCGTCAGGATTGAGCAGGCCAGAGCGGCGTTTATCTGGATGAAATGATTCTTCTGTGATAAGCATCATAGCTTCAGCATTCGCTATCATGTGCTTCGGTGCTACATTTGGTCGGTCCTGCTCTACGGCGTTGAGACGTGGACAATTAAGATTGCCTCTGTGAATCGCCTGGAGGCTTTTGAGATGTGGTGCCTCCGAAGAATGTTTCGGATCTCGTGGGTCCAGAGGGTAAGGAACACTGAGGTTCTGCGCCGCACCGGCCTTGAGGATCGTCAGCTCTTCAAGGATGTGAAAAGGCGGAAGGTAGGATACCTCAGCCACGTCTTCAGAGGAGACCGTTACGCTTTCCAGCCGTCGGTTCTGGAAGGGAAGATAGTGGGAAGACGTGGGATAGGCCGCAAACAACTCTCGTGGCTTCGGGACATCCGGAGATGGACAGGAATCCGCGACACTACAGGCTGTGTAGGAGAAGAAGGATAGGTCGCCAACGATGGTTCACGTCTATGGCACCCACAGAAGAAGATCCTATACTTGGCAGGAACTGATTATTCCCCATTAAATAACATCAGTGAGTCTCTTCTGCTAAATCTATAGTTCTTTCAGATTGCATTATCAGGTCGAAGGTCAAGCAGATCTTGTCCGATATCCTCTGCAGGCTCACGATTTTCAATTGTCTACTCTTGGCTCCTCACTACCTCGTCCTGTTGGATCAAGAAGAGGTTGACTATTTGCAAATATAGAGACCATCGAACTGTATGTCACAGCCCATCAACTAATTTGGTTCAATCCACAGCTATGGCCCAAAATCCTTATTTCATTGGTCCTGAAGCCGCAAGGAGAGAATAATAATTATTCTCTTACAATTATTGGAGAGGCAAATCAATGGTGACAGTGAAGGGGACGTAGACGAATACATCGACAGTGAAGCTAGCGATGAATTTGACGCACTACCGGATGACAAAGAAGTCGTAAATACCTGGCAGGAACATTATAATTATAGCTCACCTTCCAGTGGCGAAAGGAAGAGGAAGAACTTGCCAGGAGTGAATTGGAGATTTTTGCTTTGACCCGAGGGATAAAGTAGGAATCAGAGCTTTGCTTGGCATGCTGATTATGGCTGGGGTTCTGAAATTCAGCAATTTGCAGTCAACGTTCTTGTCAATAAGATGAATATCAGGTTCATCAAAATCGGTGAATCCCCTATCGATAATACCTAATCAAAATACAGGTTTTGAATTAAGAATATGCCCGCCTTGACTGGCCCCAGTTTCCCGACATGCAGAAGCCAAACATGCGAAATATGATGGAGCAGCGGAAGACATGACGGCATCATTCCATACACTAGTATGTTCGTGTAATGGATCACTTGGGATGGAATTCCAGCGGTTCCACAAGCAGCTTGCCACTGTTCTCTCTGAAAAGTGGTCCCGCCCTTACTCTCAAGTAGCTGCCTGGGTCAAGACTAAGTTCGCAGCGATCCGAGCCGTCGCCGTGAGACTACGGGGGACTCGGCGGAAGTTTCGTTTTCTGGGGTTGGAGGATGGCGCCGGACTTCAGGTTTGGGACCGCGAGTGAAGGCTGAACTTCCCGTTTACTGCTACCTCCACAATTTTTAGCATCGGCTTTTCCGTGAATTAGTTAGCGGGGACCGTTAATCTTTTTGACAAAAATTATGTTTGATAAAATTTATCAAGGGTTATTATTTAATAAGGGTTGATTGTCTGAAACGAAGAGCCTAAGTCCATAAATGTGGCAGATGAATATTCTCCGCCTTCAAAAGCTCGAGCCACGAAGTCGGTTAGTTTTCCATTGGCGTCTTTGGTAGACCTACCATGACGACAACCAAATTGATCTTTATTAAATAGGTTGTTACTTTCAAAAAATACATTTATATTTTCAATGTTTAATGATTTTTAATGTTTTTTTCGCGTTTAGGTATTCACAATTATTGTGAATAAACGCGGAAAAAAACACTAAAAATCGGGAAAATTTCAGCGCCCATCTTTCGACACGACAATGTCCTTCTATATGGCAACGATCGAACTAAAATTTTGACCTGAAGTTCGCGTACTCATACAATTCCTCTTTCATGTAGATTAAATGTATTAACTGGATTTTGTTTAGTTTTTCTCAAGATTTGGTACTATAATCAATATTATTTTGATTTTGATAGTATCATAATATCAAATAATATTTGATATTATGATAATAATATTATTATTCTTTTCGTTAGATTTAGAGTCGCTTACTTCCGTCTCCCATCCCGACGCACCGCAATGGCTCACAGGAATCACCTCCAGTACATTTCTTTCCATTATTCCACCAAGTACGTACCTGAAAACAAACGGAATTGAACAAGATTTGGTAAAAGTGATTTTGGCTTCCAAAGGACGAAAAAACACCGCGTATCAAAAATTCCGACTCAATTTGACACAATACTCCGATTGTATTTGACTCAAATACAAATGACACAGAATTAAATTTTTGCACAAGTAACCTACATCAAAGAATAATAAACCCTTGTGTAAAATTTGCAGCGTTTTCAAGTTCAGGAAACTGCATTCGTTCTCGATGGATTCTTCCCCATGTATGATTCTGCACAACACTGGCGATATTCCGTATTCTGTGCACACAGTTTTACGCGATTTACCGCCCTCCACTTGCTGAATCGAAAATTTGTCGCTCTTGGAAACTTGCGTTTAGGCATCGTGTAATGGCCACGAGAAGGGACTGCGTACAGACAGAACGACTTGAATAACAAAACTGAAAAGGTGACATGATGAACATTAGTCGAATAAGTCAATTTAATAATAATATTGACACTTCCTCTTCCTTATATCCCAGGTTCCCCTCAATCATCTTCCTTACTCAGAAGGTAACGAGTGGCCAAATCGAATTCCTTACATGGAGGTAAAAAACATGCAGGTTTTTGGCTTCCAAGGGGGAGGGACCGCGAAAATTCATGCTTACATATAGTTTTTCCTTACATCCAGGTTTCACTGTACCCCCAGGGTTTCCAGGAGGTTAATCCCAAAAAAAAAAAATTGTTTTTCAAAATTTTGACATAGATATGTCTTTAGGGAAGGGGGTCAGTCCAGAATCTGGGGTATCAAAAAAAAAAAAAAAAATGTCACGGTGTTTGGAACACCAAAAAATGTCACACTTATGAGAGACACTTCCCGCGGTGGTAGAGACTTGAAATTTGGAATGGAGGCTCCGTCGGGAATCTAGTTGGCTGAGAATCCATCATTTTGAGATAGGATCACTATTCAGGGTAGTTTGAGGGTAGTTTCAGTCCAATAAGTTAATATGAAAATAGCGGTAACCATCTTAACAACAATGACAGAAAATTATAGTTGTTGTTGTCATTGTTGTTAAGATGGTTACCGCTATAGAAGTTGAGTTGAAAAAAAAAAAAAAAACACTAGGTACCTAGCTACCGTTGTCCTACAATCTGATATTTCATTTGTAGCTTCTTCGGGCCATCTGAACTATACCGAGATGAACATTACAAGACATATCTATGATCCTATGTTTTTCCCATTCAGGGGAAAACTTTCTTGCTTTTTTTTTTTTATTGACACAGAATTAAATTTTTGCACAAGAAACCTACATCAAAGAATAATAAACCCTTGTGTAAAATTTGCAGCATTTTTAGTTTCGGAATCAAAATGTTTTCATGAGCTTATGTGTTTGTTCAATATTTTTAAATTTCTTTAAATTTCTTAATTTTCAAATTTTTTAATTCTTTTTCAATTTTCAGTTGCGATATAGGAGGCACAGGGAAGAGCCTCGCACTATGAGGTGTTGGATTTCGTGCAAGAACCTAATACCGGAATAGGGCCTCTTCTTGCGTGAAACGTAAAATACGCTTTCCATTTTCTAGTTGAAATACTGCCGAATGAAAATTGAAATGAAATTGAAATTCATGCTTTTTGCATGAATCGGTGGAGCCGAAGGTAAAAACGTTAAACCCACCATCATCTCAATTTGGCCAAATGAGGCGCTAAAAGTACCCTTTTTGCATGAACAACAATTTTTGAACGCAGACATGTTTTGTGATTCCAACAGTGAAAGACGAAGTTTGATCGGAGTTTGTTTGCATATACAAAGTCTCTTCAGCCATGCAGATGTTTCCCCTTCAGTGGGACACCGATTCCTCTGAATCTGGTAGTGAAATGAATCCCCGATTTTCGGCAAGGCCGGGGAAGACCTGAAAAATGTCCAAGTTCCGATTCATTAAAGTGGGAATAGATATTTCAAAGTCTAATTGGATCCGTCGGCGATTGGTGCGAAACTGCGAGAGAATAATGGTGCGAGGGGGGGTTCGGAAAGCTTAATTTCAAGGAGCGTCTTGAATATGGAGGTCGATCTTTATTGACTGCCGCCAAAAAGGACCTTCCCCAGTGTTTTACGAGCCGGGAAGTTTCATTGTTTGGAATTCTTCTCCTTCAACCCTTCACCGCAGTTCTCTTTCAATATTTTCAATGCTAGAATATCACGGTTGGGAAGCGAGAGAGGAAAATGGGCGGAGGGTCGCTTAAAATCAATCCAACTTGGGAGGCGTCAATCGAATATTAAACTCCCACCAGGATATGAAACATTTAGGAGGAGGTTAAAATATCGCCCGGCTATCCCGCGTCGAATAATAATTTTTATCCATTTTATCCTCTACCCTTTAAGGGTCATTGATGTTTTAAGGAGAGTAATGAAAATTCCGAAACTTGAAAATTACTTGGAATACCAACGTTCGCCAGTGTTTAAAATATGCGAGAACGGGAAAAAACGTGACGTGCTTTTATTTTGGTTTATAATTCTTGGAATAATACACCTATGTAATTGCGACGGAGGTCGAAAATTCTCATCGGCCTCAATATTTTACAATATCCTTTTCAAGAGGTCCACATTCCAAAAACGAAACGTCCGTCCGCCGTTCGAGCCGTTTTGGGCAGTAGGAATTTTTTAATTAATCTGAACTTTTGAAAAAATTCTCGGTTTACCCACAAGGTTTTCAGCCAGACCGCCCAAACCCGTGGGACGATATGGGGATAAAATGGGGCTGCGGGTTTTTTTAAAGAATCCCTGGAGGTCAAATACCTAAGGTGTAGTTTTCTGAGTGATTTTGGACGAAAAACATTTTTTCGAGGTCCTACGTTTGAAAAAAATACATATTCTGTCCATACATCGTACAGATTTTTGGTTTATTATTCTTGGAATAATACAGCTATTCGGCCTCAAAATTTGACATTATCCGTTTCATTAGGTAATGACTTGAGGGAATTTTGAACTGCTTCCCTCATACAGTGTTTTATTTGGGGAAGGGAGGAGTTATTAAATTAAATTCACACTGAAATTGAATTCTAATTATGAATTTATTTAAGTCTTTTCAAGAAATCAGAAGGGGAAGGCCGAAAAATTTATTGGGCCTCAGGTGGGACTCGAACCCACAACCTCTGCATTACCAGTGCAACGCCCTACCAATTGAGCCACTGAAGACCAGTAGCCATGATAGTGCATTGGAGATTAAAGGATCAACTGTCCCCTGCCCCCAACGCTTGATTCGGCCTTCTCATATTGTTGCTTATTTTCCCCTTCTGAACCCTGATCTGATATGAAGCCAGTAGACATCCTACTTTTGTCCCTCTTCCTAGGGGTCCCTTAATTCCCCAGGAGGAGTAGTTTCATTAGGTAATGACTTGAGGGAATTTCGAACTGCTTCCCTGAACCTCTTGGTTTATTATTCTTGGAATAATACACCTATGTTTTCGCGACAGAGGTCGACGACTCCGATCGGCCTCAAAATTTGACATTATCCGTTTCAAGAGGTCTAGATTCCAAAACCGAAATGTACGCCCGCCGTCTGAGCCGTTTTGGGCAGTAGGAATTTTTTTAAAATCTTAAATTTTGACAAAATACTCGGTTTACCATCTAGTTGTGCTCGCAAGGTTTTCAGCCCGATCGCCCAAACCCGTGGGGCGCTATGGGGCTACGGGAGGGGTGTTTTGAAGGCTTTTGGCTATGGGATCGAGTCAGGTGTCGTTTTCGAAGTGTTTTTGGACGTAGAATCCATTTTTGGGGGTCCCGAAACGATCCGATTTCACTGTTGCTAAAAAAGTTTTTTTTTTAAGGATCCCAGGAGGTGAAAATTTGAAAAATATTTAATATTTTTCGAGTAAAAAACGAAAAAATTTGGAAAAAAAAATTAAAAAAAAATGTTTTTTCTACAATTTTTTCCGTTGACACAGAAATAAATTTCTGCACAAGTAACCTATATGAAAGAATGATAAACCCTTGTGTCAAATTTGCAGCTTTTTTAAAAATAATAACGCGTTTAAAAAAAATAATAACGTGTTAATCAAGCCGTAGGTATAATACTTTTTATGATACTCGCAGAATAGAGCAAAGGTTGGTAGCGATTGGTAGTTTTTGCAGGTTGAAGTTGGGGGTTTCGGCCTGTTAGTAGGGCGATGCGTGGCATAGATTTTTTTCCCCCTACTTCGCCAACTTCTTAGGGGGTGGGCTGTCGTAGGGGGGAGGGGGGTCGCCCTGGGGCAGGTCGGGACTTGGGCAAATGCCATATGGCCACCACACCCACGCCATCGGTAATTAATTATACAATAACCACCTCATTCCGCCGCCATCTCAGAGGCTCTCCCATCGGCCAAAGGACAGCAATTCTCTCTCTGGCGGGTTTGTGGTAGACTTGTAATACATTTTTCCAATTTCTCCGTTATTTTGGGGACAAATTTGGATCAAAATCCTTCATATTCCAATTTAAAAACCACGGCGCAACACCAAGTTGCTATTGTTAATTTAATATTCTACCATTTTATACAGTAGACCCTCCGTATAATATACTTGATATAATAGACCTCTTGAAACTGATAATGTCAAATTTTGAGGCCGATCGGAGTCGTCGACCTCCATCGCGAAAACATGGGTGTATTATTCCAAGAATAATAAACCAAAAATGTAGCTCGTATGGTATAGGCGTGAAGGCTTTGTGGCATGAAAAGTCCCATAATTTTAGAATGACCCGTACCTATACGAGCGCCTATTCCTGGGGATCCTCCTGTATAACGTTGGGGGGGGGGGGGGGGGGGGGTCCATTGAATACTCTGATGGGACCTGACCTCAGGAAGTTGAGACGGTGCAGAGGACGGCCCTCGTCTGGGTGACAAGATCGTAGAGGACCGTCTCGGGTGCTGCAGTACGGGTTCTGGGGTTCTGACTGAGGAGGCAACCCGCGGGTGCTGGAGCGATGCTGCGAGTCTGGGCTTTGTGGGTTGTTGGCTTGTGGTAGGAGGAGTGGGCCGCCTACTCCACCAGGTGACTCACATTAAATGTTCAAATTTTGGGGTCTTTCCATCAGCTGGCTCAGCAATTTTAGATCCCGTGGATGATCATAATAGGTACCTCTGAGTTCTGCAGCCGCAGGGACTTCCGAGCTATAGGGTTATAACCCTAAGCGGACAAAGAGCGTTTGCTTCCTTTGTAGCGGCCGCCTTGATTCCCTCGATGGCAACTAGGCCCCCTAAGGCATCAATAGGCCGAGTTGGGCACGACAGCTGGTTGAGCAATAGCTCCTAATAGTTGTCCCCACAGGCACCGTAATAAGGTTGAGCAGTGGCTCCCGCCCAGGATAGAAACTTTTTTTTCTTTAATATTCATCTCAACGTCGGGCTGCTGGGAGGAGCCTCATGAAAGTCCACAGGTTCTATAGCAGTTTCTACTCTAAATATTCCGACGTTTCATTTATACACGTGTAAATACGTATAAATACGTGTTTCAACAGGGCATACAAATGCAGTAGAAAAGTGACAAAAACAAAACAGTAAGTGCTTTTTACACAGTCGTACTCGTGCAAATAATTCTGTTGAGTGGCGTCTTCCTGTTCTGCTCTGGTAATTTTTCTACTGCACTCGTAGGTATGCCTGATGATGAAGGAATAAATATTCTGAAACGTCTTGATGTTTTGAAAACGCACCACATTCCCCACACGCCCGTTGCACAGTGAGGCAAAAACGCAAAAAACCGCTTATGAATCGAATTTTTGAAAGTTGAGATTTGGTCCAAGTGAGGGTAGAAAGTGGTTTGTTTCATTCACAGGAAACAATTCATTGACAGGCCAATGCCGAACGGCCAAGTGATGAGTACGCCGTTGAGATATTTGTTCAATCATGTGAAAACATATAAAACGCTGCAAATTTTACACAAGAGTTTATTATTCTTTGATATAGGTTACTGGGGAAAAATTAAATTCTGTCAATGAAGAAAAAAAAATTATTATTTTTTTTTTTTTAACAAATTTTTTTAAATTCTTTCCTTTTTACTCGAAAAATATTTAACCTCCTGGGATCCTTCAAAAATCCCATATGTAGCCCCATGAAAGCCCTATAGATCGCCACATTGAAATCGGATCGTTCCGGGATCCCCAAAAATGGATTCAACGTCCAAAAATACCTCGGAAACGACACCTAACTCGATCCATAGCCAAAAGCCTTTAAAAAAAACCCTCCCGTAGCCCTATTTTAGCCCCATAGAGCCCCACGGGTTTGAGCGATCGGACTGAAAACCTCGCGGGCACAACTAGATGGTAAACCGAGTATTTTGTCGGAATTTCAAATTTAAAAAAAAATTCCTACTGCCCAAAACGGCCCGGACGGTGGACGGACATTTCGGATTTAGAATGTAGACCTCCTGAAACGGATAATGTCAAATTTGGAGGCCGATCGGAGTCGTCGACCCCCGTCGCGAAAACATAGGTGTATTATTCCAAGAATAATAAACAAAAAACGCTGCAAATTTTACACAAGGGTTTATTATTCTTTGATATAGGTTACCTGCGCAAAAATTATTTCTGTGTCAAAAGAAAACATTTTGGAAAAAAAGATTTTATTTGGGTTTTTTTTTTTTTTTTTTTCAAAAATTCTTTATTTTTTACTCGAAAAATATTTAACCTTTCCAATATTCCAAGAATAATAAACCAAAATTTGTTTTAAAAAACGCTGCAAATTGTACACAAGGGTTTATTATTATTCGATATAGGTAGGGTAAATGATTCCATTGGATGGATAGAAAATACTCTTAATAACCCAACAGGTTTTTTTCGGATATTGATTTAGACAGTTGATTTCGAATAAACGCAAAAACACGCTCATAATTATTATAAGCGTGTTTTTGCGTTTTCGCCCCACTGGGTTGGCACATTCCCCCTTTTGCTTGTCTTTCAGCTTACCGTACGTTGAGCGTTCATTGATCTCCTGACCTGGAACTGCTCTCGAAGGTGAAGTTTATCGCTCCTGTGTTTAGTAATCAGGTCTCATAGAAGGGTCGTCAAGGACTGAACAGGCGGGTACGTGGGCCGCGTCATAATGATAACCTGTGGGACCAATTAGCAATTTCAAACCCGTTAAATGTTCTCGCCGTTGATAGGATTAGGTGGCTTGTGCTGGAGATCCTCCCGCTCACTCGCCCCCCTACCAACGCCGTAAGTGATGAAAATCCCGATTATGACCCACTTAAGACTGAGCTAATTAATTTCCTTGTCACCCCCGTCTACACCCCGTCTAATCATTAGGTTGATATTAATTTCCCCTCTTCAGTTGCGGTGGCGATCGATGGACGAGGAGGACCTCCTGGTGTATCGCATCCAAATAGGACGTCGGCACATGTTGGCACGAGTTCAAATTCAAGCCGCGTTTCCTTTTATGTTATCTGTTGGACAGCTTCTTACACCTAATGCCGTTAAGCAAAAGGAAGGCATTCAAAGAGCAGCATCCCAACCAGTTGCCCAGGAGTTGAGTCCAGAGTGACGGCTTATTGTCATTACGAGGGTCATCCAGAAAGTAAGTTTACAACGGCTCGTGCACCTGGCTCGAAGGCGGGGTCATAACGGTCAGTTCGCTTCGTAGCGCGTTTCTGTAGACCATTTTTTTCAGTCACGGTGAGTTTTGGTTTATTATTCTTGGAATAATACACCTATGTTTTCGCGACGGAGGTCGACGACTCCGATCAGCCTCAAAATTTGAAATTATCCATTTCAAAAGGTCATGATTCCAAAACCGAAATGTCCGTCGGCCGTCCTGGCCGTTTTGGGTAGTAGACATTTGTTTAAAAATCTGAAATTTTGACAAAATACTCGGTTTACCATCTAGGCCCGCAAGGTTTTCAGCCCGATCGCCCAAACCCGTGGGGCGCTATGGGGCTAAAATGGGGCTACGGGAGGGTTTGTTTGAAGGCTTTTGGCTATGGGATCGAGTTAGGTGTCGTTTTTTAAGTATTTTTGGACGTTGAATCTATGTTTGGGGTTTCCGGAACGATCCGATTTCACTATAGGGCTTTCATGGGGCTACAAATGGGATTTTTGAAGGATCCCAGGAGGTCAAATATTTTTCAAGTAAAAACAAACAAACAAAATGAAAAAAAAATTTTAAATTAAATATAAAAATTCAAAAAAATTTGTTAAATTTTTTTCATTGACACAGAAATAAATTTCTGCACAAGTAACCTATATCAAAGAATAATAAAACCTTGGGTAAAATTTGCAGCGTTTTTTAAATGGAGAGGCCGACGCCAGTTCCCGCCACCTCTCGCCCGTATGGTCAACCGTGTTTTGGGATCAGAAGAGTGTCATTTTGGTCGAACTTATGCCGAAAGGGACAACTATTAATGCCGACGCTAACTGCAATACCCTTAAAAACTCAAAAGGGCGATTCAGAACCGTAGAAGGGATATGATAACCAAGGGGATCAGATTCTGCCTCCTCCACAGGCCCCACACTGCTCGAGTCACCCAAGAAATTTTGACTTCGTTTGGATGGGACATTATCAACCACCCTCCCCTTTCACCTGACTTAGCACCATCTGACTTCCATCTGTTCAATAAATCGAAGGCGTTTTTGGTTGGAAAAAGATTTGCACGACGATGAAGAGGTCCAGGAAGCTGTTCAGAAGTGGTTAAATCAGGTGGCGGCGGAGGTCTATGACTCAACTTTCCTCAAAATACGCAGTTTTTGCGGCTAAAATAACTCCTTTCTACCCTGAAAATGTTTCGGGCTCAAGTTGAGCCATTTCCGAAGTATTTTATCAAGCTGATGCCAAAAATCACCGCGAAAAGTTCACTTTAGCTCTCGTTTCCATGAGACAAAGCGCAAGTGGGTGCACCAAAGCCTCATTTAGGACTTTTTAAATACCGCTGGTATGTTTCATCGTTAAATTTGAAAATTTCACCCATAGCCTAAGTTTTGATAACGTAATATAATGCTTTAAGTGACACATTAAGCTTTGGTTATGACAATCTATAGAGGATAGTTATGTGCCTACATTGTATTTCACAATAATTTGTAGTTCGAAATAATTTGTAATTCTGAGACCGTTTAGAGTTCGTTATCATGTTTGTTTTATGAGACTGAAGATGGTCGTGAAGCTCGAAACCGGTCTCCAACTGATGTATTTTTTTCGAAATACAGACGTTAACAGGAAGAAACAGAGAGGTCACTATGAAAATTTATGCGAATGGGTTTTTTTTGGGGGGGGGGGGGGGGAATTTTTATGTGATTGCTGGTTCAATGTGCCCCAATACAGCTCAAAAGATGAAAGACTCCTTCAAAAAGTGTGCCCAACGATGATTTACATAGGGAAAGAGGAGTATCCGAACTAAAAACAAAGTCATTTCTAACTTGCCGCCGAAACTTTGCTCCACGTGCTGTGTTCGAGCTTGTATGATGGATCGATCCGCCGACAATTCGGTCGACGCGAATAATATTGCTTAAGTCAGCACATGACGTTGCTGATATTCACGAAGAATCAGCGAGGCACAAAGCCGTGTGATAACAAGAGCAATGCCACTCAGAGGAACCAACAATTCGAGCGGGGTAAGCTATCTGGGTAAGCTCGCCTGGTAAATAGAGGAATGCATAGTATGGGATGACAAACCTTGCAAAAGTAAATTGGATATATCGAGGGTCACGCCGTATCGAAGTTATGGCAGGTTTTCAGGAGAGTTGAATAACTGTTTATTTTACGAAGTGTGAGCATAATAATAATTATTATGCTCACACTTCGTAAAATAGTTCAATTATTGACTTTAAAGCCATTAAATTTTAGGCACCGTCAGCCCCCAGGAAATCAACTGTGTTTAAGTAAAATCAAGTTAAGTTAAAAAATATTCCACGATAAGTCATGATACTATATTTTCCATTCTTGATAAAATAATATCGCATGATTCATCTTTTTCATAGGCCATAATGAGTCAAGTAATATTATTATATATAATAATAATGGGCTAGGGAACAAGGTCAGAGAAATGGGAAAATTCGGCCGAACATAGTTGAACTAATAATGAACAAAGTACTCAGTACAGTTAGCACTGAGAAATTAGGTGTCTGAGCAGAGGAAATCACTAGTGAATATTTGGCGTTTTGAATTTTCCCGCGTGACACTTTAACTAATCCGTCAGAGTGCACTCGCACAAAAAGTAGAAAAATCTTTCATATTTTTGGTGATGTTATGTCGGTGAACATGAATATGGTCTGTCCCGTCACGCTAGCGTCAGAACAAATCCGAACGACTATTTTCCTTGCGATTTCACCTCGTGAATCTCTCTTAAGGGGGAACCGGAGTGGATTTGCCGAACAAGTGTGCGAGAGAGAGGGTAGATGCTCAAAAGTAGATCCAAATTAACTCGGCATCTAATTGATCAATTTCAATTCTGAAAAATGTTTTGAGCTCAGGACTACAATCCTGAAGAGGCCAACGTTGAATTTATTTTTTAGTTATTGATTTAGCCATTAATTACAAATTAATCAATTTTTATTACTGAATTTTCGGCGATTAATTGATCGAAATATTCAAAAGTTGGCTTATACCGCCCTGGCAGTGAACCTAAGGAATTAGCAGGTATTTTCAAATTCAATTTAAACCTTCAGATAGCGGCGGAATCCGGTTTCCCGCCAAAATCAGTCACTCCGAATAAGAGTTCGGCTGGAATAGGGCGAGGGGGGCTGGGGGTGCAAGTTCGGAGAAACCTCGGTGGACTTCACCCCTTCATAGATGCAGACTTTTTTTCTTTTTTTTCTCGGACCGTTTATCCAGCTTGTGTCAAAGTTGCTAAATGCTCTACACTGACGATATTGAATTATTTTGACCGCACCAGAGTCAACAGAAAACCTGTTTCCAACAAAGTAATAAAAAGTAAAATTCATAAAATTCAACAAAACAGATCCAGTTTGAAAAAATTTTACACAAGGGTTTATTATTCTGTGATTTAGGTTACTTGTACAGACATTTAATTCTGTCAATAAAAAAAATTTTAAAAAAATTTTTTGGATTTTTATATTTCAAAAAAAATTTTTTGGCGGGATTTTTTTTTCAAAAATGTGTTTTTTCAAAAATTCTTTAATTTTTACTCGAAAAATATTTAACTTCTTGGGATCCTTCAAAAATCCCATTTTTAGCCCCATGAAAGCCCTATAGAACGCCACAGTGAAATCGGATCGTTCCGGGACCCCCAAAAATGGATTCTACGTCCAAAAATACTTCGAAAACGACACCTGACTCGATCCCATAGCCAAAAGCCTTCAAAAACCACCTTCGGTAGCCCCATTTTAGCCCCATAGCGCCCCACGGGTTTGGGCGATCGGACTGAAAACCTTGCGGGCACAACTAGATGGTAAACCAAGTATTTTGCCAAAATTTCAGATTTTAAAAAAAATTCCTACTGCCCAAAACGGCCTGGACGGCGGACGGCGGACGGCGTACGGCGTACGGCGTACGGCGGACGGCGTACGGCGGACGGACATTTCGGATTTTGAATGTAGACCTCTTGAAACGGATAATGTCAAATTTTGAGGCCGATCGGAGTCGTCGACCCGCGTCGCGAAAACATAGGTGTATTATTCCAAGAATAATAAACCAAAAGCACACATTATAAATAATAATAATAATAATAATAATAAAAACAAATAAATAAATATAAATAACATATGAAAAGAAGCAAAAAAGATAGAAACAGACTCGGGACTAATCTGGAATTTTGAAAATTGCAACTATAGAAAACGAATAAAGTAACTTATACCTAAGTAACTTATCAATTTCGGGGAGGGTATCAAATTTTTTGAAGTCAAAATCAATGATTAAAATTATAAAGTCCCTCAGAAATTTTCAGCGTGGATCTCTATCAAAATTGACTAATGCTCGTTCACTTTTGGTTTATTATTCTTGGAATATTACTCCTATGTTTTTGCGACGGAGGTAGACGACTCCGATCGGCCTCAAAATTTGACATTGTCCGTTTCAAGAGGTCTAGATTCCAAAACCGAAATGTCCGTCCGCCGTCCGGGCCGTTTTGGGTAGTACCTTGGAATTTTTTTTAAATCTGAAATTTTGACAAAACAGGTACTTTGTTTACCATCTAGTTGTGCGCGCAAAGTTTTCAGTCCGATCGCCCAAACCCGTGGGGCGCTATGGGGCTAAAATGGGCTACGGGAGGGTTGTTTTGTAGGCTTTTGGCTATGGGATCGAGTTAGGTATCGTTTCTAAGTATTTTTGAACGTAGAATCCATTTATTTGGGTCCCGGAACGATCCGATTTCACTGTGGCGATCTATAGGGCTTTCATGGGGCTACAAATGGGATTTTTGAATGATCCCAGGTCAACTGTTTCATAGTAAATATTTTCCAAGTAAAAAATAGAAATTTGTGAAATAAATTCGTTTTGATACAGAATTAAATTTCTTCACAAGTAACCTAATTCAAAGAATAATGAACCCTAATGTAAAATTTGCCGCGTTTGTGATAGTGAATTATGTAGAACGCATAGTTTCGGAGGTACCTACACGAAAAAAAGTGAAAACGCTGCAAATTCTACACAAGCGTTTATTATTCTTTGAAATACTTGTGCAAAAATTATTTCTGTGCCAATGGAACAAATTTTGGAAACAACTTTTTTGGAATTAAAAAAATTCTTTTCAAAAATTCTCTATTTTTTGCTTGAAAAATATTCAACCACCTGGGATCCTTCAAAAACCCCATTTTTAGACCCATGAAAGCCCTATAGATCGCCACAGTGAAATCGGATCGTTCCGGGACCCCCGAAAATGAATTCTACGTCCAAAAATACTTCGAAAACGACGCCTGACTCGATCCCACAGCTAAAAGCCTCCAAAAACCCGCTGCACGGGTTTGAGCGATCGGGCTGAAAACCTTGGGGGCACAACAGTTGTCTAGATGGTAAACCGAGTGTTTTGTCAAAATATCAGATTGCACAAAACGGCCTGGACGGTGGACGGCGTACGGCGGACGGACATTTAGAATTTAAATTTATTTTTATAGATTAGGCCCAATAATTTTATCATTGTAATACAACTATTACAATTATTATTAGTATTATTTCAATTATTATACACTAAGTGTATAATAGGTAAGTCTTATTATACAATAGTTTATTGTAATAAAAAGCTAAATCATAATATGATATCATATAGGTATATAATATATTAATATTATTATGTTGGGTAAAATTCAAAGATTCCTTTGTATTTTTTCCTCTCAAAATAATATTCAACTACATACAAAGAAGATATCATCTACCTAATATAATATATCTGTAGCCGCCCGTGAAAATAGAAAACCAAAAATTTAGGGTAGCCTAAAAATTTCGATCGCCATCTGCGTCAAATCCTCTGATAGGCTCAAGCTGAAACACCAGGCGTGAGAGAGGAATCAAAGAAAGTATGTAAAAATAAAAACTTGCCGCAGGTACAAAGGGCATCCTGGTGTTTGTTGGTTTGAGTAAGTGGGCTGATTGAGGAGGGGGGGAGGGGTGAGATGAGTCACCAAGCTCTCCCTTCACGGCCCGTTTCAACCCATTCCGCTCATCTAGCATAATTCTGGAAACCGGATTCCGATCGCGTTTTTTGATGAAATGATTAAGTTTCGGCGAATAATGTTCATTTCTTAATGTTCTTCAGGGTGGTATAAGCTGAATTTCTTCCTCCACCTCATAATGAGCTAAATTCAAAAATTGGCTAAAATTCAAAGTTAAATATTTATTTAAATAGAAGCAATTTCGAAAATGTTGCACGTTGGCCTCTTTTTGATAAGTATAGTAAAGAGATTCCCGTTGCCCGTTTCAAAAAATACTGTTTGGTTGCTCAGCTAATTTGGAACTACTTTTGAGCGAAAATTGGGTTTAATTCGGGGCGACTGGGGCGCCATCTCTTATCTGCGAATCTCACCAAACCCCACTCCGGTTCCCCCTTAATTCGTGCTTTTTGTTCATTGGCTGACCATCAGAGAGCACTTCTTGGAAGCGCCACTCTTCCCTCCAGATTCAAAGTGGAAATTTTCGAAAGTGCCCTGGAAATTTGTATTACACCTTAGGAGCCCAAAACTCACTGCTATGGCTTCAAATAATGAAGTTCTTTCAGAAAAAAGTTTAGTCTACAATCGGTTCCCGGGCTCATTATTCGATTCAACAATAAGTAATTCAAGAATAATACACCTATGTAATCGCGACGGAGGTCGAAAATCCAGATCGGTCTCAAAATTTTACAATATACGTTTCAAGATGTCTGGATTCCGAAAACGAAATGTCCGTCCGCCGACCCAGCCATTTTGAGCAGTAGGATTTTTTTTTTTTTAAATCTGAAATTTTGAGAAAATCACTCGGTTCACCATCTAGTTCTGCCCGCAAGGTTTTTCGCCCGAACCCGAGGGGCTCTGTGGGGCTAAAATGGGGCTGCGGGAGAGAATTTTGCAGGGTTTTCGGCTGCGGAGTCGTTTTCGAATTCGAAAAACTTGAGTATTTTTGGACGAGGAATCCGTTTGTGGGGGTCCCGAACGCTCGGATTTCACCTTGGGGACGTATGGGGCTGCAAATGGGTTTTTGAAGGATCCCAGGAGGTAAAAAAAGGTGACGTTTTCTGAGTAATTTTGGACGCAAAATCTGTTTTTTTTTTTTTGTTTTTTTTTAGCCATATCAGTTGAAACTTAAGTTTAGAAAACTTTAAAAAAAAAAAAATTGTTCTGTACAAATTTGTACAGAACAAATTTTATTCTATTTTTTTTTTTTTTTTTTTTTTTTTTTTACTTTTTACTTTTTCAAAAATATTTTCTTATTGACACGGAATTAATTTTCGCACAATTCATCAAAGAATAATTAAACCTTGTGTAAAATTTTCAACTTTCTGGAATCTACGCGTACAATGTACAATTTTGAGGCTCTAGGTTTATTATCCCAAGAATAATTTATTCTGAGTATGATAAACCAAAACGCTGCAAATTTTACACTAGTATTCCTCGATATAGGCTACTTGTGAAAAAATTTAATTCTGTGTCAATAAAAAAAATTGAAAAACTTTTTTTGAGTTTTTTATTTTCAAAAAAAAAAATTATTTTTTTATTTTTTTTTATACTCGAAAAATATTTGATTTGGATTTTTTTTTACGTTTTTTTTACGTTTTTTTTCAACAAATTTTTTTTTTTCAAAAATTTTTTTATTTTTTGCTCGAAAAATATTTAACCTCCTGGGATCCTTCAAAAATCCCATTTGTAGCCCCATGAAAGCCCCGTAGATCGCCACAGTGAAATCGGATCGTTCCGGGACCCCCGAAAATGGATTCTACTTCCAAAAATACTTCGAAAACGACACCAACCTCGATCCCCTAGCTAAAAGCCTTCAAAACACCCCTCCCGTAGCCCCATTTTAGCCTCATAGCGCCCCACGGGTTTGGGCGATTGGACTGAAAACCTTGCGGGCACAACTAGATGGTTAAATAAGTATTTTGTCAAAATTTCAGATTAAAAAAAAAAAAAATGCCTACCGCCCAAAACGGCCCGGACGGCGGACGGACATTTCGGTTTTGGAATCTAGACCTCTTGAGACGAATTATGTCAAATGTTGAGGCCGATCGGAGTCGTCGACTTCCGTCGCGATTACATAGGTGCATTATTCCAACAATAATAAACCAATAGAGTTCGGCCAATCAAAGGAGTTTTGTTCGTTTACAAATAAACCGGAGAAATTGGCACAGGCGAGTTAGTGGGTGGTTGGGGTGACGTTTGGCGAGAGGGGGGGGGGGGGGGAGCACGGCGGAACACGAACGATTATCAGGTTTTGCGTTTTATCCTTGATGATGAAATTATATTTGATAGTTAGAGTGGCCCCCTACAAAACCAACGCGCAGTAAATATGGGTACTCGGTGAGGGGGGGGGGGGGGGAGAATCGAATTACACCCGCAGATCACGTCAGGGTGTGTTAGTGAGGTGGAAAAGAAACCAGAAGCAGGCAGGACTGTCCCTACGGTGATAGGAAAGAAGCTTTTAGTTTGATCAAAGCTGAGGGCTATCGCGAGGGTTTTGTATCTACAGTGTCGGTGGTGTTGATGGGTGGGAGGCGGGTGTGGAGGGGGGGAACGACAGTTTTATACAAGTCAAAGAAGGCTATACGCTGTAAGTAGGTTTCAGGGAGTCAGTTGTATAACAATACGGTACCGGGAGATGGTAAATTAATGAGCGGAGGGAGGGAGTCGGCGGGTAACTCTGAAGGCGGCGGGGGCAACCTCCTGTCCTTGGGGCAATATCAATCTTTCCGCCCCTCGCCGCCTCCTCCTGCAACCTAACCAACTCGTGCTCTCTTACTCTACTATACGGCAACCTTTGGGGATTTCCCCTCTCTTTCTCCCCACCCACTATTTCCATTTCAGGGTTGTATCCCGAAAACCTCGCTTCTCTCTCGCTCCGACGCACTCGCGCTTAATGATTGGCCGCGCCGTCCGAATTTACGACCGTACACACGCAAACCGTCCAATAAACTCGTAAAGCCTCTACGCCTATAAATGTGGTCACCCCTTTTTCCTCCTTAACTCACACGCTTCACGATACAGCTACACTTACACTGAGTTATTGAAAAGAGAGAACTATGACTCCATTCGCACACAGCAAGCGAGACGCTAGTCTCGCCCTGCCAAGCTAAGAGAGACGCGCCGCCAACCGTACGCTGCTGGCATTGCTAGGAAATTCCTACCAACGGTAGCTACGTCAGTACGTCAGAACGTCTTTTTTTCGAAGGCAAGAAGAACAGTTTCCCAATCAAGGAACAGACTACATGGGAAGCTTGTTTCCAAACTTTTGTTTTTACAAAATTTTGATGATGACATGTGGTAGATTAATAATAGCATTAAGGGGAGGGTATACTGAAATCGACCAAAAATTGACCAAAAATTCAATGCCAATTTTATTTCATTTTTCCATCCTACAAATATTCAAGAACGAGTAGAGATCAATAATAGGCTGGAAAACGAATTCTGTGGCGGTGAAATGATTCTTTTTCGATTTGGGGTCGCGTCTGGGTGCGGCCAAAATCACTACTTTTGTTTACACTCATTTCTCTAACATGTTGTTACCATCTTGTGCATGTTATGCATGGATATGCATGTAAAAGCACATTTTTAATCTTATCCTAACTAGTTCACGAATGAACCATTTGAGAGGGTTATGGAAACGCGATTATATTGATCAAAACACCCGAGAAACGTGAAATTCGGAAGTCAAAACTTTGGAAGCGTTTTTCTCGGTGATCGAGTTTTTCACGTTTTTACATGTAAAAATCGATATAACTCGGCTTCTAATGAACTTACATGGCTGAAATTTTTACTGCATGTTCATAGATAGATTATCTAAATATTCACATGTAGAAAATTTTCTAACCTCCCTAGAAAAAATGTACGAATTTTTTGAAAATTTTCAAAATTTTGTCTTTTTGCACAGCTGCCAAAAATTGAGTATTCATTTAAAAAAAATTTCTACACGTGAATTTTTAGATTAGATCTTGTTCTTCAAAATGAGACCAAGAACGATCAATTCGGGTGATTGGAAGTGGAGGAATATCCATTTTAGTGAGGGTCCAAAATTTCACATTATTGCTAATTGCCGGGCCCCTGAAAATTATTTTTTTAAAAATGGCGGCGGTTTTGTGGGTTTCTGATGGCAAGGAACCCTATAGGAACCAAAGAAAACATTCTTAAGTTAATTTTAACGAATTTAGCATTTTCAGTATACCCTCCCCTTAAATGTTTATTGTCGAAATTTTTGAAAACTAATACCATTTTAATTTTAAATAAATTTTTTGTTTACATTCTTCTGGTGGCTGAAAAAATAGATTAAAATGGGAAAAATCGATTTTTAGGCCCCAATTAATCGGTGCAATCGATTTCAGACCGCCGATTCCAAAATCGATTTTGGTTGTTCGATTTGACTTCCCTATAAGAGAGAATGATGGCGGGGCTGGTCTCTCAGGGCTTGGGAGGGAAGGTCTCTCCCCCCTCCTTGTGGGCAGCTAGTTGGTCGTTGGGCTCCTCCCAGGGGTGGGAGTGGGGCCCGTCAGAGGGAATAGTTCATCCATCCCTCCACAGATGGTGCTGCGAGTCTAATTAATACATTAATATGTAACCACTGAAACTGAAACTTGAAGATTTAAAATGCTAATGGAAGAGAAGAACTGAACTGTGATTGTTATAATTTGAAGTATACAGCATGCAGTATACAGCACGGTAGGTAGAAGAAGGCGGTAGGGGTCACCAGCTCGACGCTCGGGGAAAACCCAACTCCAATGACGTAGCTGGTGAAGACCCTTCCCTATTCACCTCGCCCAACACTGGTCATTACCCACACAGCACATTTGTAAAATGGTAAACCATTTGGAAACAATTTTTGAAATGTTTGTTCTAAAAAATTAAATGCTTCAAAAATATCTTGTTACTTGAATGTGATGTTTTCAAAACGATTTTAAAACGTGTAGAAAATATCTCTAAAATCGCTAATGTCCGCCCGTTGTGACGTTTTAAGAAACGTTCTCAAGATCTTCTCCAACTCGTTTTTAATACATTTCCCACACAGCACATTTACATTTCGGAAACATTTTTGAAATGTTTGTTCTAAAACATTAAATGTTTCAAAAATATCTTGTTACTAAGTGAACTAGGTAACGTTTTGAAAACATCATATTCAAGTCTTGAATGTGATGTTTTCAATACGTTTTTAAAACGTGTAGAAAATATCTCTAAAATCGCTAGTGTCCGCCCGTTGTGACGTTTTAAGAAACGTTCTCAAGATCTTCTCCAACTCGATTTTAATACATCTAAATGTATGAGTAGTACTATACTCAGTCTTGTCGTTCTCTTGTGTATGTGAACAACGTTATTGTTTATTGTTGCTTATCGCTGGTGTATACGCACTTATAGCTCGGGAATGGTGTGCTGTTCAATTGCAGATTGTCACAATTACAATGTAGGTACCTAAAAAAAGTCCGAATTTCATTTTCACCGTTTTCCAAAGGACAAAATTGTTCGATCAAAGTGGGTGAACGTTTGCAAACGGGCTGACGCATTTTGGTTTATTATTCTTGGAATAATACACCTATGTTTTCGCGACGGAGGTCGACGACTCCGATCGGGCTCAAAATTTGACATTAGAGAGTTTTTGCAGACCCTTCCACCGATCGGTAGGAGGAAATCCGTAGTACGAATCTGTAAGGAAAGGGGGAGTGCGCATGCGCGAGGACAAATCGGTAAGGAATCTGTAGCAGTAGGCGGTACGAATCCTTATTCCTACGGGTTACCAAATCAGTATAGAAATCTGTATGAAAAGCAACATAACCTGACGCTTGTGTAACCCCGTTGTAACCTCAAGATGTAATCTTGTAAACAAACGGGCTTGTATTCTGCTTTGTTATTTTTTGTTCTCAGTTCGCTTTGTTCTCTTCTGTTTTATTCTGTTCTACACTCGATGGATGAATTGGAAATTTTTATTCCACCCATTTCCTCTTCACAAAAAAACGAGTGGCAGTAGGAGTCCTCGTAGGACTTGTAATAAGTAGGGCTGCCAGACGTCCTCTTTTTTCCGGACATGTCCTCTTTTTCACACCCTGTCCGGGCGTCCTCTCTTTTTTCTTTTTTCGGGCAAATGTTCTCTTTTTTTAAAAATCTCTCATTTTCTGAAATTACCTCGAAATTACCTGAAAATCGTTTGGGCTACCTACCTATCTGGAACAGCCTGCTTAGAAAAAATCTTGTTCTTGTTAAACCTATGTCCATCGTGGGCGTTGACATCGAATACAGGCAGCTTCTTCGCCACTCCAAATCCCGTTGGTTGTCTTTGTTTCCCTGCATAAATCGTGTGCTTCAAATGTATGAACCTCTGGCGTCATATTTTATGTCTCAGAGCAACCCTCCTATCCTAATAAAAAATCTGTTTGAATAGCCAGAAAATGAAAGTGACTTGTGGTTTCTACATTCATTAATGTTTTCTTTCAATGAAAAGATTAAAAAATTGGAAGCCAAACATAACTCAGTTTTGGAGGTGCTAGCTTCGTTGGAGGAAGTCGAAGATTTTCTGACTGAAAGACTGAAGGAGAAATTTCTCCCTAAATCTAATTTCTCACTAAATGTAAAGCCATGAACTGCAGTCAAAGATGGTGTGAATATTTCCATCTTGTCGACCAATCAGAGAAACACTCACAGCTTCTCAAATTGTGCCAAATTGTTTTCGCCATTCCTGCCCATAATGCCAACGTCGAGAGAATATTAAATATTCTCATTCCATCAGAGAAAATTTTTCTCTGATGAACTCTCAGTGGATGAGAGGAACTGACTACATGTCCCCACAGTAAAGGTTTTTCATCAATCAGATGGATGATGGTTTGTTACCTACCTAATCGGGTATTATAATAATATCTACTTCAAGTTTTTAGTTTCAACATTCAACATATTATGTTGAATGTTGAAACTAAAAACTTGAAGTAGATTCTATTCCTATTAGAATTACATCATTTTCTATAATATAATATTATTATATTTTCTATAATATTATTACATTTTCTATAATATAATATCATTATATTATAGAAAATGATCTAATTCTAATAGGAATAGAATCCACTTCAAGTTTTTAGTTTCAACATTCAACATATTATAATATCCGATTAGGTAGGTAACAAACCATCATCCATCTGATTGATGAAAAACCTTTACCTTATAATTATATTATAATATAGTATGTGCATTTTGTAATTTATACGTTATATATCTTGATGTCCTTTTTTTCCTTTTCTCTCATCAGGCAACCCTAGTAATAAGAAATACTTGTGAAACACTCAAACGCAACAAGTCAAAACTTCACGGCGACCTTTTTTTTGGATTTTCATCCATTTTCCTCTTCACAAAAAACCGAGTGGCAGTAGGAGTCCTCGTACTTGTAATAAGAAAATTTCTTATTACAAATATTTAATACTTGTGAAATACTCAAACGCAACAAGTCAAAACTTCACGGCGACCATTTTTTTTTTGGATTTTCATCCATTTTCCTCTTCACAAAAAACCGAGTGGCAGTAGGAGTCCTCGTACTTGTAATAAGAAAATTTCTTATTACAAGTATTTAATACTTGTGAAATACTCAAACGCAACAAGTCAAAACTTCACGGCGACCATTTTTTCTTGAGGTATGTGAGAGTGAAAACAACGTGCGCGTCACTTTAGTAGTCAATTTTTCCATACGGATTCGTAAGGAATCTGTAGTGGGGTGGTTGAGGTGGTTAGCTTCCAGTCATGGTCGGCCTAGACAGCCCATACGGATTTCCTGCTACGGATTCGTGGAAAGGTCTGCAAAAACTCTCTATTATCCGTTTCAAGTGGTCTACATTCTAAATCCGAAATGTCCGTCCGCCGTACGCCGTACGCCGTACGCCGTCCGCCGTCCAGGCCGTACGCCGTACGCCGTCCGCCGTCCAGGCCGTTTTGGGCAGTAGGAATTTTTTAAAAAATCTGAAATTTCGACAAAATACTTGGTTTACCATCTAGTTGTGCCCGCAAGGTTTTCAGTCCGATCGCCCAAACCCGTGGGGCGCTATGGGGCTATAATGGGGCTACGGGAGGGGTTTTTTGAAGGCTTTTAGCTATGGGATCGAGTTAGGTGTCGTTTTCGAAGTATTTTTGGACGTAGAATCCATTTTTTGGGGTCCCGGAGCGATCCGATTTCACTGGGGCGATGTTTAGGGCATTCGTGGGGCTAAAAATGGGATTTTTGAAGGATCCCAGGATGTTAAATATTTTTCGAGTAAAATATACGGAATTTTGGAAAAAAACACATTTTTGAACAAAAAAATCCAAAAAAAAATTTTTTTTGAGATAAAAATCCAAAAAAAAATTTTTTTTTTAAATTTTTTCATTGACAGAATTAAATTTCTGCACAAGTAACGTATATCATAGAATAATAAACCCTTGTGTAAAATTTGCAGCGTTTTTGGTGGATCATTCGCGCGTCTGTTCGGTTCATTTTGATGATACGGACTAGATTCGAGACTTGAGAAGTGAATTGCTCAATACCATCCCTAAATTTGAGCTAAAACCGGATGTGGTTCCGCATTAAATGCTATTTTGTTCCTGTCGAAAAATAGCTCCTTGGGCGATTCTAATAAGTAAGTACACCTTCTTCTCTGGCTCGGAAAGTAAGAGTAAACAAACGTAAAGAATTGAATGAGCTTTTGAAATCACTATTAAAAGAAACAAATGAAAATCTGACGGATGAGATTACGAATGAGTTAGACGAAAATGTGGCCACGATTTTCATTGAAATGAATGACAACGAACAGCCATCAGAGTTGTTGTTAGTTTTTAGTGAAAACATGAGGCTGAAAAAAGAAAATGAAATTTTAAAGCAACGTCTTGAAGAGCTTTCGGAAGAATTAGCCAAGTTTCGAAACATGACAACGGTTTTTGATTGAACCGTTTACCATCGTGAGTTTGGTTCTCTAGCTTTTGCTTTTTATTTAATTTGTTATTGTATTCCTTCCTGATTACTTAGGATCGGAAAGAGAAGAAACAATTAGCAGAACAAGTACTAAATGGGGATATAGGTTGAACTCTTGGCGCTTTCCCGAAAAACGTTCAGTTCAATGCAAGAAAAACGGAGCGCCTGGTCTGGTCTTCACCAGTGACGTCACGCGGCCGCAACCGCTTCCTAATGAACCCTACCGCCTTCTTCTACCTACCGTGGTATACAGTATGCAATGGTTGGCTATTGCATTTCAGTGCAATGAAATGCAATAGCCAACCATTGTAATAGCCTCCGGCTTATAGGTACAAATAACGAACATACATTAAACACTGAACCCGTTTTTTGAGCCATTTTGAGCGGACTTTTTGGTGTTTTCGGATTTTTGTCTTACTATGCTTGCCAAGACGAATTTTTTGGTTTGTGATTCGAATTTTTGCGACATCTAGAAGTGCCTTAGAATAAAAATGAGCTCTCCTCCTCGTCCTCCTCGTTCTCCTGCTCGGGCTGCTGCTCCAACATAATAGATAGATGCGGAAATTCCCGCGAGGCTGATTTCTTCAGGGGAGTTTTGCAAAAGGACAGTGGAAGCAAGCCCTGAAGCGACAGTCGGAACTGTTGCCAGGAAAACGGCTCACCTAGGCGGTTCTGTAAGGAAATTCAAACGAGGGGGGGTCGATGTTAGTTCAGCTGGCACGCTTCGCCGGGTAAAGAGAGAGAACCGGGCTGGTTGGTACAGTTTAAGCGAAAAAAAGGGTGTCACGAGCGTTTCAATTTACGCAGGAAAGGTACGAACATTAAACTTAATCCGTTATTAGGCCTCCCTATCTCACCCCATCTCGATACCCCCCCCCCCTCACTTCAGTCATAAAATCCCTTCCAGTTCACGCGAAACTGCCACCAGTCTTTCCAGGGCCCGTTCCCAGGGCTTGTCTCTTTTCAAACTTGAAACTATTGTTTCCCATCGCTGTTCAAATATTTAACTCCCCCCCCCCCCCCCCCTCACCAATTCTCGCTCATTCCCCGGTTCCGAGTTTTGTCTCAGTTCACCCCCCCCCCCCCACCTGCCATACTGTAATCCCCCCCCCCCCCCTTGTCCCCCATCCCCCTTCATCAGTTGCTCCTCACTCTCGCTGGCAATTAGAGAGCTTTCGGCACCCACTTACATCATTTGTTGTCGACTAAAACCGTGTTAAAAGCATCTGCATAATCACTTAGCACCTTTTCTGTCTGGCATATTGTTGCTAGCGACGTCGTCTTATCGGTTTTTGATTTTCCCTCGCAAAAGCCATTTTTGTTTGAATGAAAAACAATTAGAGGGAAAATTTCGGGTAAAATCTCTTGAATACCTACGCTACAAAATGACACGTTGGTTTATTCCGCGGGGCTTTATTGCGTGTGCGATCCCGGGATTCCGGACGATTTTTGACCATTTGAAATCCCGGGATTTGTGGAGTCAATCCCGGGATTCGAGAATTAGTTGCACGTCGTACGTAAATTGCCCAAGTCTTGTTGGAAAAAGTCCTTTAATAACGAAAAACATATCGTTCTATCACTTCGTGATAGAGTTAGCTGCTCTAAGATGAGAACTGCGAATTCCCCTGAAGCACAAATTTGTAAATCGATGAACCAGCCGATGCCAGTGGCGAAAAGGCGAAAAGATTGAATAAATTTTATTGAGCACAATTTAAAAACGCGGGAAATTGAACATGAGGGTTAATAGGTTACTTGTCCGAAAATTAATTCTGTCAATAAAAAAAAACTTTTTTCAACATTTTCTCTTTACTCGGAAAATATTAAATATTTTCAAGGTCAAATTTTGACCTTCTGGTTAAAAAAACCATTTGTAGCCCCATGAAAGCCCTATAGATCCCCACATTAGAATCCGATCGATCTGAGACCCCCAAAACTGAATTATACGTCCAAAAATACTTCGAAAACGACACTCGACTCGATCCCATAGCCGAAACACTTCAAAAAACCCCTCCCGTAGCCTCATTTTAGCCCCATAGCGCCCCACGGGTTCGGGCGATCGGGCGGAAAACCTTGCGGGCACAACTAGATGGTAAACTGAGTATTTTGACATTTCAGATTTTTTGAAAAGTAACTATGTACTCCCCAAAACGGCTCGGCTCGGTTTTTTTTTGGTTTTTTTGGTTTACCTATTATTCTTGGAATAATACACCTATGTTTTCGCGACGCGGGTCGACGACTCCGATCGGCCTCAAAATTTGACATTATCCGTTTCAAGAGGTCTACATTCAAAATCCGAAATGTCCGTCCGCCGTCCGGGCCGTTTTGGGCAGTAGGGATTTTTTTTAAAATCTGAAATTTTGACAAAATACTTGGTTTACCATCTAGTTGTGCCCGCAAGGTTTTCAGTCCGATCGCCCAAACCCGTGGGGCGCTCTGGGGCTATAATGGGGCTACGGGAGGGGTTTTTTTTAAGGCTTTTAGCTATGGGATCGAGTTAGGTGTCTTTTTCGAAGTATTTTTGGACGTAGAATCCATTTATTGGGGTCCCGGAACGATCCGTTTTCACTGGGGGGATCTTAAGGGCTTTCATGGGGCTAAAAATGGGATTTTTGAAGGATCCCAGGATGTTAAATATTTTTTGAGTAAAAAATACAGAATTTTTGAAAAAACACATTTTTGAACAAATAAATCCCAAAAAAATTTTTTTGAAATAAAAATCCAAAAAGAAAAATTTTTTCAAATTTTTTCATTGACAGAATTAAATTTCTGCACAAGTAACCTATATCAAAGAATAATAAACCCTTGTGCAAAATTTGCAGCGTTTTTTTTTTTCGGTTAAGAACTCCCGAAAACGTGATCGACACTCCTAGCGACTTTGATTGCATCACTTTTGCTTCCAAAATGAGTAGGTCTTATGCATTTGAGTGCGTACATTCCAAAAGTCATGTTTATATTCACTTTTGAGACTCAGAAATAGTCAAAAAGTTAAATTGTTCGGCTTTTTCGTTGATTGTAATTACCTGAACTTTTCACTTCAGACCCAGTTGGTTATCTCAACGTTTTCATTAAAATTGATAAATTACTGAAGTTGAATCGAAATATCAAAAAAAAAAAAAAAAAAAATTTGTCAGTTACTTATTTGAAAATATTAATCGGAAAAATCAAAGTAAAAACGCTGCAAATTTTACACAAGGGTTTATTATTCTTTGATGTAGGTTACATGTGCAGAAATTTAATTCTGTCAACGGAAAAAAATGTGGATTTTTCTTTTTTTTCAAACATTTTTTTGGTTTTTACTCGAAAAATATTTGACCTCCTGGGATCCTTCAAAATTACGATTTGCAGCCCCATGAAAGCCCTATAGATCGCCACAGTGAAATCGGATCGTTCCAGGACCCCCAAAAATGAATTCTACATCCAAAAATACTTCGAAAACGACACCTAACTCGATCTCGTAGCCAAAACCCTTCAAAAACGCCACCCGTAGCCCCATAGCGCCCCACGGGTTCGGGCGATCGGGCTGAAAACTTTGTGGGCACAACTAGATGGTAAACCGAGTATTTTGTCAAAATTTCAGATTTCAAAAAAATCCTACTGCTTAAAGCGGCCCGGACGGCGGACGGAAATTTAGGTTTTTGAATCTAGCCTGTTGAAACGGATAATGTCAAATTTTGAGGCCGATCCGAGTCGTCGATTACATAGGTGTATTATTCCGAGAATAATAAACCATAAGAAACGAGCTTGTTCGAAAATGGAGGCAGCCGAGGCCACCACTTGGATTTATTCCTTACAAAATATATTTAATATTTCCTGATAGGCCAGTCACCGGACAGAAAAAATCGGCACGTTCTGATTTTGGTTTTATTATTCTTGGAATAATACACCTGAGTACCTAATCGCGACGGAGGTCGAAAATTCTGGTTGGCCTCAAAATTTGACATTATTTGTTTTAGAGGTCTCGATTCCAAAAACGAAATGTCCGTCCGCCGACGGCGCGCCGTCGAAGGCGTTTTGGGCAGTAGGTAAGTTTTTTTTTTTTAAATCTGAAATTTTGACAAAATACTCGGTTTACCATCAAGTTGTGCTCGCAAGGTTTTCAGCCCGATCGCCCAAACCCGTGGGGTGCTGTTGGCTAATATGGGGCTACGGGAGGGTTTTTTGAAGGTTTTCAGCAATGGGATCGAGTTTTCCTTGTTTGACTGAACTATATGGCCCGTTTTGGAGACTATGACGTACTTTATGCTAAATTATTTCTTATACCTACATAGTTTTCGTTTTCGAATAGCCATTGCAGCTTCACTCCCACATTGTAAATCATCAAGCCAATAAAGTCCTTTGAATGTTTCAGAATCCCACTTTAGCAGATGTTGGGGCCATCCCGCGAATGGCGCCGATGATGGTGTTGGGGATTCGAGGCCGGCTGATCTCAGTCTTGACTCGCAAGTTTGAGGAATATTATTGCGGGCAGTGCGGACTTAAGGGAGTTACGAAGGAGGTTGTCTGAATCACAACGAGAGTGATTATGTGTTTACAGCCTGCGGAATCGCTAAGGGGCCGAGTGGAACAAAAGTGGGTGGGGGGAAAGGGGATTTAGAAGGGTCGACCCAGCAGTCGCGAAGGAGGGGACGGATCTGTCACAGTAAACCCGGATTACCACCAACTTCGAGGACCCGTCAACTGTCTGTTTTCGGCTTCCGGATAGGCTGGAAGACGCCCAAACTCGCCTGGTTCTCCGAAGCACTGACAGGAAGAGTTCAACCCAGAAGGACGTCCACAGAATACATTTACCTGAAGTCATTTGGGGAGGTGCCCGAAGACTCAATTTCAACGATGTATACGACCGAGCAGATGTGGTTTCCTGAATCTTTGAATATTAAATTTGTGTTGTGTGTTGAGCGGAGATACGAAAAAATGCCCCGGTCAGTGACAACAACATTTATTTATTTATTCAAAAAACAAAAACAATTTTAACAATAATTATTCCTTAAGGAAGAGAGTCATGATTTGTATACATAGGAACCAATTTTTTCGGATTTGGCCTATTGGTCTCGACCTGTCCAGGCCGGTCATTCCCTAAGTAGCTATTGAATATTACATATTTAAAATTACAATTTATAGCGACTTAAGGGGCCGCGGGAGCAAAGCTGTGACAAAACCTGAGCCAAGAGATTACGCTGACGGTTGCGGGGAATTTACAAGTCGGCCTACTGGTGGCGGAAATAATAACTAAATGAACCACCGGATGGTTTCACGGCGGTAATTTCCCCGAAATGATCAGCTCTGTGGTACATTCCCACCACGCTTCATAAACGTCTCGGGTGTATTAAGTACCTACATAAGGTTTAGGTGTTGAACCAAAGTGGACTAGGTATTTATCTTTCGCTGCATATAGGCTCACAGCTAGAACGGAGATATTGAATAGAATTGAATTGTTGAATTATTCAAATAATTATTATTGAATTATTTAGTAAGGTTGTCAGAAAGTGTGAGTTATTTGATCACCACCTTTGGAATCATTGAACCACGGGAATCAAAACACTAAAAATACGAGGGAATGCTGTGATCCTGAAAACCGAGAGAACAGGGTTTCTCTACTAGTTGCTACCAGTTGCTACTAGTTGCTACCAGGTGCTGGTTGCATCTTGCTACTGGTTGCTACTAGCCGCTACTAGTTGCTGGTTGGTATTGGTGCTACTGATTGCTACTGGTTACTGGTTGCTACTAGTTGCTACCAGTTGCTACTAGTTCCTACGAGGTGCTGGTTGCTACTGGTAATACTGGTTACTGGTTGCTACTGGTTACTACTAGTTGCTACTATTTGCTACCAGTTGCTACTAGTTGCTGGTTGCTACTGGTTTCTATTAGTTGCTACTGGATGCTACTGGTTGCTACTAGTTGCTACTGATTACTAATGGTTTCTACCAGATGCTACTAGTTGCTACCAGTTTGCTACCAGATGCTACCAGTTTCTACTAGTTGCTACCAGTTGCTACTGGTTGCTACCAGTTTCTATTAGTTGCTACTAGTTGCTACCAGATGCTACTAGTTGCTACTAGTTGCTGGTTGCTACAGTTGTTACTGGTTGCTACAGTTGCTACCAGTTGCTACTAAGTACCAGTTTGCTACAGTTGTAGAGCAGCCCATCTCACCGATCTTAGTGATATCACAAACCGATTAAATGCATTTTTCACAACTATTGGAAGCCAATTAAATTCTGAATTCAAAAAGCTATGAACAGAGCAAAGATTTGCCGAGCCATGTGGGATCAACAATGAGCCTGAGCCTCGGAAGAAGAAGTATACAAAACGATATTATCAATCAAAGGAGGAACAGGTCCGGGGTGGGATGGAATCTCATCGGATCTAATGAAAACGCTGCATATTTTACGCAAGGGTTTATTATTCTTTGATATAGGTTACTTGTGCAAAATTTCAATTCTATGTCAATAAGAAAAATTTTGGAAAAAAAAGTGTTTCATGTTGGTTTGAAGTGTTGATTTTCTAATTACTGTGGCTGTCCAACTCCTGATTTGTCCTTGATTTACGGCTGCGAGGGGGAATATTTAATGGCTGCTCTACAACTGGGCCAAGGGTTTCTAACTGCGACCCAAACAGTGTCCAACTCGGCCAACGCCTCGAAATGTAAGGTATCAAAGTCGGCCAAAAACTGGGGTACCCAACTCGGCCAATGTGGGATTGAAAGGGATAACAAAAGCTCATAGATCTCCAAAGGAGAACTTCACTAATTTTCACTGAAACAGTCATGTATGATGCGTAATAGGTACGATGCGACGCGACGGACGAACTCAAGTTCAGAACTTGAAGCAGAATCTGCAACGGCACCAGATGATGTCAACTTCGTGAAGCTTGAATTCAAAAATCTCAATTTGCCCTCTTCAGCTTGACTTTTGGTTTATTATTCTTGGAATAATACATAATATAATGTTTTCGCGGCGGAGGTGGACGACTCCGACCGGCCTCAAAATTTGACATTATCCGTTTCAAGTGGTCTAGATTCCAAAACCGGACAATTTCCTCAAAACATGGTTTCACTCGTTGTGGGTTCAAAAATGGAAGACCGAAAAAAAGCTTCAACCATAGTCCCATTTCCATGTCGGGTTTGTAATCTGTCGACAAACCGAACCTTTGTATGGCGCGCCACCAAGCCTGAGTTAGGTTTGCCGGGCCTATGGCCAAGCCCTAATGCAAGTATTTTGAAGGCCGACCTCAAAGTCAGTGACCACTGTACTTGGTAGTAGATGTCGACATTGGCCCGGCTTGACACCTCGGAATCGGAGGCGTTGGCCGACTTTGATACCTCTGTCACCCATCCATTGGCCAAGTTGTTGACATCATTCGGTGTCTTAATCTCTCAGGTAGGTAGTGGAGGTTGGCCGAGTTGGTGAACTCCCGTGAGATGTTCCCCTTCACAAATTAATTTTGGTTTATTATTCTTGGAATAATACACCTTTGTTTTCGCGACGGAGGTCGACGACTCCGATCGGCCTCAAAATTTGACATTATCCGTTTCAAGAGGTCTACATTCAAAATCCGAAATGTCCGTCCATAGAATCCATTTTTTGGGGTCCCGGAACGATCCGATTTCACTGTGGCGATCTATAGGGCTTTCATGGGGCTAAAAATGGGATTTTTGAAGAATCCCAAGAGGATAAATTTTTTCGAGTAAAAATTAAAGAATTTGTGAAAAAACACATTTAAAAAAAAAAAAAAAAATCCCCCAAAAAAATTTTTTTTTGAAATATAAAAATCCGAAAAAAAAATTGTTTCCATTTTTTTCATTGACAGAATTAATAAATGTCTGTACAAGTCACCTATATCAAAGAATAATAAACCCTTGTGTAAAATTTGCAGCGTTTTTTAATTTCGGTCACTTCGTCAGTATTAATGCCCAATGCGATGTTTACAGTTTTCCATACTTTCGAGAGAGTAACAGTTACTGACAAGGTGATTTGATGACGGAAGTATTCGTTTTTTGTTTTGAAGAGAAGAGCTCGCAGTATATTTCTATACCGCACGTACTGGTTATGAAGTTGTGCATTCTGCGGATTCCTCTTAGCCAATTAGCTAAGAGGAATCCGCAGATTATGATCGGGCCAGCGAATCGCGTCGATTGATTGAGTTCACTAGAGCAGCGGTTGTCCAGGACTTAAGCTTACGAGATTTGTGATTAGTTGGTTTAGCTACAGAAGTGCATAACTCAATGAAGCTGTTCAGAGTTGATTGAAATATGGCATAAGCCTGGTTAATATCAGCCGATGTATAGACTGGACTCCAATCAACTAGGTTCAATAATTCACTTAATTTTTCCTTATCTAGTTTTTTAACGGTACATTCTTCTGCTACACCTTTTGGTTTATTATTCTTGGAATAATACACCTGTTTTCGCGACGCGGGTCGACGACTCCGATCGGCCTCAAAATTTGACATTATCCGTTTCAAGAGGTCTACATTCAAAATCCGAAATGTCCGTCCGCCGTACGCCGTCCGCCGTCCGCCGTCCGGGCCGTTTTGGGCAGTAGGAATTTTTTTAAAAATCTGAAATTTTGACAAAATACTTGGTTTACCATCTAGTTGTGCCCGCAAGGTTTTCAGTCCGATCGCCCAAACCCGTGGGGCGCTCTGGGGCTATAATGGGGCTACGGGAGGGGTTTTTTGAAGGCTTTTAGCTATGGGATCGAGTTAGGTGTCGTTTTCGAAGTATTTTTGGACGTAGAATCCATTTTTTGGGATCCCGGAACGATCCGATTTCACTGGGGCGATCTTTAGGGCGTTCATGGGGCTAAAAATGGGATTTTTGAAGGATCCCAGGATGTTAAATATTTTTTGTGTAAAAAATAGAGAATTTTTGAAAAAACACATTTTTGAACAAAAAACTCCAAAAAAAAAATTTTTTTGAAATAAAAATCCAAAAAAAAGTTTTTTTAATTTTTTCATTGACAGAATTTAATTTCTGCACAAGTAACCTATATCAAAGAATAATAAACCCTTGTGTAAAATTTGCAGCGTTTTTTTAGATATCCTTGGGATGTTATTGAAAACGCTACTGGATAGTGATCCGTAATATTAATCCTTGAAATAGCAGATTTTGCGGTTGCGAAGACATCACGTGAGGACTTGACCATGATGTGGGCTAGACAACAGTTAAGTACTATTAAATAGTACTTAAAAATTTTCCTCTCGTGGGTGCATTTATCCAGCTAACATAACCAAGTTCAGGCAAAAAATTATAATATTCAGCTACTTGCAACAGATTTATATTCATATCACCAGCTAGCACCGTTATTGCACATTTGGGTACATTGGTCATCATGGTTTTAAAGTATGTTACAAATTCTTCAATTGTGCCTACATGTGAGCGATACATACCTATGATTAAGAGTTTAAGTTTACCAGTCGGTAGCTGAAGTCCTACCGCTGAGGCCCCCTTGATCTTGAACTGTTCTTGCGATTCAATGTTTAGTTCTTTGTCTGCGAAAACAATCGGTCCGCAGGCCTTGTTGATAGTTGAAGTGCTGACGAGAACATGGCCAGATTACCGTACGTAACATGTGTTAGTAACAGCAACAGGGCAAGGTTGCTGTCTGTAACATGCCTTGGTTAGTAACAGCAACAAAGCCAGGTTACCGTCTATAACGTGCCTCGATAAGTCACAGCAACAGGGTAACGTTGCCGTCCATAACATGCCCCGATTAGTCAAAGCAACAGGGCCAGGTTACCGTCCATAACATGCCCTGGTTAGTCACAGCAACATGACCAGGTTGCCATCCATAACATACCCCGGTTAGTAACAGCAACATGGGCAGGTTGCCGTCAGTAACATGTTTTAGTAACAGCAACAGGGCAAGGTTGCTGGCTGTAACATGTCTTCGTTAGTAACAGCAACAATGGAAAGGTTACCATCCATAACATGCCCTGGTTAGTAAAACATGGCCAAGATAACATCCCATGGAGGAATAGAGAGGAGAGCTCACTAAATAGGACTTCATGTGCCATAGTCGACGGTGGCGCTATCCCTATGGAATGTAGCGAACTACACATAGTACCTTCAAATCCAACTAGAGTGAGCTACTAGCTCTTCTTACGAAGGAAAGCCACAAATTCCTCATCTTCCACTGTTGTGCTACTACAGATAAATTAAAGGAAAAATTGAAGGAACCATCAGATTCTCTGAATAGGTAACGAAATTGATTGTGTAGTTGAGTACACTGTGAATGGAAACGACATGTCTGGGTGGAATTCGGAATTCGCAGGGCGCCATCCTCTGGTTCAGTTTTGGTAACTTACCACCTTCAAAGTTCACTACATCTCGTAGGGGTCGCGCTGCAGTCGCAATCCCCCCCGCCGTTCTATCAATGGGTTGGCGTTTAACACAGAGTGAGCTCTCCTCTCTATTCCTCCATGATACCGTCCGTTATATGCCCCGGTCTGGGCATATTTCACCAACTGACGGCTTTGCAAATTTGACCGAGTTCCGCACAGATCCCCATGCTAATTGGTTGCCACTTCGGGGGTATAACCGGGGAGTTAACGCTTAAACTCTCGGTAACTCTGGCGGTGAAAGAGGCCCTCAGTATCTTTATGAGTGCTGACGACGGTCAAGATCAAGAGCTCGAGCTCAGATTCAGCGGGGCTTTGTCGGCTCTCGCCAGATCCGACGGAAGGACAACAGACTTCTCGTCCTGGTCGCTGGTTTCCCCCTTTCCTGCCAAAATAGCCTACATAAGCATAGTAATAAGTCTATAATTTAGTAATAATTACTGTTGCGCGTACGGAAAGTGGGAACGTCACTCAAAAAATTACTGACTAGATTAGGGGAAGGGGCGGCCTCTGATGGTCGTGTTCTAGCGGTTGAGTGAGAGTTTACATCCAGCTGTTGGGGATTCTGTATATTGAAATGAAACCTCTCGAAGAAAAACGCAGATCGGTCGGGTTTCAAGCGAAACACTAAAGCTTCCTGACTCTTAACAAATGTGATCTCATCCCTCACGCGTGAAAAACCATTCGAGCCGTCTGGTAGTTGGGGAAAATGCGCCAAACTTGAGACGTGAAGAAGCGAAATGAGAAAGGCTGCCCCCTCCTATCACTCCTGGGATCCTGCAAAAGCGTAATTACCTTTTCAAAAGAGCTACAGAGCCGCTAGAGGGGGCTAAAAGGCGCTGACGAAGGTGGATGCAGTTCGTTCCCACATCCATAATAGGGATGAAACCTCTACTTGTTCGGGCTCTTCTCTCAAGGAAAAAAAAATCCCCTTATTTTTACTGGATTGTGTTAAGAAAAAAGATCAGAAATCATCTTTTCACCGCGCACAGGCGGAAAAGGACCTTCTCTCGCGGGATAAAGCAATAAAGCCCGTGTTTTTAGCCAGCTTCACGCTGTACCGGATCGGTTTTATAGAATTTCCCCTCCTTCCATCGAGAAAGGAAGCCATTGAGAACGCCGGGAATGAAGTGACTCTCAGAATCTGATATCAGCTGCTACTGAGGTCACCCTAAATAAAAGTGAATTTCACGCTTCCGCTTTTCACAGAACGATATTACGCTCCCACTGAAGAATAACTGAAAGGTTTTTCGGTTCTTTCGGCTTATATAATATTACAGATTTAGGTAATGACGTGGGGGCTTCACTAGCCAACCACAGATCGTTCTGTCTTAAAGAGTGCTAATTTTTCCATTCTGTGGGGAAGTCCTTGTTGCTGGACAGGCTGCTTGTTTTGCCCTGGGAGCCACCAATACGGCCCAGCGGGCTGCTCGTTCCATTCTAAGGGGCAGTCATTGTGGTCTGGCAAGCTGCTCATTCCTTCAGACGGAAGGGCTGTCCTGGAAGCTGAGGTGTTCCCCGACGGTCACCATCTCCTCCTGTTGTGGCGCTCCCCCAAATTGGGGGGTCTGCTGATAGCTCTAATGAGCTCTAGTAGTAGTAGTAAGACGCTGTTCATTCCAACAAATGGACCACTCCGGACCGCTATCGGGCGTTCGTTGCCTTAGCAGCGGCCGCCTTCGGAGTCCCAACCGGGAACAGTGGGCCCTGAGTGGCACGACAGCAGGTCGAGCATTGACTCCCAATGATTGCCCCCAAGGGTTCGCTTGGGTCACAACTCGTTATAAAGGTTGAGCAGTGGCTCCCACCCTAGGTAGTGCGAACCACGTTCCCCTCCCTTCCATCTCCTCCTGTCGTGGCGCTACCAGAAATGGTGGGGGGGCTGCTGATAGCTGCAATAAGCTCACACAGCTGCCAAAAAAGCTGAAAAAACTGGGGGTCCGCTCTTCCCATGTGTGCAGTATTCAGAGACCTCTTATTTCTATGAACGGACCCCTCTTTTCCCCACATTGTGTACACTTGCTTGTCTTATTAGAATACAAAATGGCGGCTTTTCTTTTTTTTTTTTTTTTTTAATTAGCGTTGGAGGTCGACGACTCCGATCGGCCTCAAAATTTGATATTATCCGTTTCAAGAGGTCTAGATTCCAAAACCGAAATGTCCGTCCGCCGTCCTGGCCGATTTGGGCAGTAGGAATTATTTTTTTAATCTGAAATTTTGACAAAATACTCGGTTTCCATCGAGCTGTGCCCACAAGGTTTTCAGCCCGATCGCCCAAACCCATGGGGCGCTATGGGGCCAAAATGGGGCTGCGGGAGTGGTTTTTTTTAGGCTTTTGGCTATGGGATCGAGTTAGGTGTCGTTTTCGAAGTATTTTTGGACGTAGAATCCATTTTTGGGGGTCCCGGAACAATTAGATTTCACTGTGGCGATCTATAGGGCTTTCATGGGGCTAAAAATGGGATTTTTGAAGGATCCCAGGATGTTAAATATTTTTCGAGTAAAAAATAAAACATTTTTGAAAAAAAAAATCCAAAAAACTTTTTTTGAAATATATAAAAATCCAAAAACAAATTTTTTTTATTGACAATTACATTTCTGCAAAAGTAACCTATATCCAAGAATAATAACCCCTTGTGTAAAATTTGCAGCGTTTTTTTTTTTTACAAACAAACCCACGCCACACGAAGGAATAACGTTAACGTCACTTTTCCGAACTGAACGTAAGGGCCGTTGAAAGGTGAGGTTGACTCGTTCGACGTCAGAGGACCCAATCTGTGACGTAAACGAGGCGATTACCTACCCCGAATAATCCTACTTATACGAATAATCCCTTACTTTTTGGACGAGGTCGCCATCGTTTTAGAAACTCCTCAGCGAGTACTTTTCATTAAAATTTTTAATTAATTTTTTTTTTTCATTCAAATTTTTTTAAATAGGTACACAATTTTGATGAGCATTCCCCATTCCCTTAGAAGTCTTCCACCGCCCTTCGTATAACCCCTGAAGGGATTACCTCAAAACAAGGTGGCTTTGTTTGGCTTTAGTGTTTAATCACCAGCCCGAATGACGTCTTTGGGTCCTCCTGCGGGAGATCCGATCACAGGTGATTGTGATGGAATGATTGGCTGGGAGACTGATGGATTGGGGGACGGAAGTGGACTAGAGGCTCTCCCATTCACCCTTTGTCCAATCTCATACTCATTATCATCCTCTATTGCTCATGATGGGTTGATAATCCTATATCAGTTGAGCCAGGTCTTTGTGATCAACACCTGAGGTACAAAACCTTGAAGGTCTCATCAAGTATCTGAAATCCAAGTTGAGGAACGCTCTACGAATCACGATGGGCCCTACATAACATAATAACGTATAAGTTGAGGACTTCCTGAATAAAACCACCAACTCCCACAGGGCGTTTTTCAACCATCTTTCCACTGTGCGGAAAAACAGAAGAACGAATGTCCGATCGTTTGATTAACGAGTCTCGAGATAGCAATCAGTTACCGGCAAAACGTGATTTAAGAACCCGGAAAAGGAAAATGACGGTAGGAAATCGAATTCCCTGAGCCGAAAGTGGGGCACCTAATTTTCTGATTAATTCCCGTAACCCTTTTTCAATTGGAAATCATTTACCTATAATCTTCCCCCTCACTACTTTGAAAACCATCCTTGGAGGGTTATTAATGCGATCTGCTCGAAGAAACCCGTTTTTGGGCGGAAGTGATTTTATTCGATCGTGAAATAAAGACGTCTCCGATCGTTTTGCAGGTGACCGGAAAATTAAATTGGGGTTTTAATAACATGGATATTACTTTTAAGGGGGGTGGGAGTTGGGATAAGTGGTTTTAGATCTGTTTGTTTTAGGATGAGTCGATTCCAAAAATGGAATGGGGGGGTTTTCCAATGGGCTCTTTTCGATCCCTGAGTCGAGTACCAGCACGGGTGAGGATGTATCTTCCTCTCAGGCAGTGGTTCCCAAACTGGGGGGCTCAAGCACTTTCCTAACAAATTGTTGAGTTTCAAGGTGACAGGGTTTCTCATCGTCAAATGAAAGTGAGCCAATGAAAAATATTTGAGAAAAATATATATATATATATATTTTTTTTTTGCTTGAAAAATATTTGACCACTTTGAATCCTTCAAAAATCCCAGGTACGCGTGTCGTATGCGACCTACATTGACCTACCGACCTACACGTTCGAATCGACCGTGTCGTATGCGACCTACGGTGATGTTGAAGGGGCTGTATGCGACCTACGAATAACAAAAGTAGTGTTTACAATGAATCCTCATCTTTAACCTGCTGGATAAGATTGGATAAGATAGGAGAACAAAGATTAATGCAAACGAGATCATCAATAACGTAAGTACAATAGAGGGCGCCTGTTAGCGAGTGAACGGAGAAGAAGAAACGAATATGATGAGGGCAATGACGATGACGTCTCTGATCAGTTGTCTTCAGACGAAGAAGAGCCAACTAGTAATGGGAACAACAGGAATTATGGACAGAGAGTACAAGGACCCTGGATTTTCGGCATGTGATGCAGGCAAGATGACATCCTAGAAAGGAGATTCATTCTTGAAAAAAGAGCTCGCGCGACCCTGCTCCCGAAAATTAAAAGTGAAATTGCTCCAGGATCTCTGATTATTTCGGACCAGTGGGCTGCCTACAAAACTTTACAATATACAAAGGACATCACTTATGACGGAATGACCCCTCTCAACCCCTCCCAGAACGAGGATCTTCTCACTCGGAAGTAATTTATGGAATTGGTGAGTTAGGTACTTTCTTTTCTAATTTTCTATTTTTGCCCATTTTTTGTCAGATGTAGGTCGCACGTTGGAAGTGTAGGTCCCGTCCAGAAATGTAGGTCGCATACGGCCCCTTCGTTGCCCATGTAGGTCGCATACGACACGCGTACCAAATCCCATTTGTAGCCCCTTGAAAGCCCTATAGATCGCCACAGTGGTATCGGATCGTTCCGGGACCCCTAAAAATGGATTCTACGCCCAAAAATACTTCGGAAACGACACCTAACTCGATCCCATAACCAAAAGACTTCCGTAGCCCCATTTTAGCCCCATAGCGCCCCACGGGTTTGGGCGATCGAGCTGAAAACCTTGCGGGCACAACTTGATGGTAAACCGAGTATTTTGTCAACATTTCAGATTAAAAAAAAAAAAAAAAAAAAAAAAAAAAAAAGAAGAAGAAGAAGCCTACTGCCCAAAACGACCCGGACGGCGGATGGGGTCGGTGGACGGCAGACGGACATTTCGGTTTTAGGTTCTAGATCTCTTGAAACGGATAATGTCATATTTTGAGGCCGATCCGAGTCGTCGACCTCCGTCGCGATCACATAGGTGTATTATTCCAAGAATAATAAACCAAATGGGTTGAATAGGGACGGATTTGAGAGTTATTTAGGTGTAGTATCTCCTCTCTAAATTGACGTAAGAACTATTTTAAAGTTTCATATTGTTCTTTGACTTCCCAGGTATTGATTTAATTTCTAAAATCAACAGCTTAATTTGAGTTTGATATTAAAAAAAAAAGTTATAGTGTCCCAATTCACCCCCATACCTGAGGTGAATAATTCTCTATTATAGAGACACGGTTAAAACACCACAGAAACTGAAGCTTGACACAAAATTAAATTCCTGCACAAGTAACCTACATCAAAGAATAATAAACCATTGTGTAAAATTTGCAGCTTTTTTTGATGGTTTTCGAGGTCGGTCCAGCGCAGTTCCTCTTCCGCCGATCCTCCATCATCTCCCCCACCCGCTCCTTCGCTCTTAATGAAAATACCACGACAGCAGCGTGAGAACACGGAAGACCGGGCTCCCAACAATTTATCGACCATGTTATGATTGATTGAAACTTGACCTGGACGATCTTCCAGCCGTCTACACCGCACTCGGCAAATGCCGGGTCTTACCTGGCCCTTCTCGGCTGTCCCTCGACTACAGCATATTGAATTTCATCATGTTTGAAAGCCAAGGCAGGTCACCCATCCTTAATGGCGTGTCTAACCCTGAATAACTCTCGCCTGCAATCCTCCAAAGTTCACCGCGTCTTAACCTCGGACGGGAGTTCATGAACTCGCAACCGTTTGTACTGAACTCGCACCCAGCCTTAATCAAAACTGAGAAGTAGAGCTCGCACCCGCCTTCGTGCGAAAGTTCGTAGTAGTACTCGCACCCCTGCCTAGGGTTACCAGCGGGGAAAAAGCACGAATGGAGGACTAAACATCCAAACGGAGGATAAAATTTTTAAGATAAAACAAAAATCATAATATATTATACATCCTCAACTTTAACCAAACATATTTACAATCAAGCAATATTAATGCACATATAAGTAACTATCTTTGGAAGAAAAGACCTAGAAATTGGCACAGCTATGCACTAGGCACATCATTAGGTCTGTTTTTTTTGTTTTTTTCTTGTGAGGATTGGCACCACTGCTTCACATGCTAAAATACATTATAACTAGCACTCAGACATAAGGCCTCGCTTCGCTCGCCCAAGTGACAGTCGCTCAATGTGCTAAATTTAACGGGCGTAAAATTGGCCGGGAATAGAGAGAGAAATCCTATTCCCACACACCAGAATATATCCGAAATTAGTGTGGAATGAACCGTTTCCCAACATCCCCCCCCCATCACAACTTTCCCCGCCTCACCACCTTTCCAAGGTCCCTGGCATCCTCCGTTCTCTCATTCTCTCCATCCTTCCGAGGTCGCTGGAACCGTTCCAAGCCACACGGCTACCGCACGCTGGATCTCTTCAAATCGTTCAAATTAAACTCGTGGTCTAAATTCGCCGAACGTCGGAATAATTATTCGTTCATCGGGTATTTCGTATTGGATCTCTTGGTAGGATAAGGAGGAAACGCCGACTCAATCGGACTGTAAACAACGAAGGTACTGAGAGTTGCGCAAATTTGTGCTCATAGAAAATTTCGTTCAATCCGCTTATCGGACGTAAAATTGACCGAGGAATCCAAATTCGCCAAAACAAAATTAAGGGTTCCCATTTTAAATAATAAAGTTGGGCGCAAGTGCGCCCATTTGCGCGCATTTTTGGGGGTTCTCAACTCTACCAGCAGGAGATGTCTGGGAGGCGGAGACTGTAGAAAAAAATCGGCGTATTTTTATCACTTACCGTTAAGGAGGACTAGGCTTGTGACGCACATACATACAGACGTGTTGAGAATTATTGGTTTAGATAAACTCGGTACTTACCTACCACATTCGCTGTCCTTTTTAGTCACATCATGGATTACAAGAATGTTATAACTGAGTTAGTACAACCATTAGTTGTTATTCAGGGGGAAAAAAAAACAACAAGGTTACTACTACGTTCACGTTAATTATCGGAAAGGATGTTCTGCAGCTCGGGGCTCCAGCTTCCCCTTTTAACGGGCTAAAAGTACTTAATACTTCTCGCATTTATTCTTGAAATTATTAACACATAGTACGTGAGCCGGAGAGCGCGGGGTTATATAATTCGTTTATTTTCCGCCGAGAGGTAACACCATTTTTAGGCCGTTGCCCCACATTTCCCGCTCTTTTCCCCTTGAAAATTTCACGTGAGGCGCGCCATCTGAATCATTTCGCGGTAAATAAGGAATACGGGAAACCGCCTACTGTGGATTCTCTGCCGCCAACCTATTTCAGCTCCTTCCGAGCGCATTTCCTAATCTCCTTGACGCTCCAGCCTTCCCGATACTTGGATTTTGGCAGACTCCGTCTCAATACATAACACTGGCGAAGATATAATTTACCGAGACTATTGGAGTACTTATTCTTGAGCTTTTCTTGGAAAAAATATTAGCTGAAAGTCAAATGATTTTGTCCTTAAAATCTTTCCTCTTGCATTTTGGGAGCTCATAAGAAGTATCGAAATTTTTATATTACTCTGAAAACGACACCTTTCACCACCTCCTGACGTCATTCAAAAGCAACAGGGATCTTTAGGGCTTTCATGGGGCTACAAATGTGGCTTTTGAAAGACGCTAGGAGGTCGAATTTGGTGTTGTTCTCCGATACATTTTGAGTGCAGAATCGTACATGAGTGCAGTTTTTCTTTAGTTTTTGAAATTTTTATTGACTTTGAATAAATTTTTGCACCATATCATAAACACTGGTGTCAATTTTGCAGCAATTTTATGTTTAGATTACAAGAAAAATAATTAGGTACTTTGCCTGCATGCAAAGTAAAAAGTTCAACAAAAGCAAACATTAATGTCCTGAATAAAATCACCTGCTAATATATATTAATGGAGAATTCATGAGTTGAGAAATATTCCCGCTTTCTACCGCAATATTACCTGCTCCCAGCACTGTTTACTATCTTCATATTTTCATAAGCCACATAAAACCTCCTCTTCCAGGGAAGGAACATTCAAATTAATAACATAAATTCTGGCCTCAAAGAGTTTCACGTTTAGAGGGCACGTTGAGTAAACATCTGGCAAATTTTTGTATAATATAATCATGTCTCAGCGTCAGTTCGCTTGGGGGTTTGAGTTGGTTCAGAAACGAGGATGGATCGAGGTATTTGATTAGAATGCATTCCGCGCTACCTGCCACTGCTTGGGAGAGGCTTCTAATTTCCCTCACAGCCGAGTAATATTCAACCTTTCCGCTCGACGGTTTATGTAGTTGGTCCTTCTGGAAGTTTTAACAAGCTGCGCTGTTTTTTTTTTCGGCCCTCGTCAACCGGTGTGAGTTCGGAGTCCGAATAATTGGGGAAACTTTTTTCACCCCCCCCCCCCCCCCCCTTGATTTTTTTTGAGCCCATAACTCGCCGAGCCCCATTAGATGTGAACGGCGTCGGATCTAGGTTCAGTCATTTTTGCTGTGCATAGCAAGTAGGATCCTTTTTATTTTTCATCTGCCCCATTTAATTCGACCATTCCTAAAAACGAGCGGTTCCTGAACTCTAGAAGAAACTAGGGGGCACTCCGTACTGGCTACGCTTGCCAACCCCCGCCGTTCCGCCCTGAGGGGCCGCTTTTCTCGAGTGTTCAGTATTTTGAGAGCCGCATTATGCGAATGATAGGTACTTATCTACGATTTGTTTTCGGTAGTTTTGTGCCTCGACAAAATACCTACAGGATGACGGTGCTTTGGAATTGCAATTAATTTACTGCGAGAATGGTGGGGAACATGTAATTTTTCAACACATTTTTTCACGCTGAATCCGAATTTGAAGTGGCATTTCCAAAACAACTTCATCCAGTATTCAATTCCTAAGTGATATAAGAGATGAGAAATTTTAAAGTTTGGCAACAGAAATACTTGCCTGGGTGATTCCAAAAAAACGGAAATGGGTGAGTACTCGCCTCTGTAGCTTCCAAAAATTACCCAATCTTCTAACTTTTTTTTTGTATAGCTCCACACGAAATGCTCTACCACTCTAAATACTTCTGAATTATTTCGGCTAATGTACTAGGAGAAAATCGAGATTTACAACAGAAAACTCCACGACCTTCACGCGTACTCAAGACCTATGAGCAAGTTTGGAATCGATTTTAGATCCCATATCATGGGTTTACAGTCAACGCCTTCTCCCCAAGTGATTAGGAGATTCCATATTTCAATAGTTTACTACGTTCAAGGGGTTATCAATTATCTAAATGCAGAACCACCCTCTAAAAGTTGCGTACTCACGATGACTCAAGACCGGCACAAGAAAAAAAGTTAGTTTTTCATTTCGCCTGAAGAGCGCGTTTTTAACTATTTCGATCTCCGAGCTAGTCCGTTCAGTAGCCCAACATCCCTGGAAGGGAAAATACGGCTCGTGGGGGATCTCCAGCAGCCAAAGAAACATTTTCACAGAGTTTACTGAGCTAAGTCATGTTTGTTGAGATACTTTTTTTCCAGACATTCACGCTCGTAAAATGAGTAATTCAAATTGTTTGATTAGATTGTAATCACCCGTAGAACACAAAACGGGTTCGTGTGGCGATGAAAGCCCAGTTTACCCTTCTGGAACAACAGAGTTAGCTTGCCAGCCATTTTGAGATACTTTCTCATGACCGTCACACTCAAAACCTTCACGCGACCATCACGCTTTACCAAGTCAAACTTGTGAAGGTCATGAGGGGTTAGTGAAGGTTTGGATGATTTAATAACCTATCTCATTGACTTGACCAAGTTATTGTAGTATATATATACGTATATTGTATTATTACTAGGTAAAAGGCAAGACCATTGTGAAAAACTCATGACCTTCACTCAAGAGTTCATAACCTTCACACAAAAGTTCAAGACCATCACGAAAACTCAAGTCCTTCACGCCTAGCTTTCTCCATTTCAGTTGCAGAAATTGACCTTCAAATCTAGTTTCTAACCCTAATTATATTTTATATTCGGTTACTGGCTACGGATACTGAAAGTAATTGGGAATATATATTGAGTTCCTCAATAGTTATACCAACACCAATTCATGTGATGGTCTTGAGGAAAGCACATAAATCCGTCGTGGTTTTGTAGTGATATCTTTTTGGGGGCTACATAAAGTATCTCACCCTATATATTTTCGAAAACTAGGGCTTTCCCTGGACCGGAATCAATAACACTTCTAGAGAAAACGAAGGAAAAATTTTCGGCCTAAATGAAACCCCAAATTTCCGTTTTTTTTTTTTGGAATCACCCGCCTACTCTTTTTTCAAACTTGTCAAACCCTACGCCCTACTTGTCAAACTACGCTCAAAAAAAAAATAAATAAAACACAAAACGCAGATACATTTTACACAAGAGTATAATATACCTTTATAATATTTATTTGCTAAAGGTTAACTGTACCCAAATAAATTTTGGCTCATTAATCAGATAGTTTTGAAAAAAAAAAAAAATTGTTTGGACAGATGTGGACTTCGAAAGAGGGATTATGCGTCACAAATTATTCTTGCATTATTACACCTATGTAATCGCGACGGAGGTCGAACTTTTGCTCGGCCTCAAAATTAGACATTATCCGTTTCAATACACGTACATTCCAAAAACGAAATGGCAGTCCGCCGTCCGAGCCGTTTTGGGCAGTAGGATTTTTTTTTTTAAATCTGAAATTTTTATAAAATACTCGGTTTGCCATCTAGTTGCGCCCGCAAGGTTTTCAGACCGATCGCCCCAACCCGTGGGGCTAAAAAGGGGCTACGGGTCGAGTTTTTTTGAAGGGTTTAGTCTATGGAGCCGAGTTTGGTGTCGTTTTCATAGTACTTTTGGACGTAGAATCCAATTTTCGTGGGTGCTAGAACGATCCGATTTTACCGTGGGAATCTATTGGGCTTTCGTGGGGCTACAAATGGGATTATAATCTAATCTAATATTATATGGATCCCAGGAGGTCAAATAAGGTGTAGTTTTCCGAGTAATTTTGGACGCAAAATCCATTTTTTCGAGGTCCTACATCTGTCCAAGCATTGTACAGGAATTTATTTTATTTTATTTATTTATTTATTTATTTATTTTTTTTTTTCAAAAATATTTGATATTGACTCGGAATTAATTTTTGCTCAACTTTGTGTACAAATTTTCAGCGATTTTTTTTTAACGTGATCAGCGTTCCGTTCTGAAGATTTGCACCATCCGAGTGTTCAAAATTTGATTTAATGGTGTTTTCGTTTGTCAAAATTAAAATTTGAATGTTTACTGAGGCACAGAAGATTCCTCCCAACAAACGGCAAACAGCAACTTTTAGTTTCCATAGTTTGATTTTAAATTCATTCGACAAGCGAAATACTGTTGGTCGACCGTTCCCTGGGGCAGTGGGGAGGTTTGAGAGGAGAATTGATGTTCACATACTCCGACCGGGGTCGGCTTTGGGAGATGGGTTTATAATTAGATTTTCAGGAGGAGTAAAAATCTGAGCGTTAATGGGCTTGAAAGGATCAGGTTGTCGAGAAGACAGTCGAGACATTCTGGAAATACTTTCGCTGTAAATAACGGGGAATTCCTTTATTAAATATGCGAGCAATACCTCCCTTCTTCATGACCAAAGCTAACTCCTGTGAAGGGAGAGTTGGTTGTTCCTCTGGTGGGGAAGTGGTGTTGGAGGGGTGTGGAGGGGCGCAGAGGGGTTGATGGATGTAGCTCTCGGTATGTCGAAAATCCACCGGCACCAACGGAACCGCTTGACCTCATACCGCAGTAACCGATGACCTCATACTTCTTTTTAGAACCCCCTCTTCATCACTTTTATCTCACTCTCTCATTCGACTGGACTTCACTATTCAGCTTGATGGACACATTGCTCTCGGAAGTCACCCTTTGATTTTGCAAAAAAGATCGAAACATTTCACCAACAATTGATTTGCTTTTTTGTCACTTTTCATTTTCTTCATGTGTAAAAATACGCCGATTTTTCCCGAGAGAATGAATTCCGACGATAGGCGATTTTTAGTGTATTATTGCAAATTTTACACAAGGGTGTATTATCCTTTTGATATAGGTTACTTGTGCAAAAATTCTGTCGGTAAAAAATTGAAATGTTCTCGATTTTTTTTCTATTTGTTATTTCGAAATTTTTTTACTTGGGAAATATTAAATATTTTGACCTCTTGGGGAAATAGGTATTAAATTTTGACCTCTTGGGATCCTTCAAAAATCCCATTTTTAGCCCATGAAAGCTCTAAAGATCCCCAAAGCGAAATCTGATTGTTCAGGGGCCCCCAAAATTGGATTCTACGTCCAAAAATACTTCGAAAACGACACCTAACTCGATCACATAGCCAAAGCCTTCAAAAACCCCTCCCGTTGCCCCATTTTAGCCCCATAGCGCCCCACGGTTTTGGGCGTGTTTGGGCGAACGGGCTGAAAACCTTGCGGGCACAACTAGATGGTAAACCGAGTATTTTGTCAACATTTCAGATTAAAAAAAAATCCTACTGCCCAAAACGGCCCGGACGGCGGGCGGCGTACGGCCAGAAATGGCCTTAGATACAACCTAAGAAGCTCTGTACAGCGGGCCGCGTACGGCAGACTGACATGTCGGTTTTTGAATCTAGTCCTCTTGAAACGGATAATGTTAAATTTTGAGGCCGATCTGATCCGTTGCCCTGGGTCGCGATTACATAGGTGTAACATTACAAGAATCGAATCGACATCTCGGGCTGTAAATGAGGTTTTTGGTGACTTGGGCATTTCTGCTTCCGAGTCTGCAAGGCAGAGAAAGCATTGTTTTCCCTTTCGAAATGAAAAAAATTTTGTTCTCCAAATCAAAATTTCCACTCCCGTTTTATGTTTCAGAGCCTCCTGAACAAATTTGGTTCCGTGTCTGTCTGTCTGTCTGTTCGCATTTCCTTGCCACAGCCATAACTTCCACAATTTTGATCGGATTTCAATCAAATTTTCAGGAATTGTGTGGGTATAGCTCTAGATGGTCCCCTGTCAGTTTCATCACGATTGAATCAGCGGTACGCTCAGCGCATGCGCGAACGTAATTTCCTTGCCACAGCAATCTGATGTCATGTCGTTCCTTGCCGCAGATTTGCTGATCTGATGTCGTGTCGTCGCGAAAACATTAGGTATTCAAAGAATAATAAACCAAAATAAGAACCTTCTCAGAGATCTGATGTCACCTCTTCAAATTTTGAAAAACGGATCATGTTTCATGTTCTTTCTTGCTACGCTTGTCCATACTGCCGCAAAAAAAAAAAAATAAATAAATAAATAAATAAATCAAATACAGTGCGATTCTAGAGGCGTAGAATTTTGCGTCTTTACAACAATCCATCAAATTTGAGTGGCTAATAGTTCTTCAACGCGTCAGCAAATTCTTCATGCATCACCCGCAGTGATGAAGCTCTCGCTGCAGGAGGGTTTGGAACATGTGTGTGTAGCTGTGATTGCACAATGGCAATGGGAAAGTGGAAGGGGGGGTCGCAGTGGTGAACTGGAGAGCCACTGCAGGGAACAGGAAATCCACCCTATTAATAGGAATGGAAAGGGGTTAATGGATTCCCTTTAATCAGGGGCAATAACGCTCGTGGAAATATATTGTACCACCTGCCCAACCAGTTCCTGTTTCTCCTATTTGACATGGCGGGCGTGTTAGTGTTACACAAGAAGGGGGATGCAGATGATATGTCCAACTACCGGCCTATTTCTAAACTCCCTTTGCTCTCGAAGGTATTTGAAAAAGCTATTAATAGGCAGATAAAAAATCACTTCGAGGATAACAATCCATTTGTCTCGGATCAGTACGGATTCAGAACGGGAAGGACGACTGAGCAAGCAGTTTTGTGTATTTCAAGTCAAATTTATAAACATTTTGAAAGACGTCACTATGCTTCAGTAACAATGGTTGATGTTTCGACGTGTTTTGATTGTGTGCTTCATAAATTGTGTGCTAGCAAAATTACGATCGTATAAATTCTCCGCTGAAGCCGCAACCTTGATTAAGTTTTACTTACATAGTAGAGTCCAAGCTATTCGTCTAAACGGTACTGTTTCCGAATTATCACAAATCGGAGACTTATCGGTAGTTCAAGGTAGCGTTCTAGGACCCACTCTCTTCCTGATATTTTCAAATGACCTTCCTCAACATTCAAATAAAAGGACTCTTATGTTTGCGGATGACTCAACGGTCCTTTCATCAGATTCGGTGCCCTGGTAGAAAATGCAAATAGTACCTACTGTCGGTGCTATTCGACATTGGTTCCATAAAAACCGTCTCGCTGTAAATGATTAAAAAACGGAGGTGATGTATTTTGGATTAAGGGACTTATCGCTAGCAGTGGGTGTTGGTAACCCCCAGGGCCGCTTTATCAATCACCAGTTATGTCCTAACTGCTTGGTAATTTTAGCCAGCCCTCGGAGGGCCAGTTAACGCGCTGACAGTCTGTTAGTGGATCGTGTCATCAGGTCCCACGGAAGACAGGTTTTATATTTTTGACTTTTGACTGTGTTCATATTAATTATTATGATTGCCGACTCGGATTATTCGTAAGGGGAATAATTATTTGCCGAATTCCTGTCATGGGAGCGTCAGATCTACACAGTAGGTATGTATTCAAATTCAACCATTGCAACCGTTGTAAGAAGTGAGCATGATGTTTGAAAGAAGTGAGTACCTACATATTTACCTATTAAAAGGAAGTCCTGGAAAAGAAGTTTCTATCGCATCAATAGTTTCATGATGACCTCAGATGACATCATATCACTGAGAAGGTTCCATTTCCGCGACGGAGGTCGACGACTCTGATCGGCCTCAAAATTTGACATTACCCGTTTTAAGAGGTCTAGATTACAAAACCGAAATGTCCGTCCGCCGTCTGGACCGTTTTGAGCAGTAGGAATTTTTCTAAAAATCTGAAATTTTGACAAAATACTCGGTTTACCATCTAGTTGTGCCCGCAAGGTTTTCAGTCCGATCGCCCTAACCCGTGGGGTGCTATGGGGCTAAAATGGGGCAACGGGAGGTTTTTTTTTAAGGCTCTCGGCTATGGAGTCGAGTTAGGTGTCGTTTTCGAAGTATTTTTGGACGTAGAATCCATTTTTTGGGGTCCCGGAACGATCCGATTTCACTTTTGCGATATATAGAGCTTTCATGGGGCTACAAATGGGATTTTTGAAGGATGCCAGGAGGTCAAATATTTTTCAAGTAAAAAATGGAAAATTTTGCACAAAAAAAAAATCCAAAAAAAAAAAATTATATTTCAGCACGAGTGACCTATATCAAAGAATGATAAACCCTAGTGTAAAATTTGCAGCGTTTTCCAAGAGCTTCTTTGCGTCCGCGCTCTCAAGAATTCGTGGCGGACAGTTGGAAAAACTTTAGACGCGTTTTTCCGCGGATTTACTTTCTATCGTATACCACGGTGGTATTACCACCATTATCTCCAGTTCTACCTATTGTAGGGTAGTTTTTCTTTTTTTTTTTTTTTTTTTTTTTTTCTTCTCAAAATGTTCGGCTATTATTCTTTCATCAAAAGAACGAAGGAAAATGTCCTGGGATCAATCGGGAGTGAGGAAGGACCAGGAGAGGGGGGAAAAACGAGGGCCGAAAAAGGTGTTTTGGGACATCGCGCGCCGTAATTAAGGAGATAAATGATTTCCGTCGTTTCAAATGTAGGCAAGGAGATGTCGAACACAAGGAAAAAAAGAATCAAGTCTCTATCATGAATGGTTTACTTGTATTTTGGGAGTGCCTTCTTGGCATATTTCAGCCGGGTTCGAGGTGGGGCGACAGAAGGTGGTCGAGTCTATTAGACTCGACCACCTTCTGTCGCCCCACCTCGAACCCGGCTGAATGGTTTACACGATTTTGGGAAGAATGTGAGATAGTAAGTTGACACAGATGGGGGACCCCCCGTTTTGACGTTGAATCGATTTACGGAGGCCCTTCATAGCGGTTCTACTATGCTGGGGTTTCCCCCGAAAAAATTGAAACTGGATAATATCCAGTATATTATACGCCCGTTTGAAAGCCAACTCTTCAATTGTTTAGTCGAATAAAAAATTACCTACCTACATCAGCAGAGGAGTCGTTTTCTCTCCCTCACCATTTCACGCTCAACAGAAATTTTCTGATCACCTTCTCAGACCTTTTTTGATGACCTTCTCAACATTGTTTTCTGTCCCTCATGGAATATAATATATTATAGTCATCGGATGGGTGGATAAATACTCAAAAACCCTTTTGTTGGAGAAAATTTAGCTTCAATATACGTCTCAATTTCTTGTTTAGGTACTTTTCATTACGTGTGCGGCAGGAGGTGACTTCAGATGTTTATACTTCAGGTCAGAATAATCAGGTAAAAAAAACCAAACCGCACGAAAAATATCAATTATTGATATTTTTCATGCGGTTTGGTTTTTCGAACTTGTATATCGATGTAGATAATAATTTTAAAAAAGTTTCAAAAAATGATCAAAAAATTTTGTTGAGTGGGTGAACCCCCTCTTAGCACTTCAAAAATACCATCTAAGTACAGCTTCTTTGTAGAGCTCATGTTGGACTGGTCTAGGAACCCCATGTTACGATCCATCTTTGTGAAATACTTTGCAAAGGACCTCTTGCACCATGATTAGATTTCATGTTTGACGAAAAAAGTTATAACTCGCTAAAAATGTCTTGGACGGCGTATTTACAGATATTTTACAGATCTGTACTAATAACACGACCTGAAAACGCGGCATCTTCCATTTTACATCCCCTGCATCGTCCTTTATTCCGCCGCGATGTTCACCCTCTTTCTCACAATCATCGAGCGAACTTCCCCCTCGTTTATTTAGTTAGACCCTCTTTTCACTGAGGCAGATTCACCTTGAGATCGACCCACTCGAGATATCACTATCCGGTCAGTGGGTTATTCCAACTCTTTGTTCTCCACTAGAAAGAACCCTTGAAAGACTGGTGTTGGCGATTGATTGGCTTGTTCAATTGATCTTGTGCCTGAATATGTCGGGAACTGTATCTGGACGGAGCATTGTGGATGGATGAGAAAGTAATGCGTTCAACTGGGCGGTTCATTGCCTTCGTCCCTTAGAACTTCAGACATTACGAGTTGGTCGAACGCAAAATTATCGTTTATGGGAAAAAAAATTAATCAGAAAGGGCAGGAAAAGGAGAAGAACCCATCATTTGCTATATTTAGCCTAAATTGATAGAAAAAAACAACAACAAAAACACAAAATGTTTTACTCTGAAAAAATGCGAATTTGTGTAGGCTCTTTGGTCAACATGACATTGTAATACCCTCATTGACGGTATAGTATAACGTATTATGTTGTTTTAACAAGCGTAACGGTCGAACACGGTGTGCCCTGTCGTATATTCGCCGTGCAAACATCGGCCCAACACGTGTTAGGGTCGTTTCCCCGCCAGTAAACTGCTCAGAGCCTGGCAGGCCATAAACTTCTTTATTAGCTGAACAGCTCCACGCTGCTCATGACCTGACAACCCAACAAAGGCAAGTATATTGTTGGGCGGGAGCCTCCAAGGGACTATTGTTGATGGCGGATGAAAACGCTGCGAATTTTACGCAAGGGTTTATTATTCCTTGATATAGGTTACTTGAGCATAAATTTAATTCTGTCAATGGAAAAAAATTTAGAATTTTTGTTAAAACTTTTTTTCTCAAAAATTTGTCGTTTTTACTTGAAAAATATTTGACCTCCTGGGATTCTTTCCCATCCAAATCCCATTTGTAGCCCCATGAAAGCCCTATAGATCGCCACAGTGGTATCGGATCGTTCCTGGGCCCCCAAAAATGGATTTTAAGTCCAAAACTACTTCGAAAACGACACCTAACTCGATCCCGTAGCCAAAACCCTTCACAAAACGCCTTAGCGCCTTAGCGCCCCCACGGGTTTGGGCGATCGGGCTGAAAACCTTGCGGGCACAACTAGATGGTAAACCAAGTATTTTGTCAAAATTTCAGATTTAGAAAAAATTCCTACTGCCCAAAACGGCCCGGACGGCTTAAGGCGGACGGACATTTAGGTTTTTGAATCTAGACCGAAACGGATAATGTCAAATTTTGAGGCCGATCGGAGTCGTCGACCTACGTCGCGATTACATAGGTGTGTTATTCCAAGAGTAATACCAAAATGTGCGAAAGAAGTTTTTGCCGTATACCTACATATAATAGGTACGTGTTGGGATATGTAAAAACTTGAAATCACCTAATTCACCGTTACTGTAAAGTAGGTATGCAAAGAACGCAAGACATAAGAGTCGTGTTGGTACTGTATAACCAGTGCTCAATGTGAGTGTTTAACTTGTTTAAACAGGCATGTCTGTGTATGTATACAAACCTAATAGGTTTGTTCCTGGTGGGTGAGTGTGAGGCGATGTGAGGAGCTTACGCATGCGCAGTGCTACGTTTCGTTGGCCGCGCCCAGCAACTCACAGTTCCAGGAGTGACATGTGAGGTAGTGTGAGGATCTGCCGTGGCCGACAGAGTTTCGCATCACTTCTTAACGCGTAGGTATAACTACATCCTCGAAAAATCTGTTCCAGCAGCGTGAGCGAGTTAGCATCCTCACGCCCACAATTACATCCCCTCATGCTCGCCCTCACACACAACTTACACTCACGCTCCAAGAACAAACCAATTATGACACATTGTGTTCATCAAATGGTTCAATCTGTATTAAAATAAATAAATAAATCGTTGCAAATTTTACACAAGGGTTTATTTTTCTTGGTCACTTGTGCAGAAATTTAATTCTGTCAATGAAAAAAAAATTTAAAAAAGATTTTTTTTTTTCAACAAATATAGGTATATTTTTTTGTTTTTTACTTGAAAAATATTTGACCTCCTGAAATCCATCAAAAATCTCATTTGAAGCCCCATGAAAGCCCTATAGATCGCAACAGTGAAATCTGATCGTTCCGGGAGCCCAAAAAATTGATTCTACGTCAAAAAATACTTCGAAAATGACACCTAACTCGATCCCACAGCCAAAACCCTTCAAAAAATCCCTCCCGTAGCCCCATTTTAGCCCATAGCGCCCCACGGGTTTGGGCGATCGGCTGAAAACCTTGCGGGGACAACTAGATGGTAAACCAAGTATTTTTTTCAAAATTTCAGATTTAAAAAAAAATCCTACTGCTTAAAACGGCCTGGACGGTGGTCGGCGGACGGCGTATGGCGGACGGACATTTCGGATTTAGAATGTAGACCTCTTGAAACGGATAATGTCAAATTTTGGGGCCGATCGGAGTCGTCGACCCCCGTCGCGCAAACATGAGGATCCATATTATTCCAAGAATAATAAACCAAAAGAAATCCATCTTGTAATGAATCTCGTTGATTACACCAGTTGACAGATTGTCTCTGAACGAATCTCATTTTTAGGAATAATTTATGAAGCCCTTGAAAATCGGCGCCTCCGCTACTATGAAACACCTGATCCAAGTTAAGTTGTAGAACTGAACGACCTTGGTTGAACCGAGCTAGCCCATCTCCTTGAGTTCTCTCACGGCTGAGGTCCTACTCCTGTAATGGAGTCTCCTCTCTAATCCGATTAAGAAGCCCTTAATTCCCAATCTGTAGTTACCTGCCTACACAATTAGTCTGCTCTGACTATATAAGTCCCTTCTCTCACTTCATTGCCTTGCTTTATTCGTTTATCACAGAACTATCAGGTTGCGTATGGGGGAACTAAAATTAAATTAATGGAAAATACAATTCCGTCCCCCATACTCCTTCCACCGCTCTGGCCCTTTGAGGTGGTTAACGTTTTTATCAAATCTCAAATTTTGAAAAAAATACTCTTTTCTCTATCTAGTTCAACTAGACTAGTTGTGACCGCGTTGATGGTCACATTATATATTCCCATCACCAGGTGGCAATGATATTATCCCGTGAAGAGCTTGCGGGTGTTAAACTCTAAATTAGGGCTCAACTTGAATGCGGGCATCAAAGTTGGTTGGAAGGAATACCCCCACAATAGGCGCTCAAGAGGAGGATTAATAATATATCGGTCAGAAAGGATCGATACATGCCGCGTCTTGTTTCTGCCTTCTCCACCAAGTTTAGGCCTTTGTAGCATTCTTGTGGACGCACTATCCCGAGTAGTATGACGTTGGCGTGTTGGCAATAGGTGGAGAAGTATAGTGAAAATCTGTTCTGTCCACCAATTTTTATTCGATATTTCAAAATTCCGCCGTGAGAAGAAACAGTAAACGTGAAGCTTCTCTAATATCAAGAAAATATGCCAAGCAAAATGAGTCATTTGGCTCGACTGTGACACTGACCTTCTGGCCCCAGTTTCACCCCAGTCTGACTACTTCTGATTCAAGTCTGACCCAAATCTCACCCCAGTCTCATACAGTACCCCGTTCCTGTACTATTGTTCGTACCAACCTTGTTCAACGTGTCAGCTGTTATAAGCCTGTTTTTGTGGAGAACGTCCTGTCAGCTATTTCCAGTTTCAACATTACCTGAAATGAAAATACACGAATAATGTGAGCGTTTGAGATATCCTATAAAAAATGAAAAACAATGTAAAATTATGTTACTTACTACCCACAATGTTATTAAAAACAGTTGTTATTTTAAAATCTAATTTTTTACGAGTCGAGTAGGGTAAAGTGCCCTAATATGGCATAGTGCCTAATATGACATAGTGAGGCTTTGGGGGCACTAGCACTCTGCACTCAACCGGGAAACCCATCAACGAGTAGAGTTTCACCTGGTTGCCGACAGGGGTGGGTCATTCAGCAGGTAGCAGGTTAAAGAGAAACACGTTTTTGAGTGGTCGCGAAACATTTTGCTCCAGTATTGTGATTAATTTCCGAACCTCAAGGTAAGTGTAATCAAAACTTTTCAATATTCCATCAGATTCAGCAATTCGTAAGGAACAATTCCTGACCATCGATTTTTTCATGTCGCGCTTTTATCATTGTAAAGATTTCGTGTTGGTGGAAGTGAGTCGATTTCCCCAATATGGCATATGCCATATTGAGATTATGTATTAGGTTTTCGTTGTTTATTCTTTCACCAAGAAGGTCTAACGAATTTTCATCCATTTCTTTTGCAATAAACAGATGGGGAAAGAGCCAAACACCATACCATATTAACAACCCCCTTGTATGCCATATTATGCAACCTTTTTTTCAGAGCTTAAAAACCATGCCATATTAAGAACCCCTTGTATGCCATATAAGGCAACCTTTTTTCAGAGCATAAAAACGTCTTTTTTTTTAAATCGGTGTTCCACCAGCGATTAGACACTTCCGAGGAAATTCAGCGATGGGAAGTGGTAGAGGGATAGTGTACCTAGCATTGTAAACATTTTTCAACAATACATCACGTTTTTTATAGGTTTTATGACGGAACATCTTTTTGTATGGCATATTAGGGCACTTTACCCTATTTTTTTTTTTTTTTTTTTTAAGTTTACGCACAAGGGATAAGAAACAATAGACACAAAAGATTTTCTTTTCATCTTGGATCCTAAAAAGGTTATTTTTTATGTTTTCCGTGAAACTCCATTTTCTAAGCTTAACTACAATATTAACTACAATATTGCTCTACAACTTTTCTTTGTGTTCAAACTTCATGAGCATCCTTACTAGGATCTCACACTGGAAAATATACCGAAAATGTGGGTTTTGAGGTATTTTGGAAAAAACGCAGCAAATTTTACACTAGGGATTAATATTCTTTGATATAGGTTACTTGTGCAGAAATTTAATGCTGAGTCAGTGAAAAGAATTTGAGAAAAAAAAATTTTTTTACTTGAAAAATATTTGACCACTTGGAATCCTTCAAAATTACGATTTGTAGCCCCATGAAAGCCCTACAGATCGCAACAGTAAATTCGGATCGTTCCGGGACCCCAAAAAATGGATTCTACGTCCAAAAATACTTCGAAAACGACACCTAACTCGATCCCATAGCCAAAAGCTTAAAAAAAAAAACCTCCCGTAGACCCATTTTAGCCCCATAGCACCCCACGGGTTTGGGCGATCGGGCTGAAAACCTTCTGGGCACAACTAGATGGTAAACCAAGTATTTTGTCAAAATTTCAGATTAAAAAAAAATTCCTACTGCCCAAAGCGGCCCGGACGGCAGACGGACATTTCAGTTATGGAATCTTAACCTCTTGAAACGGATAAAAAATGGGATTTTTGAATGTTAGAATTTTTGAAAAATTTTTTTGGAGTATAAAAATCAAAAAAAAAAAAATTTTAATTGTTTTCACTGACAGAATTAAATTTCTGCACAAGTAACGTATATCAAAGAATAATAAAACCTTGTGTAAAATTTTCATCGTTTTAGGTATAGATACGAGGGGTATATGCGTGATCAGCGTCAAATTTCCTATAATTATGGGGTTTTCAGAGGTTTTTTTTCTTCAAAATATGGTCGTTTTGCACCACTGTGCGTCGTCTCTCGATGCTTGGCATCCCGAGACTAGCGTCTCACTCAATGAAGCAGCTGGCTGGGGGCGGCGCGGTTCGCCAGGGCCTTTTGAGCCGATTTAGATGAGAAGTCGACGGCAGACAGTGGCCGGCGAGGGAAGTGCGGCATCCCGGCCGTGTAAGACGGAGTTTAATATTGTTTGGGTGTAAAGGAGGTCCAGAGTTGGTCGTATCTCATCTATTTAAGTGGGTGGCAAACGCAGCTATGTGAACTAAAATGTAATTAAGTTGCTCAACTGAAGACAAATGGTCGCGGAGGCGGAAGGCGTTCGCGTTGGGATGGTATTGGGAGGGGGGGGGGGTAAAAGATTCGGATAAAGCAGATGGTAGTGCGAGCGACGCAAGGGTTGTGGAACAAGGTTGTTCTGTTTCAGGTGGAAATCCTTACTATACAATGAACTTACTTGTTTAGGAGTCTCATTTCGCCTTCCGATATTGCGCTATGCACAGTTATACAGTACCAGGTATTTTCCTTTTAGAAATCCGTTTTCTGTAGCACCTTGAATCGAGCTGAACAACTTTTGAAAAAGACTTTGTATATCGCCGTTTCAATTCTCAGCCTTTCAGTGAAGAATGCTAAAGGAAATACTGTTCTATGTGATCAATTGAGTACTTGAAACCGATTTTACTATGCTCGTTTGCCGCTAGGAGTCGCATTTTTAAACAGCTTGGGGCACCGCGGCGATGCCACCGTCTCTTCCCAGTATGTCAAATTCAGCAGGTCTCACGTGACATCCTCATATCCCAAGACGCGTGCTGCCATATCATGTATTTACTAGGAGGCCAGTTAACCTCTATTGGTCCGGCCTTGGCACATGACGCGACAGCGTCCGCGTTGTTTATAATTTTTAGCGCAACCTTTCCATAAAAAATGGAAAGGGGCGCTCTTCGACATGTTTTGTGTGTGTGTGTGTGTGTGTGTTTTTTTCGTGTATCACAGTAATGCTGTGACAGCATCACACCCGAACGGCTGAACAGATTTTCATGAGGGTGGTCTCATTGTGAACAGCGAGTTCTGGTGGTGGTTATAGGCTATCAAAATCACCTCCGTCGTCGACTATTCGTCCGATCCCGACGACATAGTTTGGTCGTCAGATACCTAGTTACGAATTCTTAGTTACGGTTTTGGTTTCGTAGTAACAGAAAGGTTGCGTCTATTCAATTCAATTGATGGCTTGTTTTTTCCTGCATCGACCGTGCAGGTGCGACAATGCCCAAGTCGATTTTCCCATCTTTTCAGGAGACCCAAAAAACTTCTTGATATTCAGGAGCACGTTGGAGCATGTTGGCGTTTTGAAACATTCGATTTCTAATTTGGATTCAACTTGAAAAATGTATGGGGAAAACGAGACTGAAAAATATAAGAATAGAAATTTGAGAGTTGTAAATTACGATAAACTAAGTATTTTTATAATTTAATGCGTTTTTGTTGTTGCGATGTCTGCTCTTTTGACTCACTTTGAAGCGGAGTATTGACAATACGATTGAAGACTTGGATTCATCTTTAAAACCCGAAATATTGTAGCAGAAACTAACCCAAAATGTGCCTTCTTGCCGGTCAATGCAGCCTGGCAGACCTGGCGAGTGGCAACCACTTTTTCCACATTTACGCTGCTAATTTTACCCAAGGGTTTATTATTCTTTGATAAGTAACATATTATGTTACTTGTGCAGAAATTCAATTCTGTGTCTATAAAAAAAAAATTAAATTTTTTTCTTTTTTCAAAAATTTTTAGAAAGAATTTTTAGAAAGAAAAAAAAATTTAAAATGTTTAGTTTTTACTTGAAAAATATTTGACTTCCTGGGATCCTTCAAAAATCCCATTTGAAGCCTCAGGAAAGCCCTATAGATCGCCACAGTGAAATCGGATCGTTCCGGGACCCCCAAAAATGAATTCTACGTCCAAAAACAATCGTTCAACAAGCGTTCGAACAGGATTAAATCTTGTTCGAACGCTTGTTCGAACGCTACAAATTTTGTAGACGCAGAAGATGCTAACAGGTAAACAATAACAAAAACCAACAACCTAAGATAAAGGTGAACCTCAGCTTGATGATGATAGCGACCTTAAAACTTGAACCTGGAGCGAGGTAGCGACCCCACTAAATGTCTCTAAATTTTAGAGGCATAATAAGGTTTCAGTTTCAGAAGACCATAACAATCAATTGATGAACCTATTCTTATACTAGTCTAGATGTTCAGAAATTTCAAAATTGTTTGTTTGTTTGAATTCTTTTCTGGGGAATTCCCAAACCTTCGTCATCGATTTTCGTTGTTTCGTACGAAAACCCAATACATCGATGTTTTATAGGCTGCAATCGTTCTCATTACAGTAATACCTATTATGCCTTCGCGACGGAGGTCGACGACTCCGATCGGCCTCAAAATTTGACATTATCCGTTTCAAGAGGTCTAGATTCCAAAACCGAAATTTCCGTCCGCCGTCCGGGCCGTTTTGGATAGTAAGAATCTTTTTTAAATCTGAAATTTTTACAAAACACTCGGCTTACCATCTAGTTGTGCCCGCAAGGTATTCAGCCTGATCGCCCAAACCCGTGGGGCGCTATGGGGCTAAAGTGGGGCTACGGGAGGGTTTTTTTGAAGGCTTTTAGCTATGGGATCGAGTTAGGTGTCGTTTTCGAAGTATTTATGGACGCAGAATCCATTTTTGGGGGTCCCGAAACGATCCGATTTCACTGTGGCGATCAATAAGGCTTTCATGGGGTTAAAAATGGGGTTTTTGAAGGATCCCTGGAGGTTAAATATTTTTCGAGTAAAAAAATAAATAACTTTTGAAAAAGAAAATTTTTTTGAAACAAAAATAAAAAAAAAGAAGTTTTTTCCAAAGATTTTTCCATTGACTCAGAAATAATTTTTGCACAAGTAACCTGTATCAAAGGATAATAAACCCTTGTGTAAAATTGGCAGCGTTTTCTCTCGGCGGCCCTGGCAGTAGCTGTGTACTCTTCGTAAATAATAAATGTACCTGACGGCAATGTACTTCTGTTTAGCCATAATCAAGAAAACGGCAGGATTTCCAGAGGGCATAGCAGGCCTGACAAAAACCTTGGAAACCGCTTCCAATCGACCGGACCCTCCTCCTAATCTCCAGACTGTGGGTTTTTATATGCCGTCTCTCTCCTTCGCTTGCTCTCTCTCTCTCTCTCTCTCTCTCTCTCTCTCTCTCTCTCTCTCTCTCTCTCTGTTCTCTCTTAGTCCCTTTAGGTCATTTTCATCCTTTTTTTCTCGTCGGAATTTAATAGTGACGCGACAACGATCTGAGAATAGAACTGTCGCATTTATCGTGAACTTTACACGCACTTATCAGAGTTATCGGAACAGTAATTTGAATCAGCATCCACGCTGTCAACTTTTACCCATCCCAGCCATCCCGGTAGTAATTTTCAGTTGACCCCCCCCTCAAACTTACGAGGATGAAATTCAATTTTCCCGGTTGAACCCCGACGTCATGTTTCCTCCAAAACTTGTTAATTGCTGGACCCCTCGCGAAGTTAGCCTTTAGAGACAGTTGTAGTTGCTCCTGTATGGTCGAGTTTCACCTCATTACCAGGACGTAAGTTAAATAAGTTTTACGCAACGCACTCCGCCACGCGGAACTCCGTTGTTCCCGAACGCAGTGATGTTTTTGTCGGAGCTCGAACGATTAAAGCTCAACCGAATACGCCTCATAAGTCAAGTTCGCTTTGTCACTATTTCGTCGTATTTTGAAGTAGTAAACGAGAGAAGCCTGCCAAGTTCTGCCCGAGGGTTTCCGACCTTACGTCACTTTCATCCCCCCCTAATCACCTTGCGTCTATTATATTGGCAATCTCCTCCAACTGACCTGTTTTTAGCCTGCAAGGGAAAATCATTTCAAGAATTGGTGGATAGGTAGTTTCATTCAAATAGATGCCATCGACAAGAAAAAAAAAAAAAAAAAAAAAATCCTAAACCAGCAGTTTGGAAATTACTTTTGTAGAGATAGACAGCAGCGTGAAATAGATCTGAAGGAGTTTCAATATAATCTATTTAACATTTTTAATCTAAAAGTCCTCTTAAGTATATTTTAAAACGCTGCAAATTTTACACAAGGGTTTGTTATTCTTTGATGTAGGTTAATTGTGAAAAAATTAAAAATTAAGAATTATTCTGTCATTATGAAAATATTTTTGAAAAAAAAAAGACAATGCTTGGAGATGTAGGACCTCGAAAAAGTGGACTTGCGTCCAAAATTACTCGGAAATCTACACCTTATTTGACCTCTTGGGAATCTTCATAAATCCCATTTGTAGCCCCATGAAAGCCCCATAGATCCCCAAAGCGAATTTGGATCGTTCTAGGACCCCTAAAAATGGATTCTAGGTCGAAAAATAACTTCGAAATCGACACTTAACTCGACCTCAAAACCGAAAAGCTTAAAAAAAATCCTTCCCGTAGCCCCAATTTAGCCCCATAGCGCCCCACGGGGTTGGCCTATCGAGCACAAACGCATGGCAAACTGAGTATTTCGTCAAAATTTCAGATTTTAACCCTCCGTCCCCCACGTGGGGTCTGGGAGAACCCCAGGCGCACGTTTGTGCATGCACAGAGCCCCTCCCCATGATCTAAGTGTTGTCGCCTCGAGTACCTTCCCACTGAGTAGTGCTTCAGACGTGGACAAGGTCGCACCACCCTTTCAGGTAAGCCAACCGTCCGTTTTCGATTTTTTCTTGTAGAAAAGCATGATTGGGGTACGATCAGACCCCACGTGGGTGACTTTGTCACAAAAATGTTCAAACTTTATTCCCATTTTTTTCAAATTTCCGAGGATTTTGATAAATAATTTAATGATTCTCTCCAGAATAATGTCTTCAGGGGAGGAATGGATACGTTTAGAGTTGGAGTGACTTGAAAGAGAGGACCCAAGGGAACAGTGGAACCTGGATGAAGTTGATAGTGAAGGGGACATTTTGTTATTTATTTCAAAAATATATTTTTCATGGACCTTTTCAAGGACTGATTATTTCCCCAGATTTGATACATCGCTAAGGCGAAGTTGCTGAGTACTTGCCAATTTTAAGCTTTTAGGATGACCCAAGCAATGAGAACGAGGAGGTTCTGAGCGATGAGCCGTTATTTCGCGCCCCGTGACTTCCTTATCATCTACTGAAATTCATTCCAACTCGTCTTATATTATAAGACGTATATTATAGCCTCACATATGTTCTGGGAACATTGGAAGCTGCAATGATGGGGTTTAGCGGCGCGAACAGCGCAAAAATGGGTGGGGTCCGAAAATACCCCACGTGGGGAACGATTAAACTCTGCTCCACGTGGGGAACGATTAAACTCTGCTCCACGTGGGGGACGAAGGGTTAAAACAAATTCCTACTGCCCAAAACGGCTTGGCGCCGCCAGCGGAAAAGACTCGAGACACCCTCGCCGTCTCGTGAGCAGTTCCTGGGAACCCTGCCTAGTTCAATTTAATTAAATTTTCCAAAAATGTATCAAAATAAATGTAATGGCTCCCAATTTTCAAACAATTTCGGCGTAATTAAGTAAAAGAAAATTCTGAACTTTTTCCATCACCCAGAAATATTATGAATCGTTAGGTTTGTTCCAGGTTTGACGGAATGTTAACAGAAATCGCCGGAGTCATGCGCAGTTTAGAAACTGCTGTTCCAGGTCGATCGTAGGTTGACAGTTGGACGGAAACCGACAGCTCGAGTATGTGCGGTCTGGTTCTGTCGACAGCTGTCCAACTTCTGTCGACAGACGCAGTCAGACCTGGAACAAACCTATTATTTCTCCATAAATCCTACACAAGCTCGTCACGTCCACTTGATGAAAACGTTTATTGTCTGCCTCACGAAAACGCGCAGAGACTAATTCAAACGTGTTCCCGCATCAACACATCTATCAGAGCTGTATATCATGTTGACGGCGACACCAAAAGGGGGACTTAGCGTTGAGCCGCACTTTGTCATCATAAAATTTGTTTGAAGAGGCTTCAAACGGTTGTTTTATCAAGTTGAATACAGGATGCACTTTTCTTCCTCTTCTTTTTTTTTTATTGGTGAGAAAGGAGTGCCATGAAATTCTAGTTACTTGCCTTGGGTGACCACACATTCCCCATTGGGGGATACATTCCTCTTATTTAGAAACTTGCCCTGCATCTACCCCACGGAATAGGAAGAGGAAGAACCAACTGATAGGCCGGAGTGGGACACCCCCACTACTGCTGCTGTTGTATGCGACAGTGGTGCTATCTTTTAAACAGTCGTATTGCACTGGGTGGTCAGTGACGTCCATTCTTGGAATAATACACCTTATTTTTTCGCGACGGAGGTCGACGACTCCGATCGACCTCAAAATTTGACATTATCCGTTTCAAGAGGTCTAGATTCAAAAACCGATATGTCCGTCCGCGGTCCGGGCCGTTTTGGGCAGTAGGAATTTTTTTTAAAAATCTGAAATATTGACAAAATACTTGGTTTACATCTAGATGTGCCCGCAAGGTTCTCAGCCCGATCGCTCAAACCCGTGGGGCGCTTTCGGGCCACGGGTGGGTTTTTTTTAAGGCTTTTGACTATTGGATCGAGTCAGGAGTCGTTTTCGAAGTATTTTTGGGCGTAGAAACCATTTTTGGGGGTCCCGGAACGATCCGATTTCACTGTGATGATCTATAGGGATTTCACGGGGCTAAAATGGGATTTTTGAAGGATCCCAGGAGGTTAAATATTTTTCGAGTAAAAAATAAAGAATTATTGAAAAAAAAAAATCCCAAAATATATATATATTTTTTTTTTTTCTTCATTGAAACAGAAATAAATTTTGCTATATCAAAGATTTTAGTCATGTTTTCCTAGTTTTGAACACCTGCCTTGGAGAGTCTTGCAGAGCCTACTTCAGGGCTGCTTTTGATGGGATCCAGAATGACCTTCTTTTGGTTTATTATTCTTGGAATAATACACCTCAAATTTTGACATTATTCATTTCGAAAGGTCTAGATTCCAAAACCGAAATGTCCGTTCGCCGTTCGGGCTGTTTTGGACAGTAGGCATTTTTTTAAAATCTGAAATTTTGACAAAATACTCGGCTTACCATTTAGTTGTGCCCGCAAGGTTTTCAGCACGATCGCCAAACCCCGTGGGGCGCTGTGGGGCTACGGGAGGGCTTTTTAAAGGTTTTCGGCTATGACGTCGAGTTAGGTGTCGTTTTCGAAGTATTTTTGGACGTAGAATCCATTTTTGGGGTCCCAGAACGATTCGATTTCACCGTGGGGATCTATTGGCCTTTCATGGTGCTACAAATGGGATTTTTTAAGGATCCCATTCTGTTTTACTGTCTGGGGGTACTGAGGTCATGTGGGTGTACTCAGTTAGTTTTTGTCTGGTTGTACTCACGTACTGCCTTTCACCGCTTGGGTGTACTCATGCGTGTTTTTCGATCCAATCGTCATCCCGTTATCGATCACGTTACAAATGTGACGAGACGAAGGGGCTGAAGGGTTAACGCAAAGGCTCGACATTAATGGAACATTAGGAAAGGTGTAAGTTTGCCTGCCTCCCACTTCCCTGCCACTCCCACTGGCGTGTCATTGGATTATCCGGGGGGGGGGGGGGGGCGCTAATTGGTTTGTGAAAGCTAACGACTCGAAGAGACTCAGTAACACTGCGGTGGCGCCTACCATTGAAGACAAGTTTTCAATTACTCCGTTGGCAGAAGTTCCCCTTAATTAATAAAGAATTCAGACGCCATGAATTTCACGTTTTCGTTTTTGGTTTATTTATTTTATTTTATTTTATTTTTTCTCTGAATGACGAAATTTGACCTTTTGCAACTGCAGAATTTTGTAACCAGTGCTAGAATAAAAAACAGATCGCCGTAAATTGCCTAACATTACGCGTTTATCTATTTCATTTTTTTTATAAAGTGTACGAAAATTAATTCCAAGTCAATAGAGAATCATTAAATTTTTTCCAAATTTTGTAAAAAAAATTTTAAAAAATCCTGTAAAGTATTTTGACAACTTTGGGACCCAGGAAACGAGGATTATATGTCCAAAATTACTCGAAAAAGACACAAGATGTTACACTAATATCATCAATTAATTGGCTACTTTGGGCAAAAACTGCCGAATTTGAGCGGGATTTTCGGCAGTTGGTCAAAATATTAGAACAAAAATTGTACTATTTAATAGTACCTAGTTCAAAAACGTAAAAATAAATTTTGATTTGCCGTTAATTATCTGATATTTTGCAGATCTGCCATGTAGGAACAGGATGTGAAACGGGTGTTTTTTGAGTGAACATTTATAGTCCAGTCAATCTAGGTTCAAAAAGGCCGTTTCAAGAAAAATGTATAGAAGAAGAAAAACATGGAGAACCGTTGAGAAAAAAACTTCTATACATTTTTCTTCGGAAAACCCTAGATTGACCTGACTATTAGTGTTGCTAAATTTTCTTTCGGTAAAATCATTTGTGGATGGCGGAGTTTAGAAGGCACATAATCCGTGTTTACGCCGCACAGTGGGGCAAGAGCGGCAAAAACCCCCTTTTCAGAACACGCTGATGTCGATTATCTGGTTCATCATTCTCACTGTATATTAGCCGCAGAATCCATTTTCAGCGGGGATTTTTCCTCGAAAATCAAGTTTTATGCCGTAAATTGGGGCTAAAGTAAAAATATTGGATTTTTCGGTGTAAATTCGACTTGAGTGTCGATGAGGGGGGGAGTTCACCAACTCGGCCAAACTCCACTACCTGAGAGATTAAGACGCCGAATGATGTCAACAACTGCGACTGCATGAATGAATGTGTCTGAGATTTTGATGACTAAGTGTCTTATGATTATATGTGATAATGAATTATTGTGATTAATATATTTATTTTTGGCACTGCAATAAAAGTTAGAGTGCAACCTCATCTTAGCTCAGTATGACCAACACGTTTTTCTGCCCATGGTTTCTCATGGTTTGGACGGTGTACAGTCACGTTAGACATATTTTGGGAGTGTGCCGAATGGAGTTGTATTTTCCGGGAGCTGAGGTGTGCCGAAACGTCGACTGTGCCGAATCGATTACTGTGCCGAATGGAGTTGTATTTTCCGGGAGCTGAGGTGTGCCGAAACGTCGACTGTGCCGAATCGATTACTGTGCCGAATCGAAGACCGCCGATTCCGAGGTGTCAAGCCGGGCCAATTGTCGATGTAGAAAACACGAATGAACCAACTCAGGCTTGGTGGCGCGCCATACAATGGTTCGGTTTGTCGACAGATTACAAATCCAACACGGAAGTGGAACTATGGTTGAAGCTTTTCTTCGCCCTTCCATTTTTGGACCCACAACGATTGAAACCATGTTTTGAGGAAATTGTCCGACAAAAACCTAAAGGAAGGGGAAACCGCACGGAACGCAATAATGAATTTGTCTATTTGCCTATTTGAAGACTAACTACGTTTTTCCATCTTCAACTTATCCTCTTAAGCTATGGGCTGAATTTTCGACTGTCAACAACCGCACAACTAATGCCTGCGAAGCTTTTCATCGCCATTTCAACGACAATTTTACTTCTCCCCATCCCAGTATTTACATGTTCTCAGAAGTGCTCCTAGATCTTCAAAAAGAGGTGTATGTGATGATCAACAGTCGGAATGATCCGACTACCAGGAAAAAGAGTCAAGCTGATGAGGGCAAATTTAGATTTTTGCTTCACGAAGTTGACATCTGGTGCCGTATCAGAACTTGAGTTCGTCCGTCGCGTCGCATCAAAAATCTCCGTATGACTGTTTCCCACCAAGTTCCCTAGTTTGACGTGAAATATTATTTTGTTTGAAAACATTTTCATTTGTATATATTTTTGCATGTGTGGGTGTCGTGTTACATACTGATAAATTAATGACGTTCCCCTTGGAGATCAATGAGCTTTCTTTATCGCTCTCAATCCCACATTGGCCGAGTTGGGTAGTTTTTCCGGCGTAGGCCGACTTTGATAACTTAAATTTTGAGGGGTTGGCCGAGTTGGACACTGTTTGGGTCGCAGGCAGAAACCCTTGGCCCAGATGTAGAGCAGCCGATGAGGGTTATGTACCTGGAAAAGAGGGGGGAAAATCATGCAATTTTTCATAGAGTTCTAGGATAGAGATCTATGCAAAAAACCGTCTAACTCGGGGAAAAAAAATTCAACTCGTTTCAGAGGAATAACTCGCGAGTTTTCCATGCAAATTGGGAATCGGCCGAGCTACAAAAAAAAGCTCCGGTCTGCTCCGAGATGGGAATGGTTTTTCCCGCTCCAGACTCATATATTAAAAAAATAAATAAATAAAAATAAAAATCATCTGCCTACAGCTGCCTTACCGAGCATAGTGCACGTTTGAACTTCTTTCATTAAACGAGTGGGTTTGTTCGAACATGAATAGTTTTGGTTTATTATTCTTGGAATAATACACCTATGTTTTCGCGACGGGGGTCGACGACTCCGATCGGGCTCAAAATTTGACATTATCCGTTTCAAGAGGTCTACATTCTAAATCCGAAATGTCCGTCCGCCGTCCAGGCCGTTTTGGGCAGTAGGAATTTTTTCTAAATCTGAAATTTTGAAAAAATACTTGGTTTACCATCTAGTTGTGCCCGCAAGGTTTTCGGCCCGATCGCCCAAACCCGTGGGGGCGCTATGGGGCTAAAATGGGAATACGGAAGGCGTTTTGTGAAGGGTTTTGGCGACGGGATCGAGTTAGGTGTCGTTTTCGAAGTAGTTTTGAACTTAAAATCCATTTTTGGGGGCCCAGGAACGATCCGATACCACTGTGGCGATCTATAGGGCTTTCATGGGGCTACAAATGGTATTTGGATGGGAAAGAATCCCAGGAGGTCAAATATTTTTCAAGTAAAAAACGACAAATTTTTGAGAAAAAAAGTTAAAAAAAAAAAAAATTCTTAATTTTTTTCCATTGACAGAATTAAATTTATGCTCAAGTTTTGGGCAGTAGGAATTTTTTTTTAAATCTGAAATTTTGACAAAATACTTGGTTTACCATCTAGTTGTGCCCACAAGGTTTTCAGTCCGATCACCCAAACCCGTGGGGCGCTATGGGGCTATTATGGGGCTACGGGAGGGGTTTTTTGAACACTTTTAGCTATGGGATCGAGTAAGGTGTCGTTTTCGAAGTATTTTTGGACGTACAATCCATTTTTTGGGGTCCCGGAACGATCCGATTTCACTGGGTTGATCTTTAGGGCTTTCATGGGGCTAAAAATGGGAGTTTTGAAGGATCCTAGGATGTTAAATATTTTTCGAGAAAAAAATAAATAATTTTTGAAAATAAACATTTTTGAAAAAAATCCAAAAAAAAAATTTTTTTGAGATAAAAATCCAAAAAAAAATTTTTTTTTAATTTTTTCATTGACAGAAATAAATTTCTGCACAAGTAACGTATATCAAAGAATAATAAACCCTTGTGTAAAATTTGCAGCGTTTTTTAGTTGGGCGATAGGTAGCTGCTCAGAAATGTTGCTTTTCAACACAAATCATTTTTTGGGGACTCTTATTTTTGTAGAACTTTTCAATTTTAAGGTAATCAAACGAATTCATCAATTTTACGATGCTCAATCAGAAATCATAAGAGTGTTCGATCAAAATCATCTACTACGCTCTTATTTTTGTACGTTTTTTCAATTCTAGGGTGTTCAGTCGACGCAAAATTTATTGCTCTACAACTTTTCTTTGTGTTCAAAGTTAATGAGAATCCTTGCTTGGGTTACACACTGAAAAATGTACTAAAAACGTTTTTTTTTTTTTTTTTTTTTTTAATTGAATTTTTAATTGCTAAAAAGCAATTTTAGGTAGGTATAGGGTCATGGGGTACGTTCGTGATCAGCGTCAAATTTCGTTTAAGTAAGGGGCTTTTCAGAGGTTTCTTTCCAAAATACTGCCGTTTGGCCCCAGTGTGCGCCGCTGTGTGTGTTGTAGGAAGGAATAGGGAGTATAGGGATGCATGATATTTTTCCGATTGTTTCATTGAATATTTATAGAAAACATCCCTGCGGCGAAGTGGTTTTTTTGCCGACGGTGCAGAGGTCTGATCCAATGAGGTGGTTAGGGAGAACACGCGACTCCTCTGCTGATGTCATTTGTTCTTCCTAACCACCTCATCACTGTAGCCGTTGTCCCGGAGGAATTAATTTTCAGCTTGGAGTGAGGGTGCAATGTGAACTTTTTTTTTTAGGCTTCGAAAATAGGCACTTTGTATTCGTATGTGTTCATTTTTGAAGATAGAAACCTAAATTTCAGCCTGAAATTCACCTGAAATTTTCAGGTGTGTTCCTGATACATACCTACATAAATCCAAAAGTATACACATTACAAAAGTACATTAAAAAAGAATAAGAACCTTAGGAGGCTGAATCAGTAAGTTATTAATCGTGATTTGAACAAGTAATCCCGGGTTTGTAAGCTGTCAAAATAAGCCTCTCGGATCCTGATAAGCTTTCTCTGGCTGGGCAATTTTTTCGATTATAGACACTCTGGAAGAACTCTTGTAAAAATTTCAGCTGCGAAAATTTGCGAATCGGGACGCAGGATTGATTTTTGTGTCGATTCAGCCGCTTTCGGAGATAAACGAGCTTGATCGAACATTCAGACGCTTATTACAGGCGCAATGGAATGTTGATACAATGACAACCCTTATGCCATAAGGAGCTCAACTGCACGGGTCAAGGACACATTCCACTCAATTCCAGTGACTTCTGACCCAGTGATGAATAACACAGGTTTACAAAAAAAGGTCACTTTCAGGCGCCGCGGAAAAAACCATTAATCTATATGTATTTTGGGGTGCTGAATCCGAATATGACCTCCGTTTTTCCCGGTCACGTCCAAATTTTCGAGATATTCCGAGATATTTCCAGTAAAAAGAATTTTTTGGAATTTTTGGGCATCTGCACGATTATTATAAATAGATCTGTGATTTTATAAACTGAAAAAGGCCGAAAAACGAAAAATCGCAAATATCTCGAAAATTTGGACGTAGCCGGGAAAAACGGAGGTCATATTCGGATTCAGCACCCCAAAATACATATGGATTAATGGTTTTTTCCGCGGCGCCTGAAAGTGACCTTTTTTTTTTTTGTAAACCTGTGTAATTTAAGGCACCACACATATTCCAGCGAGCGCAGAAGCCCAGGCATTAAGTATTTTCCAATAACTTGGTACCCCCAACATTTTTTTCCCCGACTTTTTTGTTTTTTCTTCTTAAAAAACTACATTAAATACTGAAAAAAATGGTATATTGCAAAATGCTTGAACTTCAATTAAAATTATTAAAAATAGCTCGGAAGGTGCCTGCATCAACTCTGGCACTCCTTCTTTCTCCGTCTAATCAATGGAAAAACAAAACACGCTCAGACAGTCACCTTTCAATTTTTTGGCTCTCCTGAAAAGTTGAATTTTTTTACGGATATGACCCATTTTCTCGGGAACCACTCAAGCGATTTACATTTTTTTTTTTTTTTTTTTTTTTTTTGAAAGGCCATGTAAAGATCTAAAAACGTGCTGAAACACATTTTTGAAATCGTGCAGTATTTTTCGTGTACAGGTCAAGCAAGGGGCTCCAGAACGCCGTTGAAAATTGTCAAGTTTGCTCCTCTGTTGTAAATCTCCAGATCAATATTTTCAAAATCTGTTTCAGCACGATTTTAGATCTTTGCAAGGCCTTTCATACAAAAAAAAAAATCAACAAAATCGGACCAGGGTGTGCCGAGATTTTGGGGCACGAATTTCGCTGTTTTAAGGGGGGGTACCACGTGGCCTTAAGTAATTTATTTGTTTTCACGAATTACTAGCACAGTGTAGTTTCATTTATTGCGTTATTCAACTATAGTAAAATGACGAGAGAATGAAAATATATTTTCATTATCCTGTCATTTTTACTTTACATTGTATAACAGAAAGTCAATTCAACTACCCTGACTAACAGTAATTTTTTCAATACATTTAAAAATTATGTACATGTTGTTAGAAGTGGTTTTTAAACCAACTGAAAAACCACTTCACACTGAAAATCAAAAACGGCGGGAGACGCTGATTCAGCAGTTGGAGTTAAGGCAGGAGGGAGACACAGAAACAGAACTCGCGGTCAGTCGCCACGAAGCCGCTCATGATGCAAGAATCGTCTGTCCCGGTGATCTCCTAGCCAAGGATCATCGGTGGCCACCCACGTCATTCACTCAGGTCAGATCCAACCATTAGTTTACACTTTTGGAAAACCCGAATTTGCCTCCGGGGGCCTCGCGTTCGCGTGCGGACGGTTAGGGCAAATTCATCAATTTGGTGGAGAGATTAGGTCAACACTTAAGGGTCATTTCGACAAGCAATATATAAGTTATATTGGAATATTGTTTTCTTGTTGACCTGATTCCATCAAGGGATTTGGAGACCTGGGGACGGGGTAAAAGGAGGATCGGCAGCACATAAAAGATCCTCCCGGTCACAACGTAAAACAATTTAGCTGCCAAATTTTACCGTGGGCACCGGGTTGACGAAAGCAAATCTTGACAAAACAAGACCGTCAATCCCGGCTACCTCACACCTGGTGGAGGCTTCGGTTCCCAATTATTGGTGCCGCCCCTAACCCTAAAATCATCCATAAAAGTAAATATTAAAATAAATTCACCGAATAAGAAAATATTATAAATCACTTTGCATGCCCTATAACGTTTATAATCTAACATAAAAGTAATAAATTCTCTTCTTTTCAACAATTTAGAATCAATACATAAATAAATTAAAAAACCGTAGATTCATTTGTGTTCTCGTAATTAATAAAATCGTAAGTAAATCCAACTAAGAGCACTCCGTCAGTCGCTCGGTCCGTCCCTCCAAGTTCCTTGATGGGAAGGAAATTCAAAACGCTTAGCCAGCTCGTCCTCGAGGAAATTAAGCGGTACCGTCCTCCTTTCGAGCGAAAGAAAAATACGAACATTCCGAGACGTTGATTCAAAAAATTAATAAAGCGTAGTGCAACTTATCATTGATCCATAAAATTGTGCATGTACCATTATTTGATTTATTTGTATGTTTATTTTATGCGTATGTAAATGTATTATCCGTATTCTACACTGTGACATAACAAATGACGTGACATAACAACACAACCACAATAATTTTATCAACATTACGTAGGACTTTAGAGCTCGATTGTCAAAGAAAACGCTCACAAATGGAACTTCATCCTCACGTTAGGTATAGTGAATTCCATCAGCGACAGAAATCGTTAGGCTCTACACTCTTACGTAAACAAAGTAAAAAATAGCAATAGTTATTATAATTAAAAAATAATAAAAATAATAATAATAATTTTAAAGTAAAAAGATCGAAATAAAATAAAGGTTGGTAAGTAGAGTAAATTAAATGGGCTAGATAGGAATAATAATGAGTTAAATCAATGAAATTGAAAGTTAGCGAACAAATGGAGTGAATTGATAAATTTCAATGAATAAATGGATAAGAGTAATAAATAGGTAAATCGATAAAATTAAAAGTTAGTGAACAAATGGAATGAATTGATAAATTTAAAGGAAAATCAGTGAATTCAAACAGGTAAGGCATTTGAAGTTTGCAGTAAGTTAAATGGGCGAAATAAAAGTAATAAATAGGAGAATCAATGAAATCAAAAGTTTGTGACCCAATGGAATGGCTTGATAAATTTAAAAGCCAATCAGTGAATTAAAACAAGTATTAATACAGGTATTTATATTAATGAATTAAAAACAATAAATAAATAAATAAAAACAAAATAAAATATAAATAAATAGTTATAATAATAAAATAAATAAAATAAAATTAAAATAACTTGAGAATTGAATAATTCAATAACCAAAACAATGGAAAGCCTTCTCGACCAAATGTTGGAAAGTGAGATAGCAGATCAAGCCCTAGAATTAAAAATCGAACTAGAGAATGTTTGCCGACTGGTTACACCGGCCAGTGCGACAGGTCTCATAAACAGTTGTTGCAGAACATTGCAACTATGGAATCACACACAGGCACAATTGGTGCACAATGAGGAAAAGAATAAACACCTGGAACAGGAGATCATCCAACTCAAAGAAAAATCGAACAGAACGGAAAGCCTCTATGAACAGTTGCAAGAGTGCATAGGAGAGCAGGATAGATTGGCTGAAGCCAAAGAGCAGGAATTACAACAGAAACTATCATCCTCAAACTCAAGATGCTCGGAACTATTAATACAATTGAAAACTTTACACTCCGTTCAAGAACAGCTGATTCAGGTTCAAAGAGAAAAACGTAATTTGGAAAATACTATATTAGCGTTGAAGAAAGAACCACAGACCGAGGAAAAGCAAGAACAAGCCTCAAAACCAACCCCAATGAACAATGATGCTGAGTTAAGAGAAAAAGAAAATGAAATCATAGCTTTAAAAAATAAAATAGAGGAATTACAAACAAAACTCACAGAATCCCGTGGGATAATCCCAAAACTTACTCCTAGAGAATTTCATGGAAACCCTGAAGAAAACGTGACAGAATATTTGCAACACTTCGATCGAGTAGGGAAAGTTTTACAATGGTCATCGGAAACAAAGCTCAATTATTTACCTTTATATCTACGTTCCACCGCACTCAATTTTTTCGAAATGATAGACAGCAAAGAAGATAAGCCACAAAGTTGGACAGAACTGAAAAACAGATTTATTCATCGATTCACAGACCCAGTAGCTAAGGTGAGAAAAATAACCGAACTATACTCCTGTAAAATGACAGAACAGGATAGTGCACATGAATTTGTACACAGACAGCTTGAGAAATGCCACCAAGTTGAAATCACATCAGAAGCAGAAATAAGACACTTGATTCTTAGTTCCTTAACGCCAGAATATTTAAAAATGATGGGAGCTCAGGCGTGCCAGAGCAACTTCCAAGACCTTACGAAAGTTCTAGACCGTGTAGAAGTGAGTAGGTACATCATCAAGAAACGCGAGGAAGAAGAAAGAAAAATGGAAGAAAAAGCACAGCAAGAAGAACAATTAAAAACTCTAAGAGAGAAGATGGAAGAATTGCAATCCAAGACAGATCAGTCAAGCCCTCAACACTACGGATATCAGAGAAATGAAAAGCAATATAGGTTCAAATCAGATACAAAGAATTATCATGAAGATAAAAACTACGCATATTTCTACAAATTCAAAAACAGGCAAACCAGAAAGACCATGCATTTGTTATATGAAGGAAACTCGACTACAGGACACTATCAATATTTACGACCAAAGAACGAAAATCAAAGATTAGTTAACGGAATAACAATCAAGAAAGTAATCCCACAACAAGCACTAAAGGCTATGACAACAGGAAAGCAATGGAAGCCGAAACAACAACAACAACGAAGTTATGTAAACAACCAAAAAAGTAGAATAGATCAAGTGAGCAAGACCCACCAAGACAAAATCAATCCGGATAACGACTCAGGAAAAGAAAGATTGCTGACTCCTAAATCAACCCCAGTAGACATCAATCCAAAGCTCACAACAGAACAACATAACAAAATTGTAGAGATATTGAAGAGATATCAAGATGTGTTCGCTCAACATGAATCAGACATAAGTATCGCTCAGGTACCAAAATTCAAAATTTCAATAACGAAAGATGTGCCACAAGTTGCAAGAAATTACAGAAGGTCCAACAAAGAAAAAGAAAGGCTCCATGACGAAATTATGAAATTAAAAGAAGCAGGTATCGTAGTGGAATCAAACAGTGAATATAGAGCACCAGCATTTCTTATAAGAAAAAAGAACACAGAAGAAATGAGACTATTGATTGACTACAGAAAAGTTAATCAGTTAATAGAGGTTCCAGCAATAGCAATCACTAGTGTGGACGAGATCCACAGAACACTAGCAGGAAAACAGTACCTCACAAGTTTCGATCTCAAAAATGCATTCCATCAAATTCCAATAACCAAAGAAAGTCAGAAATACACAGCATTCGAAGGACCTTACAACACTCTGTGGGAGTTTAAAACACTCAGCCAGGGACTGAAATGCAGCCCAGCAGCATTTGCACGAGCAACCGAATACGCAATGAGAGGAATGATAGACAAATCAGTAACAGTATACGCCGACGACATAACATCTTTCGCAGACACATTTGCAGACGCATGCAATAATTTAGAACAGGCACTACTAAGATTTCGTAAACATCAATTCAAACTGAAAATAGAAAAATGCAAATTCCTATATGACGAAATCCCGCTACTAGGAAGAAAAGTTGGGAAACATGGAATCAGGATTGACGAATCCAAACTATCAGCCATAACTGCCTTAGAAACACCTAAAAATCTAAAAGAACTTAGATCAGTTATCGGCGCATTCCAATTTTTCAGAAGACACATTAGGCAATTTGCAAACGAAATCTCACCACTGACAGATCTCACAAAAGGTGCCAAACGAGGAAAATACAGCAACATCAAATGGGGACCAGAACATCAGAAAAGTTTCGAGAGACTAAAACAGCTCCTCACATCTGCCCCAATACTAGTACCATTCAGGGAAGACAGAGAGACAATTTTAATCGTTGACACATCCACAAAAGGAAGTGGAGCAATTTTATGCCAAAAACAAGAAGATAACCGACTCCACGTCATCGAATACTTCTCTCGCAAGTTGAGCAAGACTCAATCTTGTTATAGTGCATCAGAACTCGAACTGATGGGACTCGTTGCAGCTATAAATGAATGGCGACCATACATACACCTAAAGCCAATCACAGTGATAACAGATCACCTTTCATTAACAGATTTAAAAACATTTCGAGACAAGAATGCCAGACTTCTCAGATGGCTAGTCAAACTCGAAGATTTTCAACTAAACATTAAACATATAAGTGGAAAAAAGAACAATTTAGCAGATCTAATAAGCAGATGTCCAACAGGTATGGAATTGAATGAAAATGAATTAGAACCAATATACTCAAGCCTACAGAGAGATGATCTAATAAACGCCGTGACAGTAAATAATTCTACAACAGAACACACAGATATGAAATTTATGGAAGACCTCAAGAATGATCCATACTATCAAGAAATGTGCAAAGCCCTAAAAGGACAATCTACATCTCGATTAATTACAAGGCAGTCAAGAAGATATTTATTGGATGACCAACAAATACTTTGGTACAAATTCTTATCACCTAAAGGAAAGAAACAGCTCTTATACATCCCTCATGTCAGGAGAGAAGGAATACTGAAAGCCACACATGGCTCATCAATAGCGGGACATCCAGGAACATATATCACTATAAAACAACTAAAAGAAAAATACCACTGGGAAAGTTTATCCAAAGACGCGGAAATGTATGTGAAATCATGTGAGAACTGCCAAAAGAACAAACGGTCTACTACTAAAGTACCGGGGAAACTGAACAGAATGGAACCACCACTATCGCCATGCGAATGGTTAGAAATAGATTATTTGGGACCATACCCAGCAGGGAACCAAAGAAGAAAACACATCCTCGTAATAGCAGACCTCACGACAAGGTATATTGCACTGTACCCAACAGATAGTGCATCCACAGAAGAAACAATAAAAGCATTAAGAAACTATTTCTCATTTATGGGTATTCCAAAAGAAATTAGCAGTGACAACGGCCCAGCATTTAAATCAGAAGCATTCTCAACATTTATGAATGATATGCAAATAAAACATAAAAAGAGCAGCTTTTATCATCCCGCATCAAACGGATTAGTAGAAAGAAAAAATGCTGAAGTAATTAAATACATCAGACAGTACATTGAAGAAAATGAAGGAGATTGGGAATCACTACTCCCAGAAGCGCAAACAACACTAAACAATATCATTTCAAAAACGACCAACCACACAGCATTTTACCTCATGTTCGGAAGACAGAACAGGACACTAGATGGAATTGGAATTCAAACACCACAAGATGAATCAAGAAGAATATCTCAATTACAGAAGATGTGGAAACAGTTGCAACAGACCCACAAAAATGCCCATGATGCTAGTAAGAAGCAATTCGATAAAAAACGAAGGGAATTAAAGTTCAAAGAAGGTGATAAAGTGATGATAAAAAAGCATCAATACAAGAAAGGAATTCCTGAGAAATGGGGACGGGGTAAAAGGAGGATCGGCAGCACATAAAAGATCCTCCCGGTCACAACGTAAAACAATTTAGCTGCCAAATTTTACCGTGGGCACCGGGTTGACGAAAGCAAATCTTGACAAAACAAGACCGTCAATCCCGGCTACCTCACAATGTTTATATAATATATAAATTTGGGTATATGAAATATATGTGTTTATGCAATATATAAATTAAGTACATTTTTCTCGAGAGATTTTATAGAATTATTTGAACATTGGAGGAGTTCTCTCTCCTATTCAACACCTCAGCAACTTAATTACTCTTCCTTCTACTTTTGGAGCATATTGCGAATGGCCCGCTACTGTGCCCGGGGTCGCATTAGGAGTGGGATCCTTCAAAAATCCCATATGTAGCCCATGAGAGCCCGAATAGATCCCCACGGTGAAGTCAAATCGTTCTGGGACCCCAAAAAATGGATTTTACGTCCAAAAATACTTCGAAAACGACACCTGACTCGATCCCATATCCAAACGCCTTCAAAAGAAAAAAAAAAAACCTCCCATAGCGCCCCACGGGTTCGGGCGGAAATGGTAAACCGAGTATTTTGTCAAAATTTCAGATTAAAGAAAAAATTTCCTAGGTACTGCCCAAAACAGCCCGGCGGATGGACATTTCGGTTTTCGAATCTAGACCTCTTGCAACGGATAATGTCAATTTTTGAGGCCGATCGGAGTCGTCGACCTCTGTCGCGAAAACATAGGTGTATTATTCCAATAATAATAGACCAAAAATGTTTGAAAAAAAAAAATTTTTTTTTCGAAAACATTAATTTTCAAATTTAGATTTAAAGTTTTGCACAAGTAACCTATATCAAAGAATAATATACCCTTGTGTAAAATTGGCAGCGTTTCTATTTCTATTTTATTTTGGACGTAGGTAGAATTTTTGCTGAAAATCAAATACCTATTTGGTGAAAGGGCCCCTTCACAACGTTCTCCTTTCACTTTTCGCTGGACACGCCTACCCCACCTCTCACTCTGCCATCTAACTTAGGCCCATCCCCCTTTCACCCTTTCTATGACAATCTCCCTTTCACCTGAAATATATAAACCTCTGGGTCCTCATGTCCTGTCATATACAATCGAATTTTCTACCGTTCAACATGTCTCAGTACGTTTTCAATATTTTCACGTTTCTCAACGTTGTTCCTACTCCAGCGAAGAAGGATGTAGTTGGTGACGTTCCTCCAGAGATCGGCTGCCACATTTTAAGGTAAGTTAGTTTTATATTATTTCAAATTGGCTTCTTACTTAGAAGAAAAGATAATCCATTAGTTCTGTTTCTCTGTTGCTAATGACATTTGACGTGTTTCAGGATGTTAGACACAGACACGCTAGTCAGCACTGTTCTTGTGTCCAGCCGATGGAGAGATTTGTGCCTCCAGGACCCAGTTTTGTCCAAAAGGATCAGAACGTACTTGGATGAGCGAAGACGGCTTCGTAAGGAAAACCGCCCAATTGACTCGAGGGTTCGCCTTGTCCGTAAGAAATGTAAGTATCAGATTTTATTTCGCAGTAAAATGTGTTTATAGTCTATCAGAAGTGACTAACTATGCTTAATGTTTTAGGTATGGACAGTGCGAAATCAGCTTCACAAGAAATTTCCCGAAAGAGGAAGCGAACTGGTGAACCGGCTTCAACGAGAAAGACGATGAGGATGTGACAACTGTGTAAATAGTACACAATTTCTTCCTATTGTACATAAATTTTAAATAAATTATTTTATTCTATACTCGATTTCCTTATTTCTTGTACAGTCCTTGTAACTTCTAATTTCTTTATGATGAGCTGACGGTAATATTTATGATGGGAAAATTCGGATTTGAAATCAGGGACAGTATGATAATATGTGATGTATGGGTTCCAACTTTTTTCAAACTTCGACTAGTACAATTTGACAGTTCGGTATATTATTCTTTGGCTGGGGTTCTTGAGTTACCTATGTATTCGTGTCGGAGGTCGAAATTTCTGAACGGTCTCAAAATTTGACATCCATTTCAAGACACGGAGATTCCAAAAACGAAATGTCCCCGCACAGTGGGGGCAAGAGCCGGGAGCTAGAGATAGGTTGCAGCGCAGAAATTTAGTTTTTCGTCACAAATCATCTGCTGGGACTTTCTTATTTTTGTTGCAATTTTCAATTTAAGGGTCTCCAATCGAAGCAAACTGTATTGCTCTACAACTTTTTCATCTGTTCAAACTTCGTGCGAATTCTTGTTTGGCTTCCAAGTTGAAAAACGCTGCAAATTTTAAACTAGGGTTTATTATTCTTTGATATAGGTTGCTTGTGCAGAAATTTAATTCTGTGTCAATTGAAAAAATTTAGAAAAAGAAGTGTTTTTTTTTTTTTTTTTTTTTTTTTCAAAAAGTTTTCAGTTTTTTACTTGGAAAATATTCGACCTCCTGGGATCCTTCAAAAATCCTATTTGTAGCCCCATGAAAGCCCTATAGATCGCAACAGTGAAATAGGATCGTTCCGGGACCCCAAAAAAATGGATTCTACGTCCGAAAATATTTCGAAAACGACACCTATCTCGATCCCATAGCCAAAAGCCTTATAAAAAAACCTCCCGTAGCCCCATTTTAGCCCCATAGCGCCCCACGGGTTTGGGCGATCGGGCTGAAAACCTTGCGGGCACAACTAGATGGTAAGCCGAGTATTTTTTTCAAGATTTCAGATTTAAAAAAATTCCTACTATTTAAACAATTTTCCGGTACCTACATTTTGTTTTTGGATTGTGGACATCTTGAAACGGATAATGGAAAATTTCGAGGCCGAATCAGAATTTTCGACCATTTCGCGATCACACAGGTGAATTATTCCAAGAATTATTAAAAAAAAAAAAAAAAAAAAAAAACACTGTGCAGCGCTCACTCGTACAAGCGAATCGGTGCCAGACCGGTTTGCAGCATTAAATTTTGACCCTTGTTTTGTTGAGTTGTGCACAGGCCATCCGTTAATACCCAAGAAAAGTATCCCATGACCACATTTGATCTTTCTAACGGATATCCGATGCTGCTAAAAGATGGTTTTAAAAATTTTACGAGCGTAAACTTTTTTTTATGGCCACGTTAATTGGAACAACCGCTAAAAAGCGCCGGATAAACTTGAGGATGGGAAAAGAGAGCCGACCTTTATTTCTTTCTTATGCCTTTTCTCTCTCTCGCCAAGCACGGGAGAAGAATGAGAAAAGTATTGGGTCGAAATTCGACTGCAGGAAGAAGTTCATAACGGTATATGTTATGATCCCAACCAAACACTCGGCTCTTTCTCTCTCTCTTTCTCCAATTAATCTGGCAAATATCATAAGAAATGGCAGCCATCTCTTACCAACTCCCTTCCATCCTCAACTCCACAAACGACCGGATAGCTTCCAGCTTCAGTCTCGCTCGTCGCTCACGCCAACCGCATTCCCTTAATTGCTTTCTTCATTTCAAAGAAACACAACAGGATTCTCCCCTCTGTACGTCCCAACACAGCTCGCCAGCCACTTCTCCGCCCCCACAAGGTTTTGATCCTGCTGTTTTCCGTCCTTGCTCGACGACCGACATCATCTTCTCTCCCGAAAACCATTTCATTCTCATTTCGTCGCAAAGTTTCCCATTTTCACTTTCCTTCTTCTTCTAAACCCACCCACACACCCTCATCAGGGCAACTACTTGCGTTCACGGTGGAAGGGTTGATTTTCTTCTGCGTCGAAAAACAATTCCCGGAGGAACCTTCCGAAGGGCAGGCCAACTCCTCAGTCTCCATCCCCATCCTCCATCATCCCCTCCCAGCCCATATTTTACGATTTCCCCTTTTCGTTCCCCTCTCGTGTCACCTGCATCTTCACCCGCCTTAACATTCCCCAGCTTGCTCCACTTCCAGCTCCCCAGACAGACTGTTAACCTCTTTCAATGTGTTCGATATGATGCAGTAAATGCAGGCGACTACATGGGGAGTCCCATCCGAAGCAAAAGTGATTTGCAAGGCGGAAGGGAGTGTAGTAGAGGAGTCCCGCTCTTATTAATCGCCTATCGTATTTGTGCACGAAGAGTCCCTGCACGGGCGTTGGCAGGAACTGGCTAAGAGCCACCAAACTCCGATCGGTGCTGTTCAGGAGATGGTTCAACTTTTCTAACTCTTTACGAACGGTAGGAATGTAGGCAGAGACTGGCTAATGGCCACTAAGCTCTGATTTCCAGCACCTGGTTCAGCTTTACTACTTCCAGCCACATGGCAAGGACGTTGGCAGGAACTGGCTGAAAAGCCACCAAGCTCTGATTGGGGATTTCCAGGAGCTGGTTCAGCTTTGCTAACTCTTGAAAAATGGCATGAATGTAGGCAGAGACAGGCTAATAGCCACTAAGCTCTGATTTCTGGACTTCCAGCATCTGGTTCAGCTTTACTTCCTGACCCATAGCATAGCCGGTGGCAGGGACTCGATAAGTACCAGTGTCCAAAGCCTATTACTGGTATGTGACTCCTCATGCACAATCCAGGGGAAGGAGTGGGGCTCTTTGAGCCTAACCCTGAAATGGTTGGGTAAAAACTCTCCACAGGGACTCTTCATGCCTAGTAATGTATATTGTTACAATTCAAGACAGAATAATGGACAGAAGGCTTTGTTTTACTTCTACCACTAACACTCTCCCCAAAACGCAAATTAGTAGTCCACCTATTTTGCACTCATCCATTGCTGGTTACCATCACTAACTGGAGCCGCCTTCTAATTATACCAAAGTGAACAAGGGTCAATTCCGATGTTCCCAGTAGACGAGGTGGTCCCTTGATTGATAAACGTACAACTACATCGGGGTTTGTTTCAGGTCAGAGGGCCAACAGAGGGCGCTCTGGCTGGCGAATAGTCAGGTTGAATGGGGGCGGCGAAGACGCGTAAATACTGCCAGGAGCCGACTAAATCATTCACCTCCTCCGCCTCTTTCTACCGTCTACCCCTCGGACCGCCCCACTCCTTCCACACCCCTCCTCTTCGTCCCCCTTTTCAGGCACTCGGCCAAACACGGGTAATTGGGTATTGAATGTTCAACACTGCCAATCGAGTTAAGCAAACAAAACTTCGTTTGGGTGCCAATCGATTGGGTTTTGGGGGCAATATCGGGTTCACGCCTTCGGGGTCTCCTCTGGGTAATTAAACTCGCGCCAATAATAATTATTGGTTACAGTAATTATTACCGTTTTATATTTCGGTATAGACTGTTGAGCAATAACGCTCCGGTATCGAGCGAGAAAAATTACAAAAAAAAAAAAAAAAAAAAAAAAAAATGGACGTAGGACCTACCTACCTACCTACAGCAACAAAATTTGTTGCATTTAGTGCAACTATAAGATGTACAAAACTGGTCAAATGAGGGATTCCTGAAAATGGATTTGACGTCTAAGATTACCATGAAAACGACGCTTCATTCGACCCTCTAACGTATATCCTCAAAGAACGCTTTCATAGCCCCTTTTTAGCCCAACAGAGCCCGGCGAGTTAGAACGATCGGGCTGAAAACATTCACACAATCTCTTGTGGTTAACAACAATTCAGATGTTGCTTGACCTACCCTCTTTGGACCTTCCTCGCCTCCTCCGGATCTTCAACAGTACAACTCTCCACTTCGCCAATCTCTTCGTAAGGTGCTGGGAACGTTCTTTTTTCATGGGTGAATTATTTTGATTTTTGTTTTGTTTTGAGCTGTGACTCCGACTTTCTAAGTTGACATTTTTACTTTACTCATATTTCTCTTTGTAAGTGGAATTTTTTCCGTAATAAACCTTTGAATAAAAATTCAGTCCGATGCAGTGTATGTTTGTGTAGTGTGTGTTTGAAGTCGGGTGTGTGTGTGTGTTGTGTGTGGAACAAGAGGCCAGGACAGGTGGATGGAGATAGGGAAGAGGAAGGCTGAAGAACCTGCCCTCCCACACTTATCCCTATCTCCCTCAAAAACATGAGACGCGGACTTACACCGACTACAAGAAGAGGCCACACATGGCCAACAAAAGGAACTGCACTGAAGTAATACTAACTACGTAGTTCCGGGGCAGCTTCCTGAGAGAAATCGAGGTGTTTTTTTAGTGGGTATACCGATGTAAGCAGGACTCCCACACGAAGGGTGGGGACTTCCCTGCTGTCAGTTCATAAAGGATTTTCCATCTCGTAAAAACAAAAAACAAAAAACAAAAATTATATAAATTTATCATTTTACGTTTTTCAGTATTGATTTCCCTTAGGAAATCAAATTCCAAAAAAAAAAAAAACTGTATTTCATTGAGGAAAAACGATTGGTTAGATCAAAGACACTTATTTACAGTGAAGAGCGATGATGTATCGACAGCAAATTCAAATTTGCGTCGACAGTAATTGTGGAATTATTCCACGAGTTCCTTAATTTTCCCCACTGCACCCATCCAATTTATTGCCACTTGTCGACAAGAAATTCGATTACCCTCACAACTCTGATTCCCTCCAACATCAACCCAATCAAGAATCGCCCAGATTTTTTTTCCCCCATCGCACTCCTCCTATTCACCTTCTTTCTTCTCACTCTACATAACACGTTGCGAAAAGGGGCTCACCTCGACCCAAAACCTTTTGGATCCGTTTCATTCGTGCGAACGCAAGCGGAAAATGATTGATAACCCGAGTCTGGGAAAGCCGTTAACTGACGCACGTGGGAAACTGTCTTGGTGGAATGAACTGTTCGGCCTGCAGATGCTCAATCCCAAACTTGAATGCCGTTTTTCAAAACATTAATCTGGTGGTATGTCGGTATCACATAATATGTTCAAAATACATGTACATGTACGTGGATTATATTATACATGTACATGTATTTTGAACAATTATGGTTCTGTATTTACGTGTGCACTGTATGTATACAATACACACGTAAATACAGAACTATAATTGTTCAAAATTCAAGGTTTTTTTTTTGCGATCTGAGTACCAAAGAATTTTACAACCGAATAAAATGTCGATCGCATTATTAATTATCACGATAATAAAAGAGTAATAATTATTGTCTTTTCCGTCATCCTCTTGTACATTGCGTCATTCTCCGTCCTTCAATGAAAGAGGGGTGGACGGAGAATGATGGAACATTTTGGACGGAGAATGACGGGAACAAATGGATTTTCCTGTTTATTTTCACGTAACTTTAACAAATTCTCAATTGATTGGATCACACCAAACCGATGAAAAAACAAGTATTTTCAAACAGTTACCGTAAAATCACTGACGGGAGGATGACGGAGGGCGATTGCACATCCACGTCCAGGACGAGACAATTTGACGCTGAGACATTGAAAGGAACTGAAACGAACTGTCGGCCGGTGTTTAGACAGCTGAGATGCGCGGGAATCGAATGAAGGGCGAAAATAAGTGGGAAAAACAGCAGTGGGGAAAAACAGCAGTTATACATAATATGTACTTAGAGCAAATATTATTAGCTATAATTTTGTGTGTTATTTAATTTTTTTATATTTTTTTTATGTTTAATCTTTTTGCGTCCACCCAAAGGTTACCCTCGAAAATACCGATCCATCTCTCTAGGTTTATGAGTTTGCTCCGCTATCCCCTTTGCCTCGAATGAGTGAATAACCCGTGAAGAAAACTTGAATGGTGAAGGGTCATATCTCCTCCGCGCAGAATAGAAAAGGAGGGCTTAGGTATTCGTGGGTTGAAAGTGCCATTCAAATGGGCTCCAAAGGGTTGAGCGGTATAATCCAAAATCATCACACACCCTCATCCGCAAAATATATTCAGTACCTACCTATTTGACCTTCCGCACGATTTGTTTAAGTTCAACACAAATGAATTCACACTAAGCCGAATGAGGCCGGGTGGGGCTCAAGCCATGCAGCAGGAAACTTAAGACGAAATGTTACTATGACGATATGACATTTTGTGCGCGTACCCACAGGCCCGATCACACAGGACGCCTTATAACGCGACGTTAGGCGTTCCTGTACCGTCGCGTTACCGCGATAGGGTTGTTAACACACGGCGTAACGCTCAGGAACGCGGCGTAACCTGTTAGAGTTGTACAAAATTAAAAAACGCTGCAAATTTTACACAAGGGTTTATTATTCTGTGATATAGGTTACTTGTATAGACATTTAATTCTGTCAATAAAAAAAATTAAAAAAAATTTTTTTTTGGATTTTTATATTTCAAAAAAACTTTTTTGGGGGGATTTTTTTTTTCAAAAATGTGTTTTTTCAAAAATTCTTTAATTTTTACTCGAAAAATATTGAACTTCTTGGGATCCTTCAAAAATCCCATTTTTAGCCCCATGAAAGCCCTATAGAACGCCACAGTGAAATCGGATCGTTCCGGGACCCCCAAAAATGGATTCTACGTCCAAAAATACTTCGAAAACGACACCTAACTCGATCCCATAGCTGAAAGCCTTCAAAACACCCCTCCTGTAGCCCCATTTTAGCCCCATAGCGCCCCACGGGTTTGGGCGATCGGACTGAAAACCTTGCGGGCACAACTAGATGGTAAACCAAGTATTTTGCCAAAATTTCAGATTTTTTAAAAAATTCCTACTACCCAAAACGGCCCGGACGGCGTACGGCGGACGGCGTACGGCGGACGGCGGACGGACATTTCGGATTTTGAATGTAGACCTCTTGAAACGGATAAAGTCAAATTTTGAGGCCGATCGGAGTCGTCGACCCGCGTCGCGAAAACATAGGTGTATTATTCCAAGAATAATAAACCAAAAATAACGCTCGTTCTGAGGGCGTTCTTAAGGAGATTTTCATAAGTTTCAGTTTTTAACTTTTCAAGTTTTTTCCGAGATCACTGAGGAAACTGAGGCCCCCACCACTGTGCACGCGCCGAACTGTTCCGAATCGTCAGAACTGCTCTGCGAACGCACCTAATAGGTTGACTAATTAACTCTGGTGTCGAACTTGAGTAGAAACAGGAAGAAGATGTGCCGCCAAACTATTTTTTAGTATATTACCTTTATTATATAATTTTCTAACTTTTTATAATACGGTAATTAAATGCTCATTAAAACTGATCTATCTCTCATCTACTCCAATAACTTATTGGCTATAAGGATTTTCCGAGTCAATTTTCTGATATATCAAATCCCAATGAAGTGACAAATATATCGATGTATTACTTTTGATCTGCCACCCCTAACGTTAGCTTCAATTAGGTTAAGGGTATCCACGATCCGGAGCTGTTTTGGGTTGGATTTGGCACGATTCGGTTCGACTTTTGGAATGGAAGCAAGGCTTCAGTGCATTCTACAGCGGCGAATTGGGGTCACAATGCAGCTGCTCGGCGTCTTTGGGGGGTGTTGACGTCATACCAATCTAAGTTTCCTAAATTCAAAATGCCGCTCGGTATAAGATTGTCTGAATCTTATCCTTATCTCGTCTGAATGATGCAAAACTTGAAAAAAAAAAAAAAAAAAACTAATTCAAAACGGTTTTGTCAATTCTGGTGACGAAAGTCAACCAGATGTGGTGCATGGTTGGAACATCACGACATACTCGTAGAAGTAGCTTTAAACATTTCAATGTTCCGTGTCGGATTATGAAAAACCCCGCTGTCAACGTGAGGAATTCCTTATGTTCCGGAAGTTGGTGTTATCAATGAGCAGCTATTCTCAGCACACAACTCACCATTAAAACCGTCGTTCCGAGTTATTGTGAGCCATTACTTTTTTTTTTTTTTTTTTTGTTCAAAGCTGTCAATATAACAATTTTTCATTGTCTCGTTCGCCTTTATAAAGACACCTGCAACCTGCAACGTACAGACGGTAGAATCTGCTCGTGCATCAACATGAAGGGTCTCCGTGTTCTTCCTGTCTTGGTCCTGCTTGTCCAACTGGCAAATGGTGAATATATATTTGTATTTATTTGCCCTTGGGGAGTAGTGAACAGGTGGTTTTAACGCGCTGAGAAACATAATATAATTCCCTGATTAATGAACCAGTTTTCCCGAATGAGGTGAAATATTTTTATCAGGCTCAAAATTTGTTTTTTCATGTTCAATTTTTTCAAGATAGCTAAAAAACGTCATTTGTCACTAGAAAATGAATTGGTTCCGTTTGCATTTGCCAATGAAGCTAAAAACATAAAAATTAATAAGCAATTTACAGGTACCTACAAGATGATAAAAAGAAATTTAACGGCTGTCACTTTCAAGGATGCATGACATAGACGAAACACGTTAAAAAGTAACAATAAATGTCATTGAATTTGCCAAGCAAATTTTCCGCAAACGTAAAACGTTTTCCCCTCGAAAGTTAACTTATTGATCTGTGATTGTGTGGGCGAATTTTACTCAACGATATAATATAAAAAACTACCTATAGGTATATATTATATACCTATAGGTAATTTTTTAAGGTGGGCAATAGGTCGCTGCTCTTAAATTTTTCTTTTCGACACCAACATCTGCTATTTACCTACGTAGTTTTGAAGAATTTCTTAATTTTAGTGTGTTCAACCGAAATGATCAATTAAGGGGGGTTAAATTGAATTCTTCTACTTCTCCCTTATTTTTGTTCAATCAACGCAAAATGTATTGCACTACAACTTTCGGGTTTCGGTTTATTATTCTTGGAACAATTTTGGTTTATAATTCTTGGAATAATACACCTATGTAATAGCAGTGGAGGTCGAAAATTCTGATCGGCCTCAAAATTTGACATTATCCGTTTCAAGAGGTCTAGATTCCAAAACCGAAATGTCCTTCCGCCGTACGCCGTCCGGAACGTTTTGGGCAGTAGGAAAATAGTCGGTTTAACATCTAGTTGTGCCCGCAAGGTTTTCAGCCCGATCGCTGGGGCGCTATGGGGCTAAAATGGGGCTACGGGAGGGGTTTTTGAAGGCTTTTGGCTATGGGATCGAGTTAGGTGTCGTTTTCGAAGTATTTTTGGACGTAGAATCTATTTTTGGGGGTCCCGGAACGATCCGATTTCACTGTTGCGATCTATAGGGCTTTCCATGGGCTACAAATGGGATTTTTGAAAGATCCCAGGAGGTCAAATGTTTTTCAAGTAAAAAACGAAAAATGTTTGAAAACTTTTTTTAACAAAATCAAAAAAAAATTATTTATTTTTTAAAATTTTTTCCATTGACACAGAATTAAATTTCTGCTCAAGTAACCTATATCAAAGAATAATAAACCCTAGTGTAAAACCCTAGTGTTTTTTTTCCCCCTAATGGGGAGGGTTTATTTGAAAGTGGTGAAGGCCTGACACGATCTGGAAAACGTTTGGAAAAGGAGAGATACCTACAAAGATCCCAAGCCCATCAAAACCTAAGAATACACGTTTTAGTACACAAGACACCTGGACTTACGGTTCAGTTTCCATAATATGTATACTATATTGTATCCGTAATGTAATTAATAATTACAGGCTTAATTATTAATAAATTATTATTATTATTATTATTATTATTATTATTAATGTAATTAATAAATTATTAATAACAATTACTAATTATTATATATAATATTATAATCCATTCTGCTTATCTGAGAAATGTCTTATCGTCTACTGCCAACCTTAAAAACTTAGTGTATCGCCAACATTATATCCTATCATTGTGTTTGTTTTGCAGGTTTTGACACTAGCCCTCCCTACTATAATAGTTGTGATGAATACGACGAAGGGCAGTTCTTCCCCGATCCCTATGACTGTCAGAGGTTCTACAGGTGCAACCATGGACGATTAGTCTCCTTCTCATGTGCACCGGGAACCATTTGGAACCAAGGTTTGCTTACCTGTGTCCACGGAGATCGTTATAATAGTCCGGAATGCGCATTTCCGGCAATCGATCCTCGATGATGGGCATGCAGGAGGTAAAAGTTGATAAGAAGCATTTCCAAAGTCAAGGTGTATTTCTATGTATATTTTCAATTTTTTCATTAACAAACAATCCTGGAGCATTGTGAATCATCTGAGCGACAAATAAAGACCAACATTAAAATAAATATTTAGACTTTTTTTTTTTTTTGCCTTGTTGGTAGGGTCAATTTGAAAGTGGAGAAAGTGTAACATGAACGGAAAAACTTTGGGAAAAGGAGAGATAGAAACATACCCCAAGCCCTCCAAAACCAAGGAACACACGTTTTTCTACAAAAGTGTCGCTAGTTCACTAGCGTTGTGATTTTGTCTTTTGCCTGGGGAGTGTTGCTAGTTCCCTAGCGATTGTAGTTTAAATCACGATTGGCTAAATAATGATACATTTGGTAAACCACCTAAAAGCCATCAGCGCCCTGCACCTACCCCAAGGACAGTAGTGACAAAGTGAGGTGGTTAGGGTGAGAAATGACTCCTCTGCTGAGTACTAAATTGTTTATTGGAATAAACAATTGTAGCGTGGGGACCGGTTTCGAGCAACTAAGCTCATCTACAGCCCTGACAAGAAAACCATTTGTCATTAGCACCAGAGAAAAACCATAGAATTAACAAAGTTATATTATACTGAAGGTATATGACAATGGTATAAATAGTGGAAATTATAATAATTATTGATGAAAACGGTCCAGAATGGTGGTAACTTGACAATAGTAGTTTTGGAATATGGACCCACTGTTAAAATTGGCTCCATGACTGATGGCCAGTGAACCATTTGAAGACCCAGTTAGGCTATACTACAGGTACTGAAATGAGAATTGTTGATTATTCTAGAGGCAAAACAAATACTCGATATGTGAGTAGTGACAAGGAGAAAATTATAGGTAAGAAAGTCAGAGGTAATTTTAAAAATGGACCCATTTGACAAGGTTATTTGTTCTAATTGGTAATAGTAAGGATTAGGTTGGAATTATTCTTATTTAAAAAACAATTGATAAGTAAAACTACAGAAAAAGATGACATACCTAGGTGACCTAGTTGACATGGTGAATTTTGAATTTATACAAACGGTAAATTTGAATATGAAGGTTTAAATTAATTGAATTTATGAATCTATTTGAAGCTACTGTTGAATGTTTGAGAAGTTAAATTTTTATAAGAGCTAGTTTTTTCAGCGGTTTTCATACATAGGTAAATTTGAACAAGTGTTATTAAGTACAAGTAAGGAGGTTGGGTGAAATAGAAAAATCCAGACGAGCTTACCAGAGTGACTTGAGGTAGGTGGAACGGACAATCAGTTCTGAACAATTGGTTAGGCGTCTGAGAGTTTAAATAGGTACCTACTACCTGGGTGGGGACGAGGGATTACCTCCGGCGGCACCCTTTGAGTGGCGGCACACTTGTTCAAATTTACCTATGTATGAAAACCGCTGAAAAAACTAGCTCTTATAAAAATTTAACTTCTCAAACATTCAACAGTAGCTTCAAATAGATTCATAAATTCAATTAATTTAAACCTTCATATTCAAATTTACCGTTTGTATAAATTCAAAATTCACCATGTCAACTAGGTCACCTAGGTATGTCATCTTTTTCTGTAGTTTTACTTATCAATTGTTTTTTAAATAAGAATAATTCCAACCTAATCCTTACTATTACCAATTAGAACAAATAACCTTGTCAAATGGGTCCATTTTTAAAATTACCTCTGACTTTCTTACCTATAATTTTCTCCTTGTCACTACTCACATATCGAGTATTTGTTTTGCCTCTAGAATAATCAACAATTCTCATTTCAGTACCTGTAGTATAGCCTAACTGGGTCTTCAAATGGTTCACTGGCCATCAGTCATGGAGCCAATTTTAACAGTGGGTCCATATTCCAAAACTACTATTGTCAAGTTACCACCATTCTGGACCGTTTTCATCAATAATTATTATAATTTCCACTATTTATACCATTGTCATATACCTTCAGTATAATATAACTTTGTTAATTCTATGGTTTTTCTCTGGTGCTAATGACAAATGGTTTTCTTGTCAGGGCTGTAGATGAGCTTAGTTGCTCGAAACCGGTCCCCACGCTACAATTGTTTATTCCAATAAACAATTTAGTACTCAGCAGAGGAGTCATTTCTCACCCTAACCACCTCATTGGATTAGACCTCTGCACCGTCGGCAAACACCACACTGTAGTGACAAAGTGTCTGGTGTGCGAGGAAGAGGCCAGTGATTTCATATCGTATGTGGTACAGTTCTCCATAAATATTCCATTGCGATGAAATATCCTTACACTTACCTACATGATACACTGGGATAGCTGCTCCAGACGGAGTAGTGGTTTACAGGATAATCACAGTCCCTATAGCTACGCCAGGTAGCTGCGTTATAATATAGGTACATGTAACATAACCAACATGTTTGAGATTGTACCAACTTGGTACATGTATAAATCTCTCAGATAACCACAGTCTGTACATCTACCAACGCAAGAAAGGTGTGTTGGTTACGAAGATAACCACAGTTATGTGATGTTGGGTGTGCCTGAGGTGATGAGGACGGCACTTTACACTAAACCTTTTAGAGACAGGGTTTCTTATATTGTGTAGTACCGTATACCATACTATCATACATGTTGGGTCAATTCGTAATCAATGAGGGATTTATGACGCACACGACACCCAGACATTAGGTTCAGTGTCCATAATATGATTACGCACTGGGGTGGGTGTCTATCACCCACTGTCAATCTTGAAAACCACCGAAACTATCTGTAGCGGCCCACGCGTGGACCGAACTCTATATTCTTGAATTCTTCCCCCCCCCCCCCCCCCCCCAGGTTCGCGTTAGGCTCGTGGGAGGCGCCACTTCCGGGCGGCGCTTCCGAGGCGCCACCCTCATTATCATTTTACTGAACAACAATTTGTAGTGACGTACTTCAAAATGGAACATACACATGCGTTTTTCGTTGGAACTACTGGCCAGGCATCCTCTTATGACAAATCACCTGAGGACGCCGGCTCAGCGGACCCAATTATTTCGCGCGGGGTTCTTGCCCAGGCAGCCATTGCCGACAATTCGGTTGTGGCCGCCGCGAGAGAATGATGTCTCCTTTGCCGACAATTCGGTTACGGAAGCTCATTCTCCTATCCCAGTATCAAAATTTGATCCAGGCAGCTTTAATATCAATGTTGACACTTCAACTTTGATATCAAACGCGACTGGACTCCCATCCGAAAATCAACGCAATCCAACTTACCCAGACATATCTCGCCGGGTTGGAGTTAGCGGAATTTCCGCATCTGCTTCGACATCACCGCCTAGGTTTGCAGATCACAACAAATTGTGTCATGCCCTAGATAAGGATATTCAAGCACTCCCTTCACGTTCCTCCAACTACACCGGGGGCGAAATCCTAGTTACACTAGAGGCCTTGCCCCAAACACATGACACTCAAATTGTTAGGGACAACTTAAATTTAGGAAAACAATTGGAACACGTAGGTACACAAAGTACACCCGTTAAATTGTGTGAACCTACACTATCCTATCATTGTATTTGTTTTGCAGGTATGGACAGTGTCATTCCATTCCCTTCCTACTATTGTGCTGAAGACGACGACGAAGGGAAGTACTACCCCTATCCCTATGACTGTCAGAAGTACTTGAGGTGCAATGAAGGGGATTTAGACTTCATCACATGTGATTCAGGCCACATTTGGAACCAAGAGCGTCTTACCTGTGTCCAGGGAAATCCTGAAACTAGTCCAGAATGCTCATTTACGCCCTTCGCTCCCAGTAAGAAATAATTTTATTTCAACAACAAATTATTTTAAAAAAATAAAAAATGAAAACAAATTTCCGTAAAATGATTGGACGGATTTGGGACCCCAAAAATGGATTACGCGTCAAAAATTACTCAGAAAATGACACCTCATTTGACCCCGTGACATCCTTGAAATGCCCCATTAAATTTTGTAGGCCCGCGAATGCTCCACAGATCCCCACCGTGAAACTGGAAGAATCTGGGACCCCTAAAAATGGATCCTACGTCCAAAAATACTTCGAAAACGACAACTAACTCGACCCCCATAGCTGAAACCCGTCAAAACACCTTCCCCTTTTTAGTCCCACAGTGCCCCGCGGGTTTGTGCGATCGGACTGAAAACCTTGCGGGCACAAATACAAGGAGAACTTTGTTTTTGGTAAATACGCGTAAATTCCTACTCAAAACTTATTGTCACAAGTGGCAATACACCCCACTGACGGCAATGCGTATTTATTTTTATTTTATTTATTTATTTTTTTTTTTAAACAATCTTATCTTCTAGTGTCAATCTTGAAAACTTGCTGTACCGCCAAAACTATGCTATTATATCATTGTATTTGCTTTGCAGATTTTGACGCTAACCCTCCTTACTATTGTGATGAAGACGACGAAGGGCAGTTCTTCCCCGATCCCTATAACTGTCAGAGGTTCTACAGGTGCAACGATGGAAGATTTGTCTCCTTCCCATGTGCACCGGGAACCATTTGGAACCAAGAGATGCATACCTGTCTCCACGGAGATCCTAATACTAGTCCGGAATGCAGATATTCGCCCTTCTATCTCAGAAAGGAGAAACATGGTGGACGTGCAGGAAGTATAAGTCGATACTTATACTCCTATAGTCAATGATTTTTTTTTTTTTTTTTTTTTTTTTTCACTATCAAACTATCATATGGCACAGTGATACAGTGATACCATGGTACAAATAAAAACCAACACTAAAATTCATATCTTAGGTCTTTTTTTTTTTTTTTTTTCCTTAGAGGGTCTACCTGAATTTGGAGAAGGTCTGGCACGACCAGAAAATCTTTGAGAAGAGGAGAGATGCAATGACTCCAAGCCCATAGATAGATAGATAGATAGATAGATAGATTGTTTATTAACAAAAAACAACAATTAAAACAATTTAAATTTCGAAAATAAACAATATGGCAATGGCTATGATAACCGTCTGCCGGAGGCTTGACTTCAATACACATCTTATCTTTTTATACAATTATATCTAGTTTTAAAGAGAAAAAAAAAAAAACATGATGGATTGGATTCCCCAAGGCGTGAAGACTCAACAACAAGGGGAAGGCTCTAGAAGTTGAACTCCCGCACCAAAAACTTCCTATATCGCCACGCCGACCTGCAGAACTGCACAAGCGGGCCCCAATCAGGACCGTTCAGAATTCCCAGAGCTGTCTCCCTCGTCATCTGCGGCCAGCCGAAAGCCGCAAGACGGAACTCCGCCAACACCGGGCACACGCACAAAAAGATGGAAAGTGTCCTCCCTCTCGCGCCGATTGCACTCTTCCTGGCGGCCGGAGACATAATATGTCTCTGAGCTTCTGGCGCTCAATGCCAGACCATATTATGGTTTGGCATTGAGCGCCAGATGCTCAGCTCGGACCTTGAAGATCCATCGCAACGCTGCAAGGGTCACTGGGAGAGAGTCCCCAACAAGGCTGGCACACTTGACACCCGAGTCCAGCTGCCTGTAAAGAGTGAAAAACTCCGACTCCTGCATCCTCCGCCTGAAGCGCGCCCACCTCCGATCAACAAAGCCCCGCATCAGCAAGTCAGCATCAGTCCTCAGAAGAGGAGCGTCAAAGGAGGACAAATTATCCGCGACCTGACACTGAACCGCCAAAGCCCTCCAAATGCCAGCCCAACACAATACTTTGTGTCTTCCCTTACTTGCCGATGCCTCTGGCCTCCAAATGGATCTCCACAGGACAGCCACTTCAACAGAATTAGGGGTCGCAATCCCGCATGATGTTCAGTCCCGCGGGATTTTGTAATTAATAAAATAATTTTGCTTAAAAAACGCACTATTTTTTGTTTAAAACAAAAACGCTGCAAATGTTGCACAAAGGTGTGTTATTCTTTGATATAAGTTAATTGCGCATAAATTAATTCTCATCATTAAGAAAATACTTTTTTTTTAATGAATAAAAAAAATCAAAAAAAAAAATCTGTGAGATGTTAGGACTGATGTCCTGATGTTCCCACTTTATTTGGAGGATTTAATGGATGTCAGGCACTGGTACATGAAATCGGCCTTTATCCATCGGCTAACTCCACTTGACGAAAAGACCCCGAGAGTTAATTTCTCCTCCTTTTTTTATATTAATAATAAAGAACGTATATAAATAAACAAATCCATTTCCCAGTTTAAGAGGGACATTTCAGAATCACTTCACCCTCCATGAATTTTTTATTGTCTAAAATCTATTACCGTCGGTATCGTTTCGCCATTCTCACCATTCACCCAGGACGTTAAGCCCGATCACTTGTCGACAAGGTCCTTCAAAACGGATATTGAAATAGACTATTGACGGGAATAGCTTTGGCCACGTGGGGCGGTGACACGACAATTGGATCTCGTCCGGGGACGGATCGAAGTCAAACAAACAGCTGAGAAAGTAGGTGAGCTCGAGTGTACTTGGAAGAGGACCACCGTTCATCTGTCCGTCTATTATACTTCCTGTCATCCACTCAAAACTCCCTCTCAACGGACCCAAAGTATTTGACATCGGGAGGAGACACCTTCTTTACCCCAAGATTCCATCAGTTTGACACTTACGAAATTTGGAAGTGTCAAACTCGACCGAGTATCGTTTAATGATAGGCTGCCTCTTCCAGTGATTTGAGAGGAGAAACTTTGAAGTGAGCCGAGCCAGATCGAACTGATTCCAAATAAGTTGATAGGTTAATTTTAGTTTATTTCTCAACCTTTTCGCGAAAGTGGTTAAGAATGGGCAATTTGTACGTATTTTAGATGTTTAATTCTACCCTAAGAATTCTACCCTTTGAATTCTACCTTACCGTTATAATATAATATAATATAATAATAAATTGCACATATTATGTGCAATTTACGTTTTAGCCATAATACGACTAAACGTAACCTGCACAGCCTTCATTATAATGAAGGCTGTTCGTTGGTATAGCAACGAAAAAAAAAAAAATCATTGGAACAACATCGAAAAACGAAACGAGCAGCTTGAATCTGTGAGGGTTTGGTCTCTCTTCTACCAGTGACGTCACAGTTCCAGTGACTCTCTCACCGGGAGCACTAGCAAAAGGTGTGTTTGCAGAGTAAGTTCTGGCAGTTCGGAATCGAATCAGAACTGCTTCCAGGAATTAGGACGGACAGAACTTCGGTCCTCTGCCAACGAAAAAGTAGTCCCTCCGAAGTTAACTCCACGAGATCGCAGAAGGAAATGAAACGCGCGTGTGTGACTTTCCACAATCGAGGAGGCAGTCAGATTCAGTTCGGGGAGTTCTAAAAAAAAAAAAAAAAAAAAAATCAGAACTGCCGGAATCGATTCCGAACGATTCTGCGTTCGTAGAGCTTCAGACCTTGAGCGTTTAATTCCTGGAAGCCGATGTACCTCCACCCTCGGCCCTTGCAAAAGGCCCTACTGTGCATGCGCCGAACGGTTCGGAATGTGCAGAATTACTCTGAGAACGCAGCTAATGCCGCGAGTTCCCTGACAAAAAACACCATCAACGACGCTCGTCAGCTCTGCACGGTTGGCAGCACTCTCCGCTATATGTTGTGACGTCACGCTCCCTCCAAACTCCATAATTTTCGTTAAATTATCTAAATTTTCTGGAAGCGATTTCAGGCGGCTGACTATTGTTTTTCTTATTTTCTCAGGAAGCACTTTCGGAAAAGTAAAAGGAAAAAAAGCTGCAAATTTTACACTAGGGTTTATTATTCTTTGATGTAGGTTAGGTACTTGTGCAGAAATTTAATTTTGTCAATGAAAAAAAATTTAGACTTTTTAAAATATTTTTCGTTTTTTATTTGAAAAATATTTGATCTCTTGGGATCCTTCAAAAATCCAATTTGTAGGCGCATGAAAGCCCTATAGATTGCAACAGTGAAATCGGATCGTTCCGGGACCCCCAAAAATAGATTCAACGTTCAAAAATACTTCGAAAACGACACCTAACTCGATCCCATAGCCAAAAGCCTTCAAAAACCCCTCCCGTAGCCCCATTTTAGCTCCATAGCGCCCCACGGGTTTGAGCGAGGTTAGGGACCCTTAAGAAATGGATTTTACGTCCAGAATTACCTAACAAGAAAATGACACCTCATTCGACCTCCTGGTGTCCGTCAAGAGCCCCATAGCAGTCCCATAGATCCCCACTATGAGATCGGATGTGTTTCGGGCTGAGCCCCGAGAATATACCTACCTATTTAATCTTAATTCCCACAATCCTCATCTTGAAAGCGAGCGCATGACTTGATATTACGTCAGGACTCATGAGAAGGGGTTTCTTCTTAGCTGTTCACTGATGTTGTTTTATTGCAAGTTTCGTGTTATTTTCAACACTAGGGTGAATACATATTGTGTTCCATGCGTTGCAACCTTGGTTTCCCACTTTATTTGGAGGATTAGTAGATTTTAATGGATGTCAGGCACTGGGAGGTACATGAATCGGCATTTATCCATTAGTTGACAGGCCCTCTCAGGTACTGGTACATTGGATAGTTTTCTTCAAACAAACCTATTTTTAATAATTAAAAATAATTAATAATTAAAATACAATTATTGTATCATTCTCGGTAGGTTCACTGGATGTGCCACTGACGGTGATTTTCGAAGCAGAATTAATTTTCCAGTGCCTGATAGGGGGTGTCGGATACTGGATCAACCCATGTCAGCTACTGGAACATCAGTGACTACCCTCCTTTTTTTCTTTTCTACAGCTTCACCGTTATTTCACGTTAGATGATCAAGTATGCTCCAGAGGACATGCAAAGAGCCCTTGATGATGTTCCAAAAGAGTTTACGAAGTTCTTGGTGAACACGAAGACGGAAAACTAAGGGTGTTTGCACTCAGTAATGAATCGCTTTCGCTACGTATTTATGAAACGCGAGAATAAACCCAGAGGCTTGGACGAAACCGAAATAAAAATACTCTGCAAAGTGGCACGTAGCACATAGCTTTCTCGCGTTTAAAGATTTTAGCTCACTCAGCTGATCAGGAGAATTCCCGTCATTTGAATCGTCTCTTGTGCTCCCAGAAGGGCTCCCTCTCACATTTCAACGTCCAAGGGTGAACAGGAGAGATTTAAGCTCACTCGGCTGATCAGCAGAATGCTCGTCATTTGAATTGTCTCTTGTGCTCCCAGAAGGGCTCTCATCTCACATTTCATCGTCCAAGGGTGAACCGGAGAGATTTTATCTGCGTACTGATTTTGTACATTTTTACATTACCTACGTATAGTGGTAATGCGGTACTGCTTCGAGTTCGATTGCTATGAACACAGTGCACCTCATTCTTTAGATACCTATCTAACCTCTTGGAATTTTGACTCGAGATTTAAAAAAAAATCGATGGCTGCGTAAACAAACCGTCCTAACAACCAACTTCCACCACGTTGCTGAGGATGACCCGAATCACCTTTTTGTACTAGCGCACCACGTTCCTCACATTCAATCGTCATAAAATTTAATTGGGGGCCGCCCCTGCAGGCCAGCCACCCCCCGTCGTTCCGCCCTGGCCGGCCATAATTCCAATCCAATGCCTTATCTACCAACTTGGTACGTATGTTAAGTTGTTATCCATCCATTATTCTGTTTCCTTTTATAAAATTTATAAAAAGTAAAAAGTAATTTAATAAAAATGAAAATTTGGTGCAATTAGGTAATTTAACTGTACCTAGGTACATTTTAAAGTTTTCCCACTGTATTGGGTCGTCCCTCTGTCAACTAATGGGGCATTCGCTCTCCAACAGTGGTACAAAAAGGTTCGATCAAAAATTTCATAAAATTTAAAATTTCTTTTACCAGAAAAAGTCAATGAAACAGCCTTGAAATTTGAAAAATTTCTTTAACATGTCAGTTACTGGTGCATTAATTGTAAATTTTACTAGTGGAGGAGAAACGTCAATCAATAGATAAGATCTGCGTGCAAGATCAAAAAAACTGTGTGCGTGTGAGGAATTGAGGGGGTCCCCTGAATGTGCTGCCACCGACATAATTGGAAGAGAAAGACCCCCCCATCATGCTGGTGTAAAAACGCGACGCCTAGTGGCGCATAGGCGAACTACAACTTGTTTAGGCACTTGGTACAGAGTTGGAATCTTCTACATACCACATCGAAAAAAAAATACGGTCTCTGACAATATCCGTTTTATTACAACAATGTTGGTTGGCTCATGGATACCGTTGGACTCTCTTCATTTCTTTTCCCCCAACAGAAAATAAGCTCGTTCGGCAGTTAGGCGCTCACCTGCCGTGACACGGAGAAACAAAGTAATAAATCAAATCCTGGAGATACGCTCGGAAAACTCCGCAGCCTGTTGGTGGTCTGAGAGAATATTCTCCCCCCTCCTCGCCAGTTCCTCACATCTTCTCAAAGAAACTTTTCCGATTGCGGCCCCAAGGCAATCGAAAATGCTCTGGCATTACCGCCCATGTTTTGGCAGTGGAGGTGCTTTGCAAGAGATCAATAAAAAGAGTAACGACAAAATTTAACGCTATTTAATAAAACTCCTCTGCCACATCTACAGCACATCAGATGAGACAGCTAGAGATTGAGGAGCCTATTCAGCTGTGTACTTTATGAGTGACAAACCTAAGCAAAACTTGACAAAATTCTCCAATTTTTTAAATAAAAATACAATGATTGGGTGATCTTATTGCAATACTTGAATGTACTAAATGAATAATAAGTGAATGGCGCGGCCGTGCGAAAACCCCTTCTCCAGCCAGTTCATCAGCCCGCACGTAGCGCAAATAACAGAGAGTTTTTGTTCTTCACGTGCGAACTTTTCGTTGAAACGAGAGGAGCAGCCCCGAGCGCGAGCACACGAAGATGCTTTCACGTTGACCTTGGGGCGGATCCGTAACGACAGAGTAGGAAAAACGAACTGCGCATGCGCCAACAACGAGAACCACTTTACGTTCAACGTGAGGGGACCCCCTTCACGTTGGTACGAAAACCCTTCACGTTCGTACGAGACCCTTCTCGTTGTTGGCGAATGCCAAAAAAATGTTTAAATGATTTTTAATCTTGTATCGTTTGTGTATGGACGTGGGACCCTAATAGGTAAATGGAATATGCGTCGAGAATTACTCGCAAAACGACACTTCCATTCCGACCTTCAGACATCCTTCACATGCCCCATTTGTAGTCCCATGAAATCCCCATGGGTTTGGGCGATCGGGCTGAAAACCTTACGGGCACAACTAGATGTGTACCATACTATAATTCATGTTAGGTCAATTCGTAATCCATGAGGGATTTACGACATGGTGGAGATGCTGGGATTCTTCAATGATCTCACATTGTGAAATGCTTCGCCCTTGGGGGTGGGTGAGGCAGGAGAGAGGGAGCGCCCGCATCCCCAGAGGGAGGGGACTGGCGGTGATGACGCATTTAATGCGTCGTATTAATAAGTCAGTGTCTTGTGTACGAGGAGCTTGGTGAGTTCACATCGTATGTGGCGCAGTATTGCATTACATTGTGTCCTGTGCACAAGGGGAAATCCGTGAGTTCTTATCCCATGTGGTACATGATGTACATGGATATTTCATAGTGGTGAAATATCCTGATAATTAAATGATATACCTATAAACTATGTTGCATGTTATACATGATACATATAAATTGTGGATATTTATATTATGGATATTTCATGGTGCTTACATGATACATATAAATTGTGTGGTATATAAATTGTGTTGTATATATATTGTGTTGTTTAACGTTGTGGTGTTCTGAGTAAACCACAGTCTGAATAGAGCTACAGGGCATAGTTTGTGTTGGTTACAAAGATAACCACAGTCAAGCAGCTATGCATGCTAGCTATGTTGGTTACGAAGATAACCACAGTTATGTGAGGTTGGGAGTGCCTATAAGGGGTTGGAGGAGGGCACATTACACAAAACCATTAAGAGGCAAGTTGCTATCTGGTTTGCTAAACCATACCATATTGTAAATTGTTTCTTATATTGCGTAATACCATGTACCATACTATAATTCATGTTAGGTCAATTCGTAATCCATGAGGGATTTACGACAGACGGCGCGGCGGACAGACTTTTCATTTTTGGGAACTGCACTTTCAAGAAGTCTTCGTGAAACGTATATTAACAAATTTTGGGGCCGATCCGAATTGTCGACCTCCGACACAAATACATAGCTACCTATGTGCTGAGCTGTATTATTCCAAGAACCAAGAAGAAGGTAGGGGTTTTAATGAAGGTATCACGTTTGATAAATTTTAAAAGAGATAAATGTGACGCCAGGTGCTTAATTTACTTTTACAAATTGATCTTCGGTTTATTTAAAACTTGAAAAATGCGGTAGTTGGGTCTCCTCCGCTCTTTTACAAATTGATTTAGTTAGCTCGGTGAGACTGAGAATTATGTGGGCATGCTGATGAACGAGCTCTACTTAGGGTACCGCCCAGATCGTTAGCCCTTCAATGGTTATATGCGGGAGCGTCCGGTGAAAAATTCATGTGTTGAAATTTTTCGTGGATGGAGCTTACACGAACGTTATTGTAGACGTCACTTAATTTAGGATGAGTAGAAAAAAAAACCGCTGAATAATCAGGCGAGGGATCACAATGCTCGCGTAGCTTGATAGGGTTGACTTGTGCCAAAGTAAAGACATAAAATTTCAAAAAGAAGAATGTGTGAAATGTTGTGCAAAAACCATGAATGTGATAACTTTCATGGTTTTTGCAGAACAATTTTTTTTTTTTTTTTCGCTGAGTCAGCTGAGTTCTAGATGAATGTGCGTTTGGGTGGTGATGACTTCGCCTGTTTTCAACATGAGGCGTTGCTATTATAGCAACAGCCTCTATAATAGAGACCGCAAGCTTTTCAGCTGATCATGAGCCCATTTTCCGGGAACATTTTTGGGACAAGTTGTCCCACATTCAGAAGAAAATAACACACGATTCCAACGAATGTAAGTGACCTGACAAGGCGTAGGTACCTATTCAATAGTGCAAGTCCATTAATAGGTAAGGGCCCAAAATAAATTTTTTTTTTAAATGGGATTTTTGAAGGATCCCAGGAGTTCAAATATTTTTTGAGTACCTAAAAAACGAAAAATTTCGAAAAAAAAGATTTAAAAAAAATATATAAAAAAATTTCCAACATTTTTTCATTGACACAGAACTAAATTTCTGCACAAGTAACCTACATCAAAGAATAAAAACCCTTGTGTAAAATTTGCAGCGTTTTTCTCAGTTCAGCTTATTTGCACATTCATGGCTTTGGCATAAGAGTGACGCTATGTTCTCGCGATGTGTGTGTGTTTCTGCTGAAATTAGGTTCGGACAATAAAAAATCATTCGAACTTAAACGTGAGAAATGTTGTTTAAAAAACTATACTTGAATCGTGTTTATGCAGATGTGGAACTCCCAAAAAAATAGACTACGCCTATAATTACGCTGAAAACGACACCTCATTCGCCCTCCTGACGTTCTTCAAAAGCACCACAGAAGCCACGGTAAGGTAAGGTCTTCGTTAACTCATGTCTCCGCCAATCCGGCCCACCGATAAGTTTGGCGCTAATGATTAATTAGAGACCAGGGGACATTTCTTATAAGTTGCCAGGTCCTTCCTTCAAACCCATTGGTGGAATTAGGCCAGCGGGAGACACAATGAATTAGGAGTTCTGTTTATTGAACTAATTGACATCTCCGGCCTAATCTCTCCACCAAATTGAGAATTCCTCCTGCCCGAGCACAGGACTCAATTCGGGATTCCCGGAATAATTACCTAATAATTAATACAGTTATTGAATGGAAAGATCTGACTTGAGCGTTGGCGACGAGGGTGGTCTGCGCTGAGGGTCCTTGGCTCCAGAACCTCCGGGGTAGCCACAAGTGTCGTCTGCTTGATTAGCCATCCACAAACGACTGACCGAGAGTCCCTTTTGTTCGAGTCCCTCCTGCCGCGTCATTCCAGCTGCTGAATTAGCGTCTACTGTCTTTTTTTTTCTTTTTTTTCGGAGTGTAAAGAGTACTTTTGGTTTATTATTCTTGGAATAATACACCTATGTTTTCGCGACGGGGGTCGACGACTCCGATCGGCCTCAAAATTTGACATTATCCGTTTCAAGTGGTCTACATTCTAAATCCGAAATGTCCGTCCGCCGTCCGCCGTCCGCCGTCCAGGCCGTTTTGGGCAGTAGGAATTTTTTTAAAAATCTGAAGTTTCGGCAAAATACTTGGTTTACCATCTAGTTGTGCCCGCAAGGTTTTCAGTCCGATCGCCCAAACCCGTGGGGCGCTATGGGGCTATAATGGGGCTACGGGAGGGGTTTATTGAAGGCTTTTAGCAATGGGATCGAGTTAGGTGTCGTTTTCGAAGTATTTTTGGACGTAGAATCCATTTTTTGGGGTCCCGGAACGATCCGATTTCACTGGGGCGATGTTTAGGGCATTCGTGGGGCTAAAAATGGGATTTTTGAAGGATCCCAGGATGTTAAATATTTTTCGAGTAAAAAATACAGAGTTTTTGAAAAAAACACATTTTTGAACAAAAAATCCAAAAAAAAATTTTTTTTGAGATAAAAATCCAAAAAAAAATTTTTTTTTTTAATTTTTTCATTGACAGAGTTAAATTTCTGCACAAGTAACGTATATATACGTTTGATATATCAAAGAATAATAAACCCTTGTGTAAAATTTGCAGCGTTTTTCCTTCGGATATGATCCCCTCTAACACCAAGTAAAAGACTCTACGTTCAAAAATACCTCTAAGAAGACAACCTACTCATCAGCCCCATGGCCGAAAACCTCCGAAAGCCCCTCCTGTAGCCCCAAGAGCCTAACGAGTTGGATAGAACGCGACCGAAACTTAACTGGCACAGCTGAATGGAGTAAGTTGTTGAATGATTTTGTCAAAATTTCATTTTTTAAAATATAGGTAAGCCAAACGATGTTATGATGAGGCTCCGTATCCCACGCAGGCGTTCCACATTAAGAGTTCCTTAGCGGACTATCCAGCTTCAATTGATTCCTCCCAACGACTTCAATGCCATCGGTCTTTTGAAAATTTGCATATTTCACCCCCCCCCCCCCCCCCCCACCCTCATCACTCCGTAATAGTCCATGGGCAGTTTTCAATGAAGGCAGCAAACGAAGCGAATGGACGAACTTCACCGAACCGGGAAGTCTCCGGAAAAGAACTTTTCCGTTGAAGCACTTTCCAGAGAAAACGGCTGCTGAGGGGGGGGGGGGGGGGTTCACGTAAAAAGACGGGAGAGAGCGAGAGAGTTATTAATTTCAGGATACAGAGCGAAAAGGAGTTATTAATTTTCTTTGGGATGGCGAGATGAGGTTTGAATACGCCCGCCTCCTCCCACACCTCTGCCACAGCTAACTCGGTGCGTCAGGATTTGCGCTATTTATTGGGAGATTTTCCATCCGGCAGGATAAAGTAATTAAAGTTGCTTGGTTCAGGTGATGTTTCTCATCTTTAAAAACAAGCCATCAATTGAATTGAATAGATGAGCGCAACCTTTTTGTTATTACGCGAGAGAAACTAAGAAACAGTAGGTATCTAGCGACCAAATTATGCCACACAACACATCATCCACGTGATGCTCATTACGTAAACAACTGCACCCTAACGACCGATGCGTAATAAAACCTTATGCCGATCAGAGGTAACGAACGGCTCAGGCTGCAAAAATCGTTTTGGAGTCGTTGGAATCAGCCTGAAAAGCTCATTCCATAGACCCTTGTACCAACGAAATCGGACAAAAACTTTCGTCCCCCTTTTGAGGCCTCCTTAGTTACACATCAGAGATAAACAACTTTCGTCGTGAAGGACCTCCCGAAAACCGATGAAGGGGATGAGGGAGGAAAAATCAAGGTAGCCTATAACCACCCCCCGAACTCGCTGATGACAATGAGACCACCCTCATGAAAATCTGTTGAGCCGCTCGGGCGTGATGCTCTGTACACAAAAAAACATACATGTCGAAGAGGTGAGCGCACCTTTCCATTTTTTGGAAAAAGGTTGCGCTAATTACCGAGTGCCAACTTGCTGCGCGCTTCTTAGAAGAACAACTTGAAATCATCTTCACAACGGACTCCGTGAAAAAGACGAAATTTTGCATTTCTTCGGTAAAAGAACACGCCATTTCTTAAATCTGCGCTGCGGATTCATATCTTCTCCTTTGGTACCGATCCTGAGCTTGCATAATATGCGTGGAATATTATTTCATGTTGCTGATTGTTCTTCACCCTTCCTCATTTGCTTCTCTCGCCACCAACCTTTCACTAGCTCTCTTATAAGAGTGCTATTGAAAGGTTGGTGGCTATAGCCATCCTTTGACAATCTTCTGGCAGTGCGGTCCAGTGTTCTGTTCTAGTGTTCGAGTTGCCCTGTAAAATTTACAGAAAATAATTATATAAACTGTCTTACTGTCCGTGACATTTAATGTCACGGACAGTAAGACAGTTTATATAATTATTTTCTGGGTTGCAATGCACCTGACAGCTCCTAATTTTGGTTTATTATTCTTGGAATAATACACCTATGTTTTCGCGACGGTCGACGACTCCGATCGGCCTCAAAATTTGACATTATCCGTTTCAAGAGGTCAAGATTCAAAAACCGAAATGTCCGTCCGCCGTCCGGGTGGTTTTGAGCAGTAGGAATTTTATTTTAAATCTGAAATTTTGACAAAATACTCCGTTTACCATCTACTTGTGCCCGCAAGGTATTCAGCCTGATCGCCCAAACCCGGTGGGGCGTATGGGCCTAAAATGGGGCTACGGGAGGGGTTTTTTGAAGGCCTTTAGCTATGGGATCGAGTCAGGTGTCGTTTTCGAAGTATCTTTAGACGTAGAATCCATTTTTGGGGGTGCCGCAACGATCCGATTTCACTGTTGACGATCGATAGGGCTTTCATGGGGCTACAAATGAGATTTTTGATGGATCCAGGAAGTCAAATTTGTTCATGTAAATAACAAAAAACATTTTGAAAAAAAAAAAAAAATCAAAAATATTTGGAAATATAAAAATCAAAAAAAATTTAATTTTTTTCATTAACACAGAATTAAATTTCTGCACAAGTAACCTATATCAAAGAATAATAAACCCTAGTGTAAAATTTGTAGCGCCCCACGGGTTTGGTTGATCGGGCTGAAATCCATGCGGGCACAACTAGATGGTAAACCAAGTAGTTTGTCTAAATTTCAGATTTAAAAAAAAAAAAAATCCGACCGTCCAAAGACTGCCCGGACGAAGACGGCGTACTTACGGCAAACGGACACTTCGGTTGTGGATTAAATTCGTCGGCCTCACGCTAGAGGTTCCGTCGCAGGCGACGGGAAGCGCTACTTCCAGTGGCGTGATATGGGGGGGGGGGGGGGGGGGGCTTCTCCCGTGAGTAGCCTCACTGTTCAAGACCAGGACCTCCCCAATTCGCCGTCGATGTTTATCATACACTGACCGTAGTATTATTTTATTGTGATGTCACAATGATACATCGCTGTGAATTTTTGGTTGGACCCGAGGACCAGGCCTCAACTGCTGACATTTCAGTTAGGGAAGCCAGATCAGCGGGACCTATTATTTCGCGCGGGACTGTTGCTCAGGACACTATTGCTGATAATTCAGTTGCAGTAGCCGGGAGATCAGTCCTTCGTAAGACAGAGTCAGCAGACCCGCCCTCCATTGTCAACAACTTGGTTGTGGAAGCCAGTCCACTGATTTCTTGTAATACTGCCAGCATAGGAAGAACTGATACCAATGTTGTCCCTTCATCTTCGATATCAGATTCCCCTTTGTACCCTTCCGAGGATCAACGCATTCCAGGTCAACACGACACTTTGCGCCAGCCTGGAGACAGCGGATCCTCCATTTATGCATCAATGTCAACTCCCAGGTCAGCAGATCACGACATGCATTCGTGTTATGCTCTGGATAGGGACGTTCATGTACTCCCATCCTCTTCCTCCAAAGACACCGTGAGGTGTAATCCAAGATATGACGCTAGAGGCATTCCCCCAAACACTCAATACAATCAATGATAGACCTATGAATCAATTAGGAACTCAATTTGTGGATGTAGGTACTCCTTCAACATCCGTTATACAGGACACGCTACATACCCACTAAGATGATGTTAAAACCACTTCGATAATAAAAATTATTCTCGAGGCAAAGAAAAAAACTTAGTATTGTCACATCGTATTGTGTGGACATTCAATCCTTCACTCGCTTAGATATAGTCAGGAATGATTGGCATGAAAATAATGCAATATATCCAGTATACGAGTGATAAGTTATAAGGATCGGAGTCAATGTCTAAAAGGGAGGAAGTTGAATTGGAAGAGACTGCGTTTGGCAGTTTTGATTGAAGGGTCGATTGGGGTTCATGAAGAGGACGAGGAGGGATGGCTAGGACGAAAACAGCATTGTGGAGGGGCGGGAGGAAGAAAAGGAAGAGGTTGAGAGGATTGAGAGGGGAAGTGAGTGCACTGTATGAAAGAGGCCTTATAAAAGGAAGAGGGGGTTTGGGTAGGGACACGGTCATCATTCCGGGCGAGGTTGTAACAGTCCAATGAAGAGATACCGAAACTATTGGTAGGAAATCGCGAATTTGTCTCACAATGCTGGAGAGGATCGAAGAGGGGAAGCTATTGTAAGCTAAATGACGGATGACAGAAGATAAGAGGGCTTGCCACAATGAGAGGGGACAGGCATAAAGGCTCTTGATCGGACTTTTCTCCCCCTCCCCCACCCTTTCAACAACATAGACTTGGAAAAATGGACGAGCGAATGTCTTTGTCGGCTCTGAACACAGTCATGTCATGCTTGTCAAACCTCCCCATGGTTTCCGATGTTCACGAGCATTACACCCGCTCCCGAGGGAACCTTGCCATTCCATTTACCCGTCTCAGTGTGGCCTTGAGGAATAACCCAATTCAAGTGGGTTCACGTCTTTTCAATGCCCTGCCAAATCATATACAACAGCTCCCTGATAGATCCTTTAATAACGAAATAAAATCACATCTTCTCAAAGCCGAGCTCTACTCTTTGGAGGAGTTTTTCGGTATTTCATGGAGCGATGTGTCTTGAGTGGAGTGGATCGTGGATGGGGAAGCCTTGTCTCATCTGTTGTCATGTTTCTACTTACGTCCTGAGTTGTTTTAGTTTGTTTATATGACCACACCTATCATGTACCATTGTTTTCTTTTGCCCTGTACCATGCAATTGCCTGATGTATTTCGTGTTTGTACCAACTCATTTTTGACGTTTGCTGTGTCATATTGGCCTCTGCAAATGAAAAAACCTTGATTTGATTTGATTTGTTCTCAGCAGGGATTTGTACAATAGAATGAAGATAAACGTCTCCAAGGATAACAATCTGAAAGGATTTTCAGTATTCGAACGAAGGAAAGTAATTGATTTCCGATTCTGGCGTTTAGATTGGTCCATTCGGGTATATTTGCTAAGAACCACATTTTACACTGGGATTGGTGGTGAGGAGGGTTTTGGTGGGGGGGGAGGGGGGTACGAAAATTATCTAAATACCGATGATATTGAAGGCGAGGAATTAATTGAAGCCGGATGGTCCGCTTAGGAACTCTGGATTTGGAGCGCTTTTGTCTGCGAACGTATACGTTCGCTATAGGGAGCACAGTGGGTCAGAAACACAAAAAAACCGCTTATAAGTCGAATTTTCGGAAGTCAAGATTTCGTCCAAGTGATGGTAGAAAATGGTTTGTTTGCCGTCAATGCCAATGGCTAAGGGCTAAGTGAAGAGTAAACCGTTCAATCATCATAAAACTAGTAAAAAGTTGTGAAAATGTTGATGAAAATACCCGTCATTACAGACTGTAAGTTTTCCAAAAAAGGGTTCATTTTTTCCAATGCTGAAAACAAAAAATAACATCAGTTTTTGACCTTACGTCATTTTTACCAAGGTTACGACCTTTTTGTAACGTTTGGGTTGGAACTATAGCTAGGTGGGTTTCTAATCTCGAAGCCCACCTCATCACAGTTTACAAATAGAAGTTTAGGAGTAATAGAAGTAAAATTTAAATACATTTTGCCCCCCGGCGCGCCGCGGCGCACAGTGGTTGAAAACGCTATTCTATGAGCCCAAAAAGGGACAAAATAAAAATGCTTGAATCTAATCGCTGAATAAGCGGGGGGCAATGTTAATACCTACATAACGATGGACAAAGGCTCTTTTCATCATATCGATAGACTGTAATCTTGGCTGAGTCGACAAAGATCAAGGTGCGATATCGCTTAAGAAAATGAGGAGCGACGAGCCCAGTGTTATATTTGAAATGAGTTGTGTGCCACAAGTCCTGGAGGCTAAAGCGGTTTCCCCTCGTTCGATATGTCCAGGATAGGTAGTAAATTCAATAATTATAATTTTACTTGTTGAAATAGCTGCGGAAACATGAGACGAATTGCGGACTCATGGTAAGTAATGACCACTTCGGTTTCTCTGGACTGCCAAAAACGATATTGACCTTTATTGACCCTGAAATGGACGTATATCTTTTCCTGAACAGTAGCACTAAATTTCGAATCCAAAATGAACTGCATCTACCTGCCCTTAACTTAGTTGTATGCAAATTTGGTATACAAGGAATTAAAATTTCCATTTTTTTTTTTTACTTCACCTACTTTTAAGCTTGAATGTTTCCTAAACAGTTGCAGATAGGCAAAAAATGAAGATGAACACTTTTGTAGCAAATGTTGTCAGCTTCATTTTTAATTTGACAGTTTTTTTTTGTGAGGCCTACCGTTTCCGAGTTAAGAGCAAAAAACTAGCAAGGAAATAAATTAACGGTAAGATTACAATTCCTGTTTCAACTATTCAGGGTGTATCTCTTAGCCGCGGGTCTCTGTTTCAGATTTACGAAGTGGATGCCCGCGATCAAGGCTGTTTCGCGTTTGGCAAGAAGAAAGCCTTGTCACGTCCAAAACAAAGGCAGTTTGTGGGTTTTTGAAAGAAGCCAGTAATTTGAACACTTTCAGCGGTGAAGAACAACGAAAGGTATTGCAAATAATCACGAACTTGTGCGCCCAGTTCCAAGCCAAATGGTATCGGAGAAAAATTCGGAGAAAATCGGAGAAAAATCGGAGAAAATCGGAGACAAATCGGAAAAAATCGGAAAAAATCGGAGAATTCATGTTCAAACCTAGCGAGAAAGTAACCATTCATTTGTGTTTATTGAGTTATTTTGAGTTTATTGTGTTATTTAGTTTAATTTCCTTTGTCAAAATAATATTGGTGATAGATACTATCTACAAATGATGTGTCAAACTTTTTGAAATTACCCACTGTTATATCGTGATATTATCTACCTACTTTGTGGTAAAATTTAAGTGTTGCAGTTGACTCGGTAGGTATTTTCAATTGATTTAGGTTGATAGACCAGTCCAGTCGTTGGGCGTAAATGTATATTACATTAGCACGTGTGTTCACATTTTTTTCCTTTGCGACGTTTCGGTGCCAGTGATGGTCACCCTTGTCAAGCGATTTATGTACCTAAGAGTAACACAGACACAATGTGTTATCACATAATGAAGACATGGATTACAAACATTGATAAAGAAGAAAAACTATTTACACACAATGGACTAGATCCCTGAAGATATGGTTATATTACATTTTACTTACATTGCTATTGGTTCATATCCATCCCTCCGCCATCAGAAAATCAGAAAGGAGGCCATCAGACAACAAGTTATTTTGGGATGGATGTGGCTGTACTAGTGATGAAAGGGAGGGTTATCTATCTTGGGAAGCTATCAGTTGGGGTTGTTGTTGGCGTCAGCACTACTATATTATTGTCTTGGTAACATTCAGCATGAAAGTAGGAACTGCTTGAATATGCTAATCAAAATAAAAATTCATCTAACAGTAAAATATATGAACTTATGTATGAACTAATATATGAATTTATGTACAGATAGTTCATATATTTTACTGTTAGATGAATTTTTATTTTGATTAGCATATTCAAGCAGTTCCTACTTTCATGCTGAATGTTACCAAGACAATAATATAGTAGTGCTGACGCCAACAACAACCCCAACTGATAGCTTCCCAAGATAGATAACCCTCCCTTTCATCACTAGTACAGCCACATCCATCCCAAAATAACTTGTTGTCTGATGGCCTCCTTTCTGATTTTCTGATGGCGGAGGGATGGATATGAACCAATAGCAATGTAAGTAAAATGTAGTATAACCATATCTTCAGGGATCTAGTCCATTGTGTGTAAATAGTTTTTCTTCTTTATCAATGTTTGTAATCCATGTCTTCATTATGTGATAACACATTGTGTCTGTGTTACTCTTAGGTACATAAATCGCTTGACAAGGGTGACCATCACTGGCACCGAAACGTCGCAAAGGAAAAAAATGTGAACACACGTGCTAATGTAATATACATTTACGCCCAACGACTGGACTGGTCTATCAACCTAAATCAATTGTAAAATTTAAGTATCAGAGGACATACATTACGAGTTTCTACATTCTAAATATGAGTTTGATTTATATTTCCTCGGATAACCTTTTTTATTCTACCGCGAAGCCCCTTTCAATGCTAATAATATTAGGTCTGGCAAAACTCGGTACTCAGCTTTCTCAATAATAAGTTTAACGGCATTTCTGGAAACAATTTCAACAAACGAACTTCAGATTCGGGTTCTATGCACGAAAAAACCTCAGTATACCAAATTTCACGAGTTTACGACCCCTTTTGAGTTTTGGGCTCATACAGTAGCGTTTTCAACCACTGTGCGGCGTCTGGAAACTTTTACTCCATTTTGGCACATTCTGCTTTAAGTGTGATTGTGACAATTGTAGGCGGGTTAGGGAGATGGGAGTTGAAGCATTTTGCAGCTGATTTAATGCACAACAAAGGGAAAATATGCCCAAAAATCTAACTTATTCTCTCTTAGGTTTTAATGTGCGCTGAATAGTTCCAAAAACAAACATCAAACATGCCAAAAACACACTTTCCTCATTTACTCCTGAGACGGTGCACTGGTCCTTTCGAAACTACATAGGTCAACTAATAAGAACTAGAGGAGTGCACTACCTACTTGATTTCCATCGAAACTGTTCCCCGTTTTTTGTAAACGTGCCTGGAAACGTTTGCCCCACGGAAACTTTTGCCCCCACCTCCCCTAATTATTTTTCTAAAGTTTGTAACTTTACGCGACGAAGAAAGAGAGTTCCTGAAATCTCCGATAGCTTAATATATAAGTTGGAACACGCGGGTTAATTTGCGCCCACCCGCACTGAAATTGGTTCAGCCTTTTGGACTGGGCGCACATACGCACAGACAGACATACAGAAAGAGAATTTTATAATATTAGTGTAAATATTCTACGTAAACATAATGCCAAGTCAAAAACTACCGAGTTATTCGCCTCGAGGCGGATCCTCATTCTAACAAACCAACAACCAAATTTTGAAAAGAAATCCCTCGTTTACAAGCTCGTTTCTCCGCCATGTTTTCAGAGCCGGGTGGAAGTTTCTCTTTGAAAGCGTCCCCCTTCACAATAATTAAGTAACTTCAAGCACGTTTTCAAACAGCTTTAATTCCGAAGACATTAAAAGCCAGCCACACCGCAAACTCTAATCCTCCGTAAATTGAATGAATATTTCATCCCGATGCGAGGTAAATAGAATCATTTCCAGTTAAAAGAACTTTATTTTCTCTCGTTCGATTCATTTACTTGAGAAATTATTTAAAAACGGCGGGGGAAAAATTCTCCTGAATGGGGTAAAAATCCCGCTAATTGTATACCCTGAAGCGCTTGTAAAGTCCCCGATTTTCTTTGAAAACTCCGCCCTATATTAACCAGGAAGCTTTTTGTTTGATTTTTTTTTCCAGATGAACCGATAAAAATTAATTACTTGGTACGAGAGAGTCAATTCAACGCGTTGCTTGAGCTAACATTTGGTTGGCGTTTGATTTTGGTTGCCTCGAGGATTTCATTCAATTTCCATATTCAAACATATTTGTCTGGCTCGAATTACTGTTGGTCAGTGACGCTTTCATTAGTTTGATCCCTCTAGTCACCCATTTTGTTGAATCAGTACACAATCCCCTCTCCAACTTTCTGCTGTAATCTGATATTCTAATGAAGTTCACTGCAATTGAGCGTCAACCCTCTTCAAACGAGACCCGTTCTCGAAACGCATCCTTGGCGTCGCCAGATTGTCCCGCTTCTCGCATTAATTGAAATCACATCAACGAAGCTTCACTTCCAATCAAAAATGGCAGTGCCCAACTAAATTAAATCCCACTTAAATATTGACTCTCCAGGTTATTGGCATTTCACTGAAGCCAACTCAAGTACTGATTTTTGCAAATATTCATCAAGAGGTGTTGATTACAATGAGGCGGCGCGTGGGATTAATTAAATGCGTTTCAGACTTTAATCGAAGGGCAATTCAAATATCCCTGTTATGTACACTGTGGTTTGCGTCTCTATCAAGATTTGACTCCCAAACAGCCCGAGCCGCCAATGAAATTGAATAGGTGTAAACTGTTTAGAGCTCGCAGATTAGTTCCAACGTCAAACGGAGCTTAGGGGATGCGACCAGATCGATTTTCACGCAGTTTCCTCAATTAACGCAGATCTCTACGGCACTGTTCAGCTGAATCGGGATGCAGAATACGTTCACAGGGGTTGTTGTTACCAAATGATTTCGTCCAGCCACTTGATGACGAACTAGATCCCGACGGATTTTTGCTTGGAATAATCCACAGGTCTAATAATACATAGGTCTACGTAATCGCGACGAAAGGGAAGAGGAAACGGTGTTGGGGGGGGGGGTTAACGATACCCAGAGTGGGAGCCACTGCTCAACCACCCTTACTGTGGGGTGTGACCCAAGCAAGCCCCGGGGGGGCGACTATTGGGGGTCAATACTCGACCATCTGTCGTTCCTCTCAGTTGCCGTGATCACTGTTGCCTATGGGGGCCTTGTTGCCGCCAGAACCCTCAAGGCAGCTGCCGCAAAGGCAACAAACGCCTTGTACCGGGGTGGGCTGGAGACATTACTTGCTCCAGTCCTCCCTCACGCCGTCAGGGAACACCTCAGCCTCCAGGACAGCCCGTTCTACCCCGAATGCTGGGCAGCTCCAAAGTACATGCCTCGCCGAGCCCTCGGGGTCATGTAACACACACAGCCATGATCATCGGTGGAGGTTTGCGAGAAAGTCAGGGACCACCCACGTCATCTCCATTTGCCGAGCCACTGATGGGAAGAACTCATAAGTGAGCTTTTAATGATATTGAATTAAAGAGCAAACCATCAAAGAATAATTCCAATGTCACGATTTGTCACACGACATTGGCCCTATTTCCACGAAAAACTGGGTTTAAAAAAATCATGACACAGGCCCTTCTTCCGGGCACCCATTCTGTTATTCTTCGTTATAGGTTAATAATTAACTAATAATTATTAATTAATTCTGAGTCGTTAAGAAAATATTCTTGAAAGAATAAAAAATAAAATGTCTACACATTGTTTGGATAGATGTGGGACCCCGAAAAATGGATTATACATATAAAATTACTCGGAAAATGACACCTTATTTGATCTCCTGGAATCCTTCAAAAATCCCAGGACATAAGAGAGATGTTAATGCCAGTGACCCAGGACGTAAGGAAGGCTTTCAACTCTGTCTAATGGATGGACTTCCGGGGACTACACATGCATGCAAGTCATTTCATGCAGGGTTACGCTAATAGCTCACAGTCAGCAGCCATCATTTTGGGAGTGCAGTGGTATTCGGGGAGTTATGGTATCGGTATGTTCAGGTGGTTCTTGGGTGAAACTTATATGATTCATCACAATAACATGTCCAGACCGTGCTGATGGGATCAAATTCCGATTTCATAAATGTTTGACAGACGGGATTCAGCATGTGAATTGTACTTGTAAATCATATATTAAATTGTCTAGTGGTAATGCGTTTGTAGAGCCAAGAAATACACACAACCAAGAAGAATTGACCCCAAGTGTTGAACAGACAAAAAATCGGCCCTTCGAGCCTCGCCTGGAGGCAAGGCTCCTGCTTTGTGCTTGGAGCTTGGACCTGGCTTCAAACAGGCGACTGGCGACGCGACTACGTCCTGCACTGCAAGTGGAAGGTCCAGAAGACCTATGGTGGGGGGCCCGGGTCGCTTGAATTCAGGCGACAGATCCTGTCCGGAAGGGATCAGCCGCCCGTCGCTTCTGACGCCTACGCCAAGTCGCTTGTACTGGAGGCTGCCTTGTGTAGGTATTTTGATCTGATGTGATCAGTCGCGCGTATACGGACGACTACGCCTAGTCGCTTCGTCGCAAGAAAACGCTTCCAGTGGAGGACAAGGCTAATATGATTCGAAATAATAATTCATTAATATTTATTGTAGTCTCCCAGTTCCGATCGTTCACCTCTGCCTTGATTCTTGAGGCGAGCCTCTCAAATTTCTCGCCCCCCAAACATGGCTAGTCTATTGATCATTAAGCTCAACTCGGGTTTAACAGTGATTCCTTATCCGATGAATTTTCATTTCCAACGTGATATTTATACCAAGATATTAAAAGCTCTGCTCTCAGTCGAAATTTGGATTAGCATCAGACAGGTTACGAAAGGTGAGTGGGCGAAGGTGCCTTTTTGTTCATTTACGGGCTTTTACTTCCTGGTCGCAATCATCCTCTATGGTAACTTTTCCTATGTTATTTCAGGCTACTTGGAACGATCAGTAAAATAATGCTTCGTCATCATGATTGGACTAAGATCATACTATGCCTCATAAACATGGCAATACGCTCTGCAGAAGGCTCAGGTTACTCATTGGGCGATTGTCAGTTGAAAGATTCGTATGATTTCATCATAGTTGGAGGAGGCACAGCAGGTCCATATGAAAACATGAACTGGGCAGTTCAAGTGTTGGTACTTTTAATTATATAAATCAAGGTTTTCTTATATGTTTTGCAGGCTGCGTCCTGGCGAACAGGTTATCCGAAATGCCTGATTGGAATATTCTTGTGGTAGAAGCTGGTGGGCTTCCTTCGGATTATACAAAAATTCCCAATTTGGGGATTTATCCGACAGTTGCAAAGGATTCTTGGAACTACACGACCACAAGACAATCCCTGATTTGCGGTTGTAAGTTTGTGGACTGGCGGGTCCACCATTTATTATTGTCATAGTGGTTTCTCAGCACGACTATCACATAACGTTTTCCAATTCTTTACACTTTCTTGCCTTGTTGAAATAGGCACAGAAGACCAGAACCTGGGGGAGGGGGGTCATGGGCAGGGTTTGAATTGGAGCGAGTTTTATTATTCAAAACCGCTCAATATCTGATTTTGAGTTTTATTTTATCGCTCACTGGGCTGAGTTTTATTTTCTGAGCGAAAAAATATCGCTCAGAAAATAAAACTCAGCTGTTGAGCGATATCTTTTTCGCTCAAAATAAAACTCAAAACGTCATAAATCCCTTATTTTGCAATCGAATATCAAATCTGACCATGCCGTTGGAAAGGCTTTTCAATTCCCTATCTCCCTGGTATCAAAACAAAATTTTTAACCAGACTTCATAGGAGGAAAATCAACCTGAAATCCGAATTTTCGAGGTTTCATCGTGAAGTATGACCTTCTTACGACTTATGAAATCTTGTGTGGTTTCTTGTGGGTCTCCCAGTAACTTTTCATGCAGAATGCATTCCCGTGGGGTGATACTCCCGAGCCTTGCCGACGGCGAAAAATGCCCTTTATGGCTCTTGTAACCTCTTGTCGACATGATTACCAGCCCATCATTAGCAGACTCAGAAAATAAAACTCACTTGGGCTTTTTTCCCGATCAGAAAAATACTTACATAATAGTTGGGTAAGTCCGTCATCACTGGTTGTTGGGTGGTTCGATGCAAAGGCATCATCGTCTGGCCTTGTTCTCGAGAACCAACCAACTTCAGAAAATAAACAAGCCATCAATTGAATTGAATAGATGAGCGCAACCTTTCTGTTATTACGATATATTTAATGAGCGAGAGAAACTAAGAAACAGTAGGTATCTAGCGACCAAACTATGCCACACAACACATCAAAAATATCCACGTGATGCTCATTACGTAAACAACTGCACCCTAACGACCGATGCGTAATAAAACCTTATGCCGATCAGAGGTAACGAACGTTCTCAGGCTGCAAAAATCGTTTTGGAGTCGTTGGAATCAGCCTGAAAAGCTCAATCCATAGACCCTTGTACCAACGAAATCGGACAAAAACTTTCGTCCCCCTTTTGAGGCCTCCTTAGTTACACATCAGAGATTAACAACTTTCGTCGTGAAGGACCTCCCGAAAACCGATGAAGGGGATGAGGGAGGAAAAATCAAGGTAGCCTATAACCACCCCCCGAACTCGCTGATCACAATGAGACCACTCTCATGAAAATCTGTTGAACCGCTCGGGCGTGATGTTTTGAAAAAAAAAAAAAAAAAAAAAAAAACATGTCGAAGAGGTGAGCGCACCTTTCCATTTTTCGAGGGAAAGGTTGCGCTAAACAGCCCAGTGAGCGATAAAATAAAACTCAAAATCAGATATTGAGCGGTTTTGAATAATAAAACTCGCTCCCATTTAATCCCAGGTCATGGGACTACAAATGGGATTTTTCAAGGATCCCAGGTCAAATATTTTCCGAGTGAATAAACATTTGAAAACGTTTGAAAAATTTTTTTTTTTTTCAAAAACAATTTTATTGAGCCAATATCATTAGAACTAACCGTAAAAAATGCATGTCCCACTAAAAATTCAAGTCTTGTACGCAACATCATACATCATTGTGACAACTTCCCAACATTCAATTTGAAGTTGAACAGCGACAAACAATTTTTTTCATTTATATGTGTAAAGTTTGATCGGGTCAAACTTCCAATAACACCACGGCAAACGCTATCATCCCGTTGTTGTTGCTTGCGGCTCATAGCGTCTCCCGTAATCTTGGTCCTGCGAGTTAGTTAGGCAGTTGTGGTTCACCAGTCAATGTGAACGGGAGCAGGGCTCCTGAGATTCCTACTCGAACGATCCTGTGTTTTAGATTTCTTCTTTACAGGTATGTTCAATGGTTCAGATCTCTAGTATGTAATTTAAGGTCCAGTATTTATCTAACGAATATTGTATTTGAATATTGATAAAATAAATAACTTCTTTACAGATGCAATCAATCCAGTGTTCTCCCTGAGTACGAATCTTACAAATCTAAAACACAATTTCGAAAACTTTTCGACTGCATGAAGAAATATGTCGAAATATCAGCTCTACATAATCGCAGAGGCCAGCTCCTCGGATGAGAAGACGACGATTCTAAAACTCAAGAAAATCAAACAAGCGGAGGAAGAAATGTGGTACGGTTTTCCGGATGATCAACAAGGTATGAGTCATCATAAGAAATTAGCGGAACTCCCCCCAGTTAAGAAAGCAATTGCCGCCATCAGGGCCAGAGGTCAAAGTCGGACCGTGAGTGTAATACTTCCGCCGGAAGTTGAGGCATGTTATCGAGATGAGGCTGGCAACTTTTTTTTCAATGAATTGTTGTTGTCAGAGATATCCGCTCTGACAAGTGAACCTTCACGCGCACCGGCATTTGTTTTACTTGAACTGGTTGCGTGTCTCAATAAGCTGGTTGAAAAAAAAGACGACTCCCTGAACGAAATTATGAAGCATTTCCTTGTTGAGAAATTTTCAAGCAGAAACAAGAATGTTCAGGCGTGGGTCAACGATTTTGAGAGGGAAGCGGCTCGATTCAATCTGAACGGTCCACGATTGATTGAAGTATTCAAATTATGTTTAGATAAATCAATGAACGATTGGTTTTCGAACGCTCAGAAAAAACTTGGTATTGAGGCCGATTGGGATTTGTGGAAAGAGGATCTCACCACTACCTTCAGCGACGACTCCTGGACTCCAGTTCGATTTGCTTACCATTTCCGTTACATGACAGGCTCTTACGTGGACTACGTTGTGAAGAAGGAAAAACTACTTCTTGATCTCGACCACGTAATTCCCGAACAAATAATGCTGAATCTTATTGTGCTGGGTCTTCCCATAAAGATTCAGAACGAGTTAAGTAGATCCTCCATCGGATCAACGAGAGGTCTACTTGCAAAATTAAAGAAGTTCGACTGCAACTCTCCTAAGGACGTCGTTTCAACGGATTCAGCCCAGCTTTCCCGAGCGTCAGAGACTTCTGGACGAAACCGAAAGGCATCACCGACCGAAAGGAAGAAGGCTTGTTCTCTGTGCGAAAAAGGAAATCGAGGTCCTCGTTTTCATTTGGAGAAAAACTGTTGGTATAAGGATACCAATAAAATTAAAACTGTGAACAATTTGGAAATAGAGTCGGAGTTGAACTCTGCAATTAGCGATCAAAAAAACTAGTGATGATACCACTGATAAAAGTCGATTTGCTTATCAATAATAGCCAAAAATGCACCGGTATTTACGATTCGGGTGCGAATATTTCGTTGATAAATTACGATTTCCTTAGGAAATCTGGCATTCGCATCTCTAAAAATGATGATAGCAAATTCAGTATGGTCAGTGGTATCGGAAAAGTTTGTGGAATTGTGAGTATTGATCTGAAAATAATGAATCTGTCAAAAAAGGTATCCGTCTTTGTAGTGAAAAGTGAGGGGTTCCGTCACGATTTTCTGCTTGGTTTGGATTTAATTGTACAATTTCACTTATGCCAAAATTATAAATTAGAAATAACCCAAAGTTCATTGGAGCATGGACAATCTAGCATCGTTTTTTCAAACTTAGGGCTTGAAGATCCCAGAAGTGTAACTGTAAACGAATCCGGGTACAGAGATACCTTTCAAGCGACCTTGAACCATTTACCGGATAAACAACAAAAACAGATCAACGATATCCTACATAAATACAAAAACGTTTTTGCTAAAGATAAATACGATATCGGTACAGTGTCAGGTCATCAAGCCACGATAAAATTAATAGAACACAAATATGTTTCAAAACGACCATACAGGTGCTCTGTAGATGATCAAAATGAAATCGAGTCTCAAATTTCAAGGTTACTATCAGCCAACCTTATTGAAGAATCAACCTCCCCTTTTGCGGCACCTGTAACACTAGTCCACAAGAGAGATGAAAATAAGAAAAATAGGCTCTGTATTGATTTTACAGATTTAAATAAGTTAGTTGTACCAGAAAGCCAGCCCTTTCCACTAATCACCGATCTAATAGTGAAAAGCAGAGACTGTAAATGGTTTTCGGTGCTAGATATAAATAGTGCTTTTTGGTCAATCCCTCTCAGACAGAAAGACTATTATAAAACAGGGTTTGTAACACAAACAGGCCACTATAATTGGAAATGTTTACCTTTTGGCTTAAAAACCTCACCGGCAATTTTCCAACGAATATTGAGGAACATACTTCGAAAAAATGATTTAGATTCATTTTGTGTAAATTACATTGATGATATCCTGATTTTTTCAAAATCTTTTGAAGAACATTTACGTCATGTTGAAGCATCAATGCAAGCACTCATTAAAGAAGGATTCCGGCTTAAGTTTTCAAAATGCAACTTTGCTACAAATAGCGTGAAATACCTTGGTCATATAATCGAGTACAATTTAACGCGACCAATAAACGACAACGTTTTGCCAATTACAAATTTCCCAACACCTAAAAATAAAAAAAATATAAGGCAATTATTAGGCAAAGTGAATTTCTACCGTTCATATATTCCGAAAGCCACTCAAATGCTCGAGCCTTTACATAAATTGTTAAGGAAAAATGCCATTTTCAACTGGAATAAGGAATGCGAGGAGGCTTTCAATTTAATCAAATCGTGTCTTTCCACAGAGCCGTGCCTCGCTATTTTCAGTCCAGTCAGAAGGACAATCGTCCAGACTGATGCGAGTCTTGATGGCATCGGTGCAATTTTAAAGCAAAGACAAGACGACGGAACATTCAAACCAGTAGCCTATTTTTCAAAAAAACTAAATGAACACCAGAAACGAAAGAAAGCAATTTACCTCGAATGCTTAGCTATTAAAGAAGCATTAATATACTGGAAACACTGGTTACTAGGAATCGAGTTTGAAGTTGAATCCGATCACAAGCCTCTGGAACACTTGCGCATAAATTCCCGAAATGATGACGAACTGGGACACATGATGTTTTGCCTATCACAGTACAATTTCAAGATAAAATATGTCCCTGGTCAGTCAAACTCCGAAGCTGACTGTTTATCGCGGAATCCCGTTCTAGAATCTCTGGGTCCCACTGATGATTTGAAAATTGTCAATTTAGTCCAATTGGAGGAAATAACCCGAGATCAAAACCAATTAAATAGTCAGCTACCTCTAGCTCACCGCGTCACAAAGGAAGGTGATATACTTTACAGCAACTTTAAAAACAAAAGTAGAATAATTGTCTCTACAGACTTCTGCTATAAGCTGATTGAAAAAATACATAAAAAATTTGGTCATATTGGTCCAAAACAGATACAAATGAAAATAACTCCTTTCTACTTCTGCAAGGATATGACAAAAATGATTACGAGTTTTTGCCAAGCTTGCAGCGTATGTATTAAGAATAAATCTCGCATACCATTCACCTATGGCCATCTCTCCCAATTGGGTCCTGCCACACGACCATATCAATATATGTCTCTTGACACCATTGGTGGTTTTGGGGGCAATCGGTCACCTAAGCGTTTTTTACACCTTTTGGTTGACCATTTCACTAGGTATGCGTATATCTACACTTCAAGAAACCAGAAAGCTCATGACTTCATTAAGCTCCTAACCAAAGTCTTATCACAGGGTGTTCAAATAGGCACTCTATTAGCTGACCAGTACAGTGGAATTAATTCCAACGAGTTCAAGTTGTTTTTAAACCAGCATAATGTGAATTTGGTTTTCACGTCGGTCGACTGCGCATTTTCAAATGGCCTTAATGAAAGGCTAAACCAAACATTGGTTAATCGGATTCGATGCAAAGTAAATGACGAACCGTCAAGCACGACACGCCCGTGGTCAATACTTGCAGAGGAATGCGTTGAGGAGTATAATAACACAATCCATACATCCACAAAATTCAGTCCTAATTATTTGTTGCATAATGTAGACATACCGGTTGTACCCCATGGTCATAACGCACACCGTAATTTGGAGGACGATAGGAAACAAGCCATTAGGAATTCCCAAAAAAATCATGAACTAAATAAAAAGAGGTTCAATAAAAACCGCAAAATACCCACATTCAAGGTGGGGGACATGGTTTATGTACATCAAGGCAACAGCCTGAATCGAAACAAGCTGGACGAAATTCGGACAGGTCCATATAAGATTATAGGAAAACTCTCAAACTCCATCTATAAGATTGACTCAGGCTATCGAAAAAAGGAGTCAAATTTCTTCCATGTGTCCAAGCTTTACCCAGGTACCCTCGCAACACTGCCACAGAAAACTTCTTAAAAACAAAAAAAAAATTTTAATTTAAAAAAAACAAAAAAAAAAAAAAAATCCCAAAAAAGGGGGATGTAAAGTTTGATCGGGTCAAACTTCCAATAACACCACGGCAAACGCTATCATCCCGTTGTTGTTGCTTGCGGCTCATAGCGTCTCCCGTAATCTTGGTCCTGCGAGTTAGTTAGGCAGTTGTGGTTCACCAGTCAATGTGAACGGGAGCAGAGCTCCTGAGATTCCTACTCGAACGATCCTGTGTTTTAGATTTCTTCTTTACAGGTATGTTCAATGGTTCAGATCTCTAGTATGTAATTTAAGGTCCAGTATTTATCTAACGAATATTGTATTTGAATATTGATAAAATAAATAACTTCTTTACAGATGCAATCAATCCAGTGTTCTCCCTGAGTACGAATCTTACATATGTTAACGTAATATTAATAATAATATTATTATAATTACGTATTGTAAAAAGAGAAAAAATTGTTTGTCGTTGTATTTTGGTACACCAAATATAGTTAACTAACTGCTGTGTTAGAAGGCTGTTATTTAAAGATAAAATTTTCCTCAGCCACAGGTGGATATTGTCTGTTGCCGGAGCCAAGAACCCTCGGAGGCCTCAGCAGCACTTCGAGAACGGACTACCTCAGAGGGCTCAGATCAGTATATAATCAGTGGGAGGCTCAAGGCAACCCAGGTTGGTCCTGGAACTATGTGCTGCCCTACTTCCAAAAAGCCGAGCGGTACGAGGGGCCAGCGAAATTTGGAACAACGTAAGAACAGAAAATCATGGACTCTTTCATTCTCTGCTCATTTTATGAATAATCAGCTTGATTTTGGAACGATGACCCAAGTACTTTCACATCTGCCGTCTAAATCCATGGATTTACTCGGGCCTGGTACCTTAATTACGCTGGATCTAACAATGCGTTCCAGGTTGGGAAGAAATGGAACATGGCCGCTAACTGTGATCGAAACTTCGTGGATTTCCGATCATGTAGCAGCAGTGTTGAAAGAATTGGGTCTCCAAGAACTCGATCTGGAAGAAGGATGTGGAAGCGGGTACAGTTTGGGTGTTGTGAGTTTATTCTTTCTCGCATGTTTGAAAAGAAACCAAATGAATGTTCAATAATTATTCGTTATCCAGACTTCCAAAGAAAAACAAACATGATCCTAAACCAGTTTCAAGTATATTTTGTAGTATTTTATATTATTTGGATGAAAGTTTTCTTTCTTAAAAGTCACCACGAATTCATTGAAATGTGTAGTCCAATTCATTCAGTATCATTTGCCTGTACAGTTTTCCTCATTACAGAATTCAGTTGAAAACGGCGAACGATCATCCACCTACACTGCCTATCTGAGGCCTGTTCTCTCGCGGTATAATCTTGACCTTCTAACGGAGTCTGTGGTTACCAAAGTGCTGTTTACTGACGGTGTCGCTTCAGGCGTTGAATTCACTTACAACCAACAATCGTACCAAGTTGCGGCTCGAAAAGAAGTTCTCGTCACTGCCGGAGCGATAAACACGCCGAAACTGCTGATGCTGAGTGGAATCGGGCCGGCTGATCATTTGCAGAGCTTGGGCATCAATGTTTTCCAAACTCTACCAGTCGGGTGAGTATTTGAAAGCTTTGACTATTTGTAGTCTGTTTTCGTCCTTTCTAGCCGTTTTCTCAGCCACCATGGCGGGAAGATTCAATGAGAGCCGTTTTGGACAGGAGGAATTTTTTTAAAAAGAGAGAGAGAGAGAGAGACTGTACAAACATAACGTTCTAAATAGGTTCACCTGGAACGTTTTAGATTCCACGTGAGGGTTGTGGTTGGATCGACACTATACAATAGTAATCCTACTTCATTCTCATTTTTGTACGCATAGATCGATTTGCAAAGACCAACCCTATGTGCAAGTGGGCTTCGTACTGACGCAAGTGGCTCCATTCACACCTGCTCAGGCGTTACGTGAAATACAGAACTACGTCACCAACAGGACCGGCTTACCTGCACAGCCATTCGGCCGACTGTATAAAGTTTTAACCAACTCCTCGCAATCAACGACTGATCATCCAGATATCCAATTGTAGGTATATAAGTAAGGAAACATTCCTATCATTTGTTACCCCCCCCCCCCCCCCCCCTCAAATCCCTCTGTTATAATCCATTTCAAATATGATTTTTTAGATCAATTTTCCAACCAAAACACTATTCGTATTGCTGGATACTGTTTCCGACCAAAAAGCCAAGGAACACTTCGATTACGGTAACTAATATTATTACCAATATTAATATTATTATTACTATTACTATTATTATTATCATTATCTGGGTTCGTCTCGTTGGTAGTCCTGGTATCCTAATGTTGTGATGGGGGGGGGGGGATCCTCCAAGGCGTCTGCCCGCTACATTGCACCAACACTATTTTCTCCTTAGTTTTAAGTACTATAAATTATGCGTGTGTGTCAAGAGGGGGGGGGGGGGCACAATTATTATTATTATTATTATTATAGTGGGAGGAAAGTTGTTGAGTGTCGAAAAATTAAAATAAAATCAAATAAAATCAAGGGAACAAAACATAACTATAGGTAAACAAAATTTCAATAAGAAGTGAAATAAAAACATAATTGAGGGAGGAGGGAACCCCTTTTCTGACCAACATGCAATAACAAAAAATAAAAATGAAAAACAGACCTGTACTAAAGAATATGAAATAAGTACCTGCACTAAAGAATATGAAATAAGTACCTGTACTAAAGAATATGAAATAAGTTAATTCCTATTACATTGATAGAAAAAAAGAGGAAGGTAAGTCGAGCAATAACAATTAAATGTAACAAACATCAAAATGTTTATTTCAGGGCAGATATCCAACATCTCAGTAATAAAGGGATGCCACAGACATAACCCTTTATATCCTGTATTGTTCGTTGTTTGCCCCCCCCCCCCCCCCAAACCACTTGGAAAATCCCTAAAATCGGCCTCTTTGCATGCAATATACTGCAGTATATTCGCCTACGTTGACTTTTGTCAGCCCCTTCGTATATAAGTATTCCCTTATTGTAACTTATTTTGTATCATTTGTAAGACAACGACTGTCACCTCGTGTGCTGCTCTTGTCCCTTCACTTTCATGTAAGTACCTACCTCTGTATTATTAACTTGCTCACTCAATGATATGATTTTGCTCGACCTACCTTCCACACTTTTTTATCAATATAATATTTACTTATTTCAAGCTCATTAGTAGGTACCTATGTTCTTTATTTTAATTTTTTATTATTGCATGTTGTTAAAAAAATGGGGTTCTGCTCGCTCATTCATGTGTTTTTTATTTTCATTTTTATCATTGCATGTTGTTTAAAAAAAGGGGGGTTATCACTTTAATTCGTATTTGTATTTTATTTTCCTATGTTTTTTTCATCATGATTGTTTCTATTTGTTTCTGCATTAATTAAATTTTTTCATTTTGAAAGTACTACATGACTGGCCTAATAAGTATTTGGGGCATTCCACGTCAAAGGTTGAACTCAAAAAAATAAAGTTCTTCGAAATCAACCATTTTTGGCTATGTTGTACCCCTAGGTGAGAAAAAATGTCCCAGAAATTTGGAGACCGATTCGTCGCATTTTCGTCGCTCCACAGGCAGTCAAAGTTAGCAAAATAGGCAGGTGTGGGTTCACTTCGCCGGCTGCTACCGCCCTTATTCCGCCACCAAAAAAATAACATCGCCAGTGTTTTGGAAAGAGAAAAACCTCCTCTTTTCTGGGGTGTAATCGTTTTTTCAATCAAAATTTTACTTCACTTTTAAAATCGAGTTTGAAAACTTAAAAATAAGTTTTCTCCAATTTGGGTTTTTTTAATTTTTTTTATTTTTGGCTTAATTTCAAGGTATACACCTGTAGAACATCCAGTTAAAAGGGAATCATGGGATGCAAAGTCGTTAAGTGTCAGCAAACAAAAGATATCACTAATATATGAGGAAAAACGCGTTTTGTCTCCTTTTTACCGGGTTTTCCGCGGTTGCATTGCCTCGCATCCTTTCCCTACGAGAACACAGACTATAATGGACTTCATCTGCCACTCATAAGCTTTCCCAGTAGGTTTCAATATTTTTATTTGCGTGTCCGCTCATTTGATTGCTCTTTGCACTTGAATGTAGGGCCTTATCTCCTTATCTACTTGTCTGAGCTTGCACAAATCTTCTTGTCTTCTTTAATCTTGTACAAGAAAGACTTTGGCAAAGGGCCATGTGATGGTCTTGGAGGTAATTTGAAGCGTTTAGCTGCACGTTCAAGTCTACAGCGTCTTGCAGGAAGAGGGATCACGACTCCTAGAGAGCTGTACCAATGGGCAAAAGAACTCCTAAAGGAAACCAGAATATTATTTTGCAGCAAAAAACAGGTGGACATCCAAAGACTAGCCCTCCAGAAGCGGTTCAGTCGCTCTTTTACAATGCATGTTACCAAGGGTTATCATGCATATCTGCCGAATCCAGATGGTCTTACCTTGAAAATAACGAGTGAATCTTCCTTTAGTAAATTTTGTAAAATAAACGTGTAGGTAGGAAATCGAATACATCTGTTTTCATGTGTTCTCACCATCTCCCCCAAATATAGTAGGCAACTAAAGGAATGGGGATCGAATAGAAAGTGTTAAACTGCCTACAAATTGGGACAATTCGAATTGTAAGAGTTGAAACAGTTTTTGAAATAGAAAAATATTGAAACCTACTGGGAAAGCTTATGAGTGACAGATGAAGTCCATTATAGTCTGTGTTCTCGTAGGGAAAGGATGCGAGGCAATGCAACCGCGGAAAACCCGGTAAAAACGAGAAAAAACGCGTTTTTCCTCATAATATATTATATTAGTGATATCTTTTGTTTGCTGACACTTAACGACTTTGCATCCCATGATTCCCTTTTACCTGGATGTTCTACAGGTGAATACCTTGAAATTAAGCCAAAAATAAAAAAATTAAAAATGCCCAAATTGGAGAAAACTTATTTTTAAGTTTTCAAACTCGATTTTAAAAGTGAAGTAAAATTTTGATTGAAAAAACGATTACACCACAGAAAAGAGGAGGTTTTTCTCTTTCCAAAACACTGGCGATGTTATTTTTTTGGTGGCGGAATAAGGGCGGTAGCAGCCGGCGAAGTGAACCCACACCTGCCTATTTTGCTAACTTTGACTGCCTGTGGAGCGACGAAAATGCGACGAATCGGTCTCCAAATTTCTGGGAAATTTTTTCTCACCGAGGGGTACAACATAGCCAAAACTGGTTGATTTCGAAGAACTTTATTTTTTTGAGTTCAACCTTTGACGTGGAATGCCCCATTTATCAATTTTTTATTACGAATGCTTTTGATTTTTTATTTATTTCTTTATTTTTATTATTTTTATTCATTTATTCATTTAATCATAATTTATTTTATATTCATTTTACTTTATTTTATGTATCTATTTATTTAATTTTTGGTTAGTTAGTGTCATCCATATGATTACTGTCATTTTGTTCACTTCATTAGGACCTGATGATAGGAGAATATAATACTTATATTACCTTTTCAGGAGATATTATCTCTTGAAACGTCGACACATTCTCGTCTTATTTGACCGACCCTCAACAACTTTCCACTCACATTCATTGAAACGGTCATCCTCAACATCACCAATTATTATCATTATGTGTACAATTGTTATTTAGATGTGTTTCGTTTGGTGTCATCCTGAACAATGAAAATCGTTGCACAGCACAATCTTAGGATCAATGACGAGTTTTAGTATGGGAAACGTTTCAGTTAGAAAACGAACAATTTCAATTTTCCATACAGACATTGTTATAACATGTTTTTGGTTTGATTTATGCAGGTCTAGCAATGTTGATGACTCTCCGCTGATTGATCCGAAACTACTGTCGTCACCCAGTGACCTCCAATGCATGAGAGATGTGGTCAGGATGATGTTTCAATTCCCAAATACCCAAACTGCAAGAAACCTGGGGATGGTCTACAACAATATCTACGGCCTGAACTGCCCCTCCGATGACAACCTGGAAAACTGTCTGATCTCGCAGTATGGACTGACCTTAGATCTTATGGTAAACGCTGCAAATTTTACAAAATGGATATTCTTTGATATAGGTTACTTGTGCATAAATTTAATTCTGTGTCGATAGAACAAATTTTGGATTTTTTTTTCTTCAACAAAATTTTTTTAATTCTTTGTTTTTTACTCGAAAAATAACCTCCGTCGCGATTACATAGATGTATTATTCCAAGAATAATAAACCAAAAGGGGACAACTACGGCCTGTTTGTGGGTGTTCGGTTAGCTGCATATATGCAGGCGCGTCCCCACTATGCTGGGAGGCAACATTCAGCTTAGGCCGAGGCAAAGCGGAACTAGTGTGGACGTGTCGTTCGGCCTTGCTGCTTTTCCAATAGTCGAACCAAATTGAAGCAAATATCTTGCCAATCGGCTCATGTGTTGTTTACGAGGGTGATTTGAGGTCTCAGTGCGGCCAACAGCGCAGGTCATTTCGAAACAAGTTTGTCCACAGTAAGGGAGCCCTGAGAGAGCCGAGCGGCTGAGTTGTGACTGTTTCATAAAGGTGTCCTCCTCAATATCTCCATAGAGGAATGCAGTTAACACATCAAACTGCCGAAGAATCATCTTTTTCGCAGCGGCAATAGAGAGCAAAGAACGAATTACCTCAAGACGAGCTACAGGACTAAACGTGACCGCATAATCAACCCCGGGTCGCTGCGCAGGCGCTCCCCTGATGACCAATCTTGCACGAATTCTGTCGGTGCTTCCATCAGGATTGCGTTTGATGCGAAAGACCCATCTGTAGATTGTCTTCTTTCCCAAAGGTAAACTGTTCAACTCCCAAGCATTATTCTTGTGCATCGACTCAATTTTCGTGTCCATAGCGGACTTCCACTCCACACTGTCGTCACTCTCCATTGCTTCACTGAAGGAGTTTGGTCCTTCTTCCATGAGAAAAACTTTAGCCAGATTCGATGTGTCGTAATGTTTGAGCCAATCAGGACGCTTCCTTTCGCAGGACGAGCGCCAGGGTGCTTGGGGTTGACTGTCCTGCTCATCCACTCCCGATTCATCACAGGAATCATCGTCATCCAAGTTGGGTCCAAGTTCAGGCACGTCAGTAACTCCTTTCTCAACCACTGAATCCTGCTGGTTGTCAGAATTTTCTTGTTCTTCCCTGATAGGATGGGAAATTATCTCATCACAATTCCAAATTTTCTCATGAAAAACGACGTCTCCGCGGGCAGGGACATACACCCGATACCGTTCATCCATCATACCCAACCAGATAGCCGACCATGGCTGAAGAGTGTGATCATCAAACGTTACTCCAACACATACATTCGCAGGTTGAACCGTGTGGAACGAGGCACGATACAATGTTCCACCTCTGTTCCGGACCAGAAATGGCAAAACCTTGCCTTGAAAAACTGTTTGACCATTAATGGCAAACTGGCAGTCAGTATCAGTGGATTCAAACTTGCTGCCTGTGTTTCTATCATGCGCTGCAAGCACAGAGAGGAGATTGTGTGAGATAGCTGGGACATACCATACATCATTTAGCGTGAATGTCTTCAACTTGACATCACTATAGTCACTCACTTCAATCATTCCGCTGCCATGTGCCCTGAAGACTTCTTTCCCTGCTGCCTTTACTGACGCATTTGAACCCTCAGGAAAGGGTCTGTACTCAGTGAACCAACCAAGATTCGGTGTAATATGACGAGTTGCACCATTGTCAATCCACCACTGATCATTGGTGGTTGCAACATTAACGTCACTGCTGATTGAGACCAGAGCAACGCGGGCGTCAGACGTGGCTGCCTGAGAGTAGCTTGGTTCTCCTCCAGAACTAATTGCAGGGGCTGCGCTAGATCCTCCAGCTCGTGCAGGACAATTTGGCTTGCCGTCGGCCTTCCACGTAGCACACTGCCGAATCCAGTGGTCTTTGGCACTTACCGTCTTTCTTCGGCTTCGAGGCACTAGTGTTCTTTTCCCCATTGTTACTAGCATACAGAACAACATAGGAACAATGTTGCGCTCATGGAGAATCAAGGCAGAGGAGAGATCGTCCACTTTCTTGTCGTTATTAGCCTCTATGAGGAGATAACTAGATTTGAAAGACTCAAAACGCTTAGGCAAGATATGTAAAACCTTGGAGACAAAGAGCAGTTCAAGAAAAGCTTCCACAGCTTCAATCTTGCGAGTCTTCAAACCAGCAGCAAAGTCCCGATGTTGATTCTTCACTCGCGAAAGCACAGATAGGGGCATCCTCGGTTTCCCCCCAATCCATACTGAAGAAATCAAGACATTGACGGAACAGCTGATCTTCAGCCCTGTTATCGAATTGTTCAACTAACACGTCCCACGCTTCCTTGGCCGATAGTCTTCCAGAAATACGTTGGTGAAGATCGTCACTCACGCACTGAGAAATTACTATTTTCGCCTGAGCAGCCGACTTGTTGAACGCCTCAAGTTGTTTCTGCCCACGGTCCGTCGGTGGGTCTGATTGAGTAGGCTTTACCCTTGTTCCCTCGACGATTCCAACTGCATCGAATAACTCCAGCACATTAATAACTCGATCCTTCCAGAATGGCCAATCCTCTGCTCCCTTTAGCGATTTTATTCCTTTCGTGTATTCCATTTTAGAGTTGGACGAACTTGGACGCGTACACAAAGGAGAATGACCGAAAACAAACACACGAAACAACGGACTGATAAGGCACAAACTGTTCACCTCCTAACAGACAATACACAGTTAATCGAACTGGCACCCATAACCTGCTGAATTTTGACTACAGGAGGGACAAAAGGAGACTAAATTGAGTGAAGAACTAGGTATATTAAAAACGGACGATATAGAAACAATGAATCAAGCGATATAACTGGGACGTCAAAAATGATAAAGAGTGTTACCAAACTACGAGAGATAACTTCAACAGACGCGACTTACAAAACACGTTTCATTCACGTTTTACAGTACGGGACATGCCGGATGGGCCCCAGCACTGATCCTTATGCCGTCGTCGACAGCGAGCTCAGAGTCTACAACGTCCCACGCCTCCGAGTCATTGACGCCAGTGTGATTCCCGAAATTCCCGCTTCAAACCCACTTGCTGCTGTCGTGATGATGGCCGAGAAAATTGCGGACTTGATAAAAAGAGATTACTGCTGAGCTCAGTGATAGAGTCATTCTAATGGAAGTTTTGCTTTTCCAACGAGTAGCTGAATTGAATCATTATGATCGAATTTGTATTTATATGTATTATTTATATAATCACGATCAGTATATAGGTATTATATAATATATCAATATATTATATTTCGGTATATTTATTCTTATGAAAACCCTTTAGGGGTCCCGATAAACACTGCAGCTACCTACAATAAACATTTACGCATCAAGACCCAAATCGAAACTGTTTGTAATTAAGTCCAGTCATCAGGTACCTACCTACCTCAGAAGGGGTGTTCGATGCAAAGCGTGGTGTGAAATTTGTTCAACGTTTTTATATGTTTTTTTGGGTGCTGAACACGAACCCGAAGCTTCCCAACAAAATTTCTGGGACGCTCACCGTCAAAACCGCCAAAAACCTCGACATTTCGGCACGTTTTTTGGTTTTTTACGGATAACTTTGAAAGGGTGCGTTACAGGTGAACATGCTCTATATAGTAAATTAAAGAGCACAAAATGCTGCGTCAAATGAGCTACCACAAAGTCAAAATTGGCCCAGCCATAAGGGCGCGACAGGCCGTCCAAAAACGTCAATTATTTTCGAAAAATCAAGATAACTTCAAGTTTGAATGTCTGCTGCTCAAAAATGGCAACTCCCACGTAAACAAGCATTTAATAAAAGTTGCAGAGCATCTAATTCTGCGTTCCGAGAGCACAAACGTAGATTTAAAAACGCTGCAAATTTTAAACTAGGGTTTATTGTTCTTTGGATACTTGTGCAGAAATTTAATTCTGTCAATAAAAAAATTTTATAAAAAATCTTTTTTTTTTTTCAAAAAATTTTTCGTCTTTTACTTGAAAAATATTTCACCTCCTGGGATCCTTCAAAAATCCTTTAAAAAAAAAATAGATAAATAAAAATAAAATAAATGGGAACTTGGAAACTGCCAGACCAGGAAACTGCCCGAATATCTGCCCAGAAACCGATTCGGGGAGTTTGGGGAGTTGGCGAAAAAGTCCCCGAAAGTATGGCCAGGAAACTGTCCGAAAACAGAAATCTGGAAACTGATCGAAAATATTCTGGCAGAATGAAAGACCCCCGTTTCGACTTTGAAAAGTGCCCGAATTTCTTAACTCTCGAGTGAAGAGCTTCAGGTACCTAAGAGGATTAGTGTTGAGACGGCAGGGGCCCCTAATTGGGTTTCCTTTGTACCTTTTCCCCTGGGGTTATTATCCAAGGGCGGTGTCGTTTTTACTCAAAGGAAGCGAAAATTGTTGAGGCTTGAAAACTATTTGTTCGTATTTACCTATGCTCGGGAGAACCGTAAGCATGTTGACGCGATAACCGGAAGAACTTCGATACTTCGAAAACGACACCCCACTCAATATCATAGCCTAAATCTTCACAAAAAAAAAAAAAAAAAAAAAAAACCCTAAGCCCCTTTTTGGCCCCACAGGTTTTTGGACGATCGGGATGAAAACCTCGCGGCGCAAATAATGGTCAACCGAGTAGGTATTACCGACGTCGAATTTCTGAATAAAAAACACATCCTTCTGCCATAACGGCCCATACGATGGACAGAAATTTCATTTTTTGGAATCTCCATGCTCATAATGTGAAACGTGTCTACACGTTTTGTCCCTACAGGGACAAATTTTGAGGTCGACCACCGTCGCGAATACATAGGTGTTTTATACCAACAATAATAAACCAAAAACATAACTAATTGGTGCTGAACTCATGTATAATTTGGTGATGACCAATTATGATACATAATTGGAGTTTCAGCAGATCACAGCTTAACAAAACAGTTCAAAATAATTTCGAACTTCAAAAAAGGCCGAAAACTTATAAATTAGTCATTAATTTTACCACATTTAAGTATCTGCTATGTTCAAAACATTTTAGTAGGTACCTATCTATTATGTTCAAAAATAAAACGAGTCTTGGGAACTGTCTTACAATCCTGGTCCCAGGAGTTTTAATTCGCCTGTTCCAAATCGGTTTTTTTTTTCGGTTTTCCGGAGTTTTTAGCGCAACCTTTCCCTCAAAAAATGGAAAGGTGCGTGCGCTCATCTCTTGACATGTTTTTTTTTTTTTTAGCGCAACCTTTCCCTCAAAAAATGGAAAGGTGTGCTCATCTCTTCGTCATGTTTGTGTGTGTGTGAGTATCACAGGATCACGTCCGAACGGCTGAACAGATTTTCCATGAGGGTGGTCTCATTGTGAACAGCGAGTTCTGGGGGTGGTTATAGGCTATCAAAATCACCTCCGTCGTCGACGATTCGTCCGATCCCGATGACATAGTTTGGTCGTTAGATACCTAGTGTGTCAAATTACGAATTCTTAGTTACGGTTTTGGTTTCGTAGTACCCAACAGAAAGGTCTCTTCTATTCAATTCAATTGATGGCTTGTTTTATCCGGGAGTTTTTCTTCCTTTTTCTTTCCAAAATGTCACCGTAGAAACCCATAATCACAGCCCTGAAAGAGTTTCATGGGCAAATAACACTCCACACCACCGGAGATTGTGTCCTAAGGGGTCACATCGGGAATATTGGTTCCGGGAGCACTTTTTCCGCGAACCGAAGACGAGAGGCGCTTGGATGGGAGCGCGTCGGTACCTAACTGTAAAAATTAACTGTGACCGAATAGTGACGAAAAGGTGTCTAAAACTTTTAGAGTTATTTCTCAAGGGACAGAGAAGAATGAAACGCTGCAAATGTGTGCACAAGGGTTTCTTCTCTATATTCTTTGGCATAAATTGTGAAGAAGTTAATGAACCCTTGAGTAACATTAAATGTAACTCAAATTTTGCAGCGTTTGAAATGTACTGAAAAGGTACCTACGGCGTATCGGCGACTCTGGTCAGTTCAATGGGAGCATCCACGACTAAAATTTCTCGGACCTGGTCGACTTCCTCTTTTTGAGAGTATTTTTGACTACGGCCAAGTGAAAGAAATAATCAAATCTTTAGGGAAATTCGCGCAATTTACCTGTAGAAAGGGTGCAATGCGAGTAGAAATAATGTAAATTTGTTCATGCGGGCGCACTGTGGGGCAGAACACCCGAATTCCTGGACATCTGAAGATGGTCGAAAATCAACACAATGTGTTGAAGAGAATGTCATTCTCTTTGCTCATTGTCATCATTTCTTGGTGTTTGGGGCAGTCAGTTCCTTACGCCATAAAATTTTTAACATGGATATGTTTTTGGGCTGGGGGTAATTCTAAAATTTGCGTAACGACACCAAACAACACCAAAATTTGTCACGCAACATAATCGCGAAAACTATAATCACATGATTGGTCTGTAAGGAAGTTTGGCGGTTGGTTACTAGAAACTGTTTCTACTCGACAAGTACGACACCAAAATTTGTGACGACGCGTTTACAGTAAACATATCCATGATTCCAATGTTTTTCCGTGAAGCGGAGAATTTCCAGGGTTTTTGAGATTTTATGTCTTTGCTTTGGCACATAAACAAAAAAATCGTCACGAAAACTGTCGACGAAAATTGTCCCAAGCCGTTTCTAGGGAAATGGAACTTGTTTAGACATAAAATGTCCCAATGTGTTGCAGACTCGTATGCAAGCGTTTGTTAAGATAGTTTTTTTTTTTTTTTTAAGTTTTTCTTCTTAAAATAAACTACGTTATACACTGAACGAAATGGTATACTGCACAATCCTTCAACTTCAATTGTAATTATTAAAAATTAGTCCAGAAGGCGCGCCCAGACAGTTACTTTTTAGGTTTTCGCCTCTCCTGAAAAGTTGCATTTTGAGAGCCAGATTTACAGTTTCTTCTTTTGTGATGTTATGTAATATTTTTCGTCTACTGTAGACATCTGTAACAGGTCTAGCAAGTGACGCTGGAATGCCATTGAAAAGTGTCAAGTTTGTTCCTCGGAAAGACAGGTCCTCGGAAGCAGGTACCTGAAAGGGGTTTACGACCTTTTACTTTCGTTCACTTTCGGTCAGTTTCCAGTTCGGATAGATTCGGGCAGTATCCCCTATTCACATGCGTGTTTTCAGTTTTCTGGCAGAATCCTCGTCCCACCTTTTCGGGGAGTTTTTAGGATCAGATTTTCGGACAGATTTGAGACGAGGCACCGATCTCCCCGAATTTCCAGGTAGGGCGATTCGGGCAGTTTCCTGGTCGGGCAGTTTCCTGGGACCCAAATAAATATATAAATAAAAAATAAAATTAATACACTGCCAAGGCAATGGCACATGAGCTTCCTCGTGCCAAGTTCAAAATGAACGTAACAACTGTAACAAGAAAGTTACGTTCGCGCATGCGCAGGAAGTGCCACTGATTCAATAGTGATGAAACTGTTAGGGAACCATCTAGGGCTATACCCACACAATTTCTGAAAATTTGATTGAAATCCAATCAAAATTGTAGGAGTTATGGCTGTGGCAAGGAAATTACGTTCGCGCATGCGCTGAGCGTACCGCTGATTCAATCGTGATGAAACTGACAGGGTACCATCTAGAGCTATACACACACAATTCCTGAAAATTTGATTGAAATCCGATCAAAATTGAGAAAGTTATGCCTGTTTCAAGAATTTCACGTTAGCGCATGCGCAGAGCGTACCGCTGATTCAATTGTGATGAAATTCGTATGGGACCTCAAGGAGCCTGATCCGCATAATCCCTCAAAATTTGAGCTAAATTCATTCAAAGTTGTGGAAATTATGGCTGTAACAAGGAAATGCGGACAGACCCACAGACCGACAGACCGACAGACACGGAACCAAATTTGTTCAGTAGGCTATGAAACGCAAAATGCGAATGGAAATTTTGAATTCGGACAACAAAAATTTTTTTTCTCCCGAAAGTGAACACAAGGCTGCTTCGCAGACTCGGAAGCAAAATTAAAAAAATTAAAAAATAAAATTAAAATAACAAAAAATAAAATTAAAATAACAAAAAATAAAATAAATAAATAATAATAAAATAATAAAGTAAAATGAAATAAAATAAAATTAAAATAATAATAAATTTTGAGGCCGATCGGAGTCGTCGACCTCCGTCGCGAAAACATAGGTGTATTATTCCAAGAATAGTAGTAAGGAGAGCAGGTTTGTGCATAACAAATTTAGAATTTAGAAGAGATTGAAAAATTAAAAATTGAAATTAGGGAATAACCCTTCCTCCCGAGGTCCTCCGGGTGGGGGGGGGGGGCACTGGCCCCGGGCCCGGCCTTCGTAGAGGGGTCCGGATTTTCTTGAGAATTTTTTTTTTTTTTTTTTTTTGTAAAAAAAGGGGGGAGGAGAGGCAAAGTGGGAAAAGGGACAGGTCAATATAGGCCTTCCCCATCCCTTTCCGATCTGGACGCGGTTTGAGGCACCTGGTCAGTGGAATACACTATGTGTATTATACACATAGAACAATGAGTGAGCGTGGGGCCCGACCGGAGATAAAACTGCAACAAGGATATGAGGGAGGTAAACAAAAGGTTTCCCTGGGCTGTGAATCTAGTTTTTACTCTTGTCAAGTAGGTACGTTTGTTGCCTACCTAAATTTAATTTGTCCAACTCGGAGCTGAATATGCAATTCAATGAAATGCCTGAATATTCTTGTATGTGCACTCGTTTAAAGGCATGTGCTAGTTTTAAGGTCGTTTGAAGTTTTAAAAGCTCCCTCGTTTAATTTTAACTTGTTTTTGTAGTATTAATACAGAATTAATAAATATACACATACAAATCTGTAGAACTCGATCATTCTCAATTTTCCACAATTGATATTCCTCCCTTAATTTTCCTCTCTCTCGAAATGGCTTATAATTTATTACGGTATATGGTTACAGTAGTTCGTAGACGCTAGTTTATGATTTATTATTCTTGGAATAATACACCTATGTTTTCGCGACAGTGGTCAATGACTCCGATCGGCCTCAAAATTTGACATTATCCGTTTCAAAAGGTCTAGATTCCAAAACCGAAATGTCAGTCCGCCGTCCGGGCTGTTTTGGGCCGATAGGCTTTTTTTTTTTAATCTGAAATTTTGACAAAATACACGGTTTACCATCTAGTTGTGCCCGCAAGGTTTTCAGCCCGATCGCCCAAACCCGTGAGGCACTATGGGGCTAAAATGGGGTTACGGGAGGGTTTTTTTTTTAAGGCTTTTAGCTATGGGATCGAGTCAGGTGTCGTTTTCTAAGTATTTTTGGACGTAGAATCCATTTTTTGGGGGCCCACAACGATCCGATTTCACTGTTGTTTGATCTGTAGGGCTTTCATGGGGCTACAAATGAGCTTTTTGATGGATTTTTTTTGAAAAAATATTTCATTGACACAGAATTAATTTTTTTTTTTCATTGACACAGAATTAAATTTCTGCACAAGTAACCTATATCGAAGAATAATCAACCCTTGTGTAATTTTTTTTATTTTTTATTTTTTTTAGGGGGCCCGATGAATTTTGCCCCCGGGCCAGGATTTTCTCTCCACGGCCCTATAACTAGTGCCTATAAGTTATACGCAATTAAGTAAAGTATAAGTAATAAAGTATATAAGTAATAGTAATAAAGTATAGAAAGAAAGTGCTTATAACTTATAGGCACTTTACTAGTGCCTATAAGTTATAGGCACTAGTAAAAATGTTGGCTGATTTTTCCTTCTCATGTTAAGGTGGGGTACAAGCTGAAAGTTGGCTACCTCATGATGGGGTCCCCATCATGGGGACAGGCCAGATGAATGAAAAATTTACCATTCAACCCAGATTTTACCTGTGAAATATTAAACTGAAAAACACCAACTGACACGGAAGATTGGAGCCCTTACCTGTAGACACATAGGAAAAAAAAACGCTGCAAATTTTACACGAGGGTTTATTATTCTTTTATATACGTTACTTGTGCAGAAATTTAATTCTGTCAATGAAAAAATAAAGAAATAAAATTTTTTTTTGGATTTTTATCTCCAAAAAAAATTTTTTTTTTTGGGATTTTTTGTTCAAAAATGTTTCTTTTTCAAAAATGCTGTATTTTTTACTCGAAAAATATTTAACATCCTGGGATCCTTCAAAAATTCCATTTTTAGCCCCACGAATGCCCTAAAGATCGCCCCAGTGAAATCGGATCGTTCCGGGACCCCAAAAAATGGATTCTACGTCCAAAAATACTTCGAAAACGACACCTAACTCGATCCCATAGCCAAAAAAACCCCTCCCGTAGCCCCATTATAGCCCCATAGCGCCCCGCGGGTTTGGGCGATCGGACTGACAACCTTGCGGGCACAACTAGATGGTAAACCAAGTATTTTGCCGAAATTTAAGATTTTAAAAAAAATTCCTACTGCCCAAAACGGCCTGGACGGCGGACGGCGTACGGCGGACGGACATTTCGGATTTCGAATGTAGACCTCTTGAAACGGATAATGTCAAATTTTGAGCCCGATCGGAGTCGTCGACCCCCGTCGCGAAAACATAGGTGTATTATTCCAAGAATAATAAACCAAAATTGCTTTCTTATCATAACCAGAAGTAGAGATATTGTGCCGGGACAAGAAAATGACACTTTTCGTGGATTCACCCAGGAACTGACGAATAAGTGTAAACATTTTACCTGCGTATTAGTTACGAATATAATATGCACTGTGCAAGTCCAGAAGACCTAATAATTCGTTCGAAATAATAATTCAATAATAATTTTTGTAGTCTCCCAGTTCCGATCGTTCACCTCTGCCTTGATTCTTGAGGCGATCCTCTCTAATTTCTCGCCCCCCAAACATGGCTAGTCTATTGTTCATTATGCTCAACCCGGGTGATATTTATACCAAGATATTGAAAGCTCTGCTCTCAGTCGAAATTTGGATAAGCATCTGACCGTTACGAAAGGTGAGCGTTCGAAGGTGCCTTTTTGTTCATTTGCGGGCTTTTACTTCCTGGTCGCAATCATTCGCTATGATAACTTTTCCTATGTTATTTCAGGCTACTTGGAACGATCAGTAAAATAATGCTTCGTCATCATGATTGGACTAAGATCATACTATGCCTCATAAACATGGCAATACACTCTGCAGAAGGCTCAGGTTACACATTGGGCGATTGTCAGTTGAAGGATTCGTACGATTTCATCATAGTTGGAGGAGGCACAGCAGGTCACACGTTCTTCCTTATGAAAACATGAACTGGGCATTTCAAGTATTGGTACTTTTAATTATATAAATCAAGGTTTTCTTATATGTTTTGCAGGCTGCGTCCTGGCGAACAGGTTATCCGAAATGCCTGATTGGAATATTCTTGTGATAGAAGCTGGTGGACTTCCTTCGGATGCTACAAAAATTCCCAATTTGGGGATTTATCCGACAGTTGGAAAGGATTCTTGGAACTACACGACCACAAGACAATCCATGATTTGCGGTTGTAAGTTTGCGGACTGGCGGGTAATAAATTGTATTACTGTCATAGTGGTATACGTTTCTCAGCACGAATATTGCATAATGTTTTCCTATTCTTTACACTTTTATCCTTGTTGAAATAGGTACAGAAGACTTTTTCATTTTTCAATCTGATCTTAAATTTGTATTCAGCCTGAGCCCATACCTATATGGCAACAATAATAAGAAAAACATAACAATTGAAATTTCCTGTTAGCCGCCTGCCACGCGCCCTCTTTCCTGTTACCCGCCAGCCACTATGGGGATCCGCGGCAAACTTCGAGAAAACGCTGCGAATTTTACACTAGGGTTTATTATTCTTTGATATAGGTTACTTGTGCAGAAATTTAATTCTGTGTCAATGAAGAAAGTTTTAGAAAAAAAATCTTTTTTTTTCCAAAAAGATTTGGTTTTTAATTGAAAAATATTTGACCTCCTGCGACCCTTCAAAAATCCCATTTGTAGCCCCATGAAAGCCCTATAGATTCCCCACAGTGAAATCGGATCGTTCCGGGACCCCCAAACATAGATTCTACGTCCAAAAATACTTCGAAAACGACACCTAACTCGATCCCATAGCCAAAAGCCTTCAAAACAACCCTCCCGCAGCCCCATTGTAGCCCCATAGCGCCCCACGGGTTTGGGCGATCGGGCTGAAAACCTTGCGGGCACAACTAGATGGAAAACCGAGTATTTTGTCAAAATTTCAGATTTTAAAAAAATGCCTACTGCCCAAAACGACCCGGACGGCGTACGGCGACGGACATTTCTGTTTTGGAATCTAGACCTCTTGAAACGCATAATGTCCAATTTTGAGGCTGATCGGAGTCCCAGACACAATCAAAACATCCCAGGATCCCAGGTCGAATATTTTCCGAGTAAAAAAAATAAATTTTAAAACATATTTGGAAAAAAAACTTTCAAAAACAATATTTGAAAACAAAATTGTTTTCAAAAACAATTCTTTTTTTCTAAAGTTTTTTATATTGCACAGAATTAATTTTCGGACAAGTATGTAATCTATATTCAAAAAATTTTTGAATATAGATTATTTAATAATAAAGCCTTGTGTGTACACAATAAACTTTGCAGCGTTTTTTAAAATTATCCTTCCGAGAACTTCTACTAAGAAGTCTTAAATCCTACCTTACAATAAAGATAACAACAACAGATCACTCTCCTCCTCGGGTCGCGGCTTTATATCATTAGAATTAGGTAACCGTAAAAAATGCATGTCCCACTTGTAGGCAACATCATACCTCATTGTGATAACTTCCCAACATTCAATTTGAAGTTGAACAGCCACACACAATTGTTGTTTCCCCTTTTGGTTTATTATTCTTGGAATAATACACCTATGTTTTCGCGACGCGGGTCGACGACTCCGATCGGGCTCAAAATTTGACATTATCCGTTTCAAGTGGTCTACATTCAAAATCCGAAATGTCCGTCCGCCGTACGCCGTACGCCGTACGCCGTCCGCCGTCCAGGCCGTTTTGGGCAGTAGGAATTTTTTTAAAAATCTGAAATTTTGACAAAATACTCGGTTTACCATCTAGTTGTGCCCGCAAGGTTTTCAGCCCGATCGCCCAAACCCGTGGGGCGCTCTGGGGCTAAAATGGGGCTACAGAAGGTGGTTTTTGAAGGCTTTTGGCTATGGGATCGAGTCAGGTGTCGTTTTCGAAGTATTTTTGGACGTAGAATCCATTTTTTGGGGTCCCGGAACGATCCGATTTCACTGTGGTTTGGTTTATTATTCTTGGAATAATACACCTATGTTTTCGCGACACGGGTCGACGACTCCGATCGGCCTCAAAATTTGACATTATCCGTTTCAAGAGTTCTACATTCAAAATCCGAAATGTCCGTCCGCCGTCCGCCGTCCGCCGTACGCCGTACGCCGTCCGCCGTCCGGGCCGTTTTGGGCAGTAGGAATTTTTTTTAAAATCTGAAATTTTGGCAAAATACTTGGTTTACCATCTAGTTGTGCCCGCAAGGTTTTCAGTCCGATCGCCCAAACCCGTGGGGCGCTATGGGGCTAAAATGGGGCTACAGGAGGGGTGTTTTGAAGGCTTTTAGCTATGAGATCGAGTTAGGTGTCGTTTTCGAAGTATTTTTGGACGTATAATCCATTTTTGGGGGTCCCGGAATGATCCGATTTCACTGTGGCGTTCTATAGGGCTTTCATGGGGCTAAAAATGGGATTTTTGAAGGATCCCAAGAAGTTAAATATTTTTCGAGTAAAAATTAAAGAATTTTTGAAAAAAGACATTTTTGAAAAAAAAATCCCCCCAAAAAATTTTTTTGAAATATAAAAATCCAAAAAAAAAATTTTTTAAATTTTTTTTATTGACAGAATTAAATGTCTGTACAAGTAACCTATATCACAGAATAATAAACCCTTGTGTAAAATTTGCAGCGTTTTTGGTTTATTATTCTTGGAATAATACACCTATGTTTTCGCGACGGGGGTCGACGACTCCGATCGGCCTCAAAATTTGACATTATCCGTTTCAAGAGGTCTACATTCTAAATCCGAAATGTCCGTCCGCCGTACGCCGTCCGGGCCGTTTTGGGCAGTAGGAATTTTTTTAAAAATCTGAAATTTTGGCAAAATACTTGGTTTACCATCTAGTTGTGCCCGCAAGGTTTTCAGTCCGATCGCCCAAACCCGTGGGGCGCTATGGGGCTAAAATGGGGCTACAGGAGGGGTGTTTTGAAGGCTTTTAGCTATGAGATCGAGTTAGGTGTCGTTTTCGAAGTATTTTTGGACGTATAATCCATTTTTGGGGGTCCCGGAACGATCCGATTTCACTGTGGCGTTCTATAGGGCTTTCATGGGGCTAAAAATGGGATTTTTAAAGGATCCCAAGAAGTTAAATATTTTTCGAGTAAAAATTAAAGAATTTTTGAAAAAAGACATTTTTGAAAAAAAAATCCCCCCAAAAATTTTTTTTGAAATATAAAAATCCAAAAAAAAAATTTTTTTAAATTTTTTTTATTGACAGAATTAAATGTCTGTACAAGTAACCTATATCACAGAATAATAAACCCTTGTGTAAAATTTGCAGCGTTTTTGGTTTATTATTCTTGGAATAATACACCTATGTTTTCGCGACGGGGGTCGACGACTCCGATCGGCCTCAAAATTTGACATTATCCGTTTCAAGAGGTCTACATTCTAAATCCGAAATGTCCGTCCGCCGTACGCCGTCCGGGCCGTTTTGGGCAGTAGGAATTTTTTTAAAAATCTGAAATTTTGGCAAAATACTTGGTTTACCATCTAGTTGTGCCCGCAAGGTTTTCAGTCCGATCGCCCAAACCCGTGGGGCGCTATGGGGCTAAAATGGGGCTACAGGAGGGGTGTTTTGAAGGCTTTTAGCTATGAGATCGAGTTAGGTGTCGTTTTCGAAGTATTTTTGGACGTATAATCCATTTTTGGGGGTCCCGGAACGATCCGATTTCACTGTGGCGTTCTATAGGGCTTTCATGGGGCTAAAAATGGGATTTTTAAAGGATCCCAAGAAGTTAAATATTTTTCGAGTAAAAATTAAAGAATTTTTGAAAAAAGACATTTTTGAAAAAAAAATCCCCCCAAAAATTTTTTTTGAAATATAAAAATCCAAAAAAAAAAATTTTTTTTAATTTTTTTTATTGACAGAATTAAATGTCTGTACAAGTAACCTATATCACAGAATAATAAACCCTTGTGTAAAATTTGCAGCGTTTTTGGTTTATTATTCTTGGAATAATACACCTATGTTTTCGCGACGGGGGTCGACGACTCCGATCGGCCTCAAAATTTGACATTATCCGTTTCAAGAGGTCTACATTCTAAATCCGAAATGTCCGTCCGCCGTACGCCGTCCGGGCCATTTTGGGCAGTAGGAATTTTTTTAAAAATCTGAAATTTTGACAAAATACTTGGTTTACCATCTAGTTGTGCCCGCAAGGTTTTCAGTCCGATCGCCCAAACCCGTGAGGCGCTCTGGAGCTATAATGGGGCTACGGGAGGGTTTTTTTTTAAGGCTTTTAGCTATGGGATCGAGTTAGGTGTCGTTTTCGAAGTATTTTTGGACGTAGAATCCATTTTTTGGGGTCCCGGAACGATCCGATTTCACTGGGGCGATCTTTAGGGCTTTCATGGGGCTGAAAATGGGATTTTTGAAGGATCCCAGGATGTTAAATATTTTTCGAGTAAAAAATACAGAATTTTTGAAAAAAAACAACACATTTTTGAGCAAAAAAATCCAAAAAAAAAATGTTTTGAGAAAAAAACCCCAAAAAATTTTTTTTTTAATTTTTTCATTGACAGAATTTATTTTCTGCACAAGTAACGTATATCAAAGAATAATAAACCCTTGTGTAAAATTTGCAGCGTTTTTTACAATAGGTACGTTAACATAATATGTTAACGTAATATTATTATGTCAACGTACTGTAAAAACAGAAAAAAATGTTTGTCGTTGTATTTTGGTACACCAAGATTTGGTACTCCTAACATTGCAGTTAGTTAGTATATTTAATATAGTTAACTAACTGCAATGTTAGGAGGCTGTTATTTAAAGATGAAATTTTCCTCAGCCACAGGTGGATATTGTCTGTTGCCGGAGCCAAGAACCCTCGGAGGCCTCACCAGCACTTCGAAATTGGACTACCACAGAGGGCTCAGAGCAGGATATAATCAGTGGGAGGCTCAAGGCAACCCAGGTTGGTCCTGGAACTATGTGCTGCCCTACTTCCAAAAAGCCGAGCGGTACGAGGGGCCTGCGAAATTTGGAACAACGTAAGAACAGAAAATCATGGGCTCTTCATTGTCTGCTCATTTTTCAATAAGCAGCTTGGTTTTGGAACGGTGGGTGAAATTTTTTCTCATCTGCCGTCCTAATCCACTCGGGCCTGGTACCATAATAATTATTACACTGGAGAAAATGCAGACTTTTAACTCGTTTCAGGATGGGAAGAAATGGAACATTACCGCTAACTGTGATCGAAACTTCGTGGATTTCTGATCATGTAGCAGCAGTGTTGAAAGAAATGGGTCTCCAAGAACTCGATCTGGAAGAAGGATGTGGAAGCGGGTACAGTTTGGGTGTTGTGAGTTTATTCTTTCTCGCATGCTTGAATAGAAACCAAATGAATGATCAATCATTATCCGTTATCCAGACTTCCAAAGAAAAACAAACATGATCCTAAACCAGTTTCCAGTAGGATATTTGGAAATATTTAAAAAATGATCTAATTCATTAAAAATGTGTAATCCATTTCATTTCCTGATACAGTTTTCCTCATTACAGAATTCAGTTGAAAACGGCGAACGATCATCCACCTACACTGCCTATCTGAGGCCTGTTCTCTCGCGGTATAATCTCGACCTTCTAACGGAGTCTGTGGTTACCAAAGTGATGTTTACTGACGGTGTCGCTTCAGGCGTTGAATTCACTTACAACCAACAATCGTACCAAGTTGCGGCTCGAAAAGAAGTTCTCGTCACTGCCGGAGCGATAAACACGCCGAAATTGCTGATGCTGAGTGGAATTGGGTCGGCTGATCATTTGCAGAGCTTGGGCATCAGTGTTTTCCAAAATCTACCAGTCGGGTGAGTGTGTGAAAGCGATGTCTAGTTGTGGTCTGTTTTTGTCGTTATAAGGACGGGGCTAGTATACTAGCCTTTTCCTCAGCCCCCATAGTGGGAAGATTCAATGAGAGAGTGGCCCCAAGGGCCTTACTCTTTGTGCTTAAACTCGCTCGCCCACCCCACTTTGTTCAGTCCTGGCCCACGGGAAGCGCCACCTCCGGCGGCGTGATTGGGAAGTCCAGTTTTTCTTGCTAACGAGAGAGCTGCCAATTACTCAGACTCCCCGATCGCACAGCCCACAGCATCATTTCACTGACCGGCTCTATTCTTATTGTCAAATAAGAATGTCTACTCAAGTGCATTTTTTTATTGGGACCGAGAACCGGACCTCTCCCGGCGACATTTTGTATGGGGAAGCCAGGTCAGCGGACCCAATTAATACGCGTGAGCCCATTGCCCGTGCAGCCATTGGGGACAATTCCTCTGTGGTCGCCGGGAGAGCGGGTTTTCGTAAGATGGCGTCAGCCTGGCCTCCCTGGGTGACAATTTGTCTGGGGAAGCCAGCCCTCCGATTCCCTCGTTAAATGTGGATCCGGGTAAAACTTGATGGAGAATGTTGTGGCTGACATCTCAACTTCAATATTAGATTCCCCTGGACTCCCATCCGGAGACCAACGCTTGCGTTCAAGACTACCAAGACACTTACTGTCAGTCTGGAGACCGCGGGTCTGCCGTCAATGCCTCGATACCGCTTCCTAGGCCAGCAGATCGCGACATAGAGCCCTAGATAGAGCCCTAGATAGAGATATTAGAGAGTTCCTAAAGAAACATCGACGAGTTACGTCGACCGTTAATTTTTATCGCCGTAAGGGATTTGTCTAGGGAGAATCAAAGAAAAGCTAACCTCACATATCACCGTAACAGAGATACGGTCTTATCAAAAGTCACGCTAAATTTAAAGTGCCGCTATTTACCTTATATTGTTCGAAATTAACGGCGTTATCCTTAAGACCGTAAGCTTATCGCCGTATCTTTACGGCAATAACGTTCGACGTTAGGCATAAGGACGTAAGTTATCGCCGTTATTTCTGCGCATGCGCGAAATCTCGAGTTACGTCGACCGTAACTCATCATCGTTAGGCAAAAAGTGGCTTTAGGAACTCTCTATTCAGGGACTCCCTTCACTTTCCCCCACTGTCACCCGGTTACGTCCCCCCCCCCCCCCTACACTGGAGGCCTTCCCCCAAACACACAACACAACATTTCATAGAACTAATATGAATTTGTGCATGTAGATACATCTGTCACAGCTGTTAATCAGGATACGCTTCAGAGAGTTTTAATGACACGCTGACACAATATTCATTACAGACGGGTCAGTCCATAAATTTCTTGCAACTGCACAAACTGATCTATTGACACCACAGTAGTGGTTCCAATTAACCTTTCTAGTTCCAGTAACCAATTTGAACAGGCAAAAGAAAGAAAAAAAAATCACTAAACAAGGGGGGGGGGGGTTACTTCTAGTTGCATATATTTTTCACACAAAAAATGGTAAAATGTGTGCATGTAAAATTTATTGTGAACGAATTGTTTGGTACCTCTTTAACAGAATCTTCTATTTTGGTATTTTGGAATAATACACCTATGTTTTCACGACGGAGGTCGACGACTCCGATCGGCCTCAAAATTTGACATTATCCGTTCCGGTCTAGATTCTAAAACCGAAATTTGTCCGCCGTACGCCGTGCGAGCCGTTTTGGACAGTAGGAATATTTTTAAAAAGAGAGTGAGACTGTACAAACATATCGTTCAAAATAGATCCAGCTGGAACGTTTAATTCCAGGATTCACACCTCTGGATTAGATTCCACGTGAGGGTTCTGGTTGGATCGACACTTTACAATAGTAATCATACTTTATTTTCAATTTTGTATGGATAGATCGATTTGCAAAGACCAACCGTATGTGCCAGTAGGCTTCGTACTGACGCAAGTGGCTCCATTCACAGCTGCTCAGGCGTTACGTGAAATACAGAACTACGTCACCAACAGGACCGGCTTACCTTCACAGCCTTACGGCCGACTGTATACAGTTTTAACCAACTCCTCGCAATCAACGGCCGATCTTCCAGATATCCAACTGTATATAAGTAAGAACACATTACTATCATTTGTTACACCCCCCCCCCCCCCCTCAAATCCCTCTGTTATAATCCATTAAATGGATTTGAAATTTTCAAATACGATTTTTTAGATCAAATTTCCAACCAAAACACTATTCGTATTGCTGGATTCTGTATCCGACCAAAAAGCCAGGGAACACTTCGCTTGCGGTAACGTATATTATTACCATTACTAATATTATTATTACTATTACTATTATTACTACCTATCATTATCTGGGTTCGTCTCGGTGGTAGTCGTGGTATCCTAATGTTGTGATGGGGGGGGGGGGGGGGGGGGAATCCTCCATGGCGTCTGACCGCTACACTGACCACTATTTCCTCTTTAGTTGTAAATACTATAAATTTTGTGTGTGAGGGTGTGTATGTGTGTTGAGAGGGGGGGGGGGGGGGCAAAATTATTATTATTATGGTGGGAGGAATGTTGTTGAGTGTCAAAAAATTAAAATTGAATAAAATCAAATGAAGGGAACAAAACATACCTATAGGTAAACAAAATAATAATAAAAATTGAAATAAAAACATAATTGAGGGAGGAGGGAACCCCTTTTCTAACCAACATGCAATAACAAAAAATAAAAATGAAAAACAGAGGTAGGTAGGTAGGTAGTTAGTACTAAAGAATAGTACTAAAGATAGGTAGTAAGTACTAAAGAATATGAAATAAGTTAATACCTATTACATCGATAGAAAAAAGAGGTCAAAAGGTCAACTATTTTTCAAGTAAAAAACAAAAAAGTTTGAAAAAGTTTTGAAAAAAAAAAAATTAATTTTTATTGACACAGAATTAAATTTCTGCGCAAGTAACCTATATCAATAATAAACCCTAGTTTAAAATTTGCAGCGTATCTATTTTCATTAAATGAATAAAAAAAATAGTTATCATTGCATGTTGTTCTCTGCTATTGATTCAGTGATTCATGTTATCACTTTAATTCGTATTTGTATTTTATTTTCCTCTGTTTTTTCCTTATGATTTTTGTTTTATTATTCTTGGAATAATACACCTATGTTTTCGCGACGGGGGTCGACGACTGCGATCGGGCTCAAAATTTGACATTATCCGTTTCAAGAGGTCTGTAGAATGTAGACATTCTAAATCCGAAATGTCCGCCCGCCGTACGCCGTCCGCCGTACAGGCCGTTTTGGGCAGTAGGAATTTTTTTAAAAATCTGAAATTTTGACAAAATACTTGGTTTACCATCTAGTTGTGCCCGCAAGGTTTTCAGTCCGATCGCCCAAACCCGTGGGGCGCTATGGGGCTATAATGGGGCTACGGAAGGGGTTTGTTGAAGGCTTTTAGCTATGGGATCGAGTTAGGTGTCGTTTTCGAAGTATTTTTGGACGTAGAATCCATTTTTTGGGGCCCCGGAACGATCCGATTTCACTGGGCCGATCTTGGGGCTAAAAATGGGATTTTTGAAGGATACCAGTAGGTTAAATATTTTTCGAGTAAAAGCTAAATAATTTTTGAAAAAACATGTTTGAAAATAAATAAAAAATCCAAAAAAAAAACTTTTTTGAGATATAAAAATTTAAATTTTTTTTTTAATTTTCTTCATTTACAGAATTTAATTTCTGCACAAGTAACGTCTATCAAAGAATAATAAACCCTAGTGTAAAATTTGCAGCGTTTTCTATTTGTTTTTGTATTATTTTAATTTTTTCATTTTGAGTGTACTATTTGACTGGCCTAATAAGCATTTACCAATTTTTTATTACGAGTGCTTTTTATTGCTTATTTATTTCTTTATTTTTATTATTTTTATTCATTAATTCATTTAATTTTAATTTATTTTACCTATACCTATTCATTTTTACTTTATTTTATTAATCTATTTACTTAATTTTTGGTTAGTTAGTGTCATCCATCTGATTACCGTCATTTTGTTCATTTCATGAGACCCTGATGATAGGAGAATATATAGAAACGGTCAGCCTCATCATCATCATCATCATTCGTCGAAAATTCGTCGAAAAATCGTCTTTCTCCCGTTTGTCCTACGTTTTCCACTTTCAACTCGCGCCAAAGGCCGTTTAAGGGGTCGAAAAAATTACGAAAAAATACCAGCCGTATAGATCAGACCTGGAGGAAGACGTCGGTCAAATCGTAATTCGTAAATTCGCCCGGGAAATTCGCCGGAAATTCGTCGAAAAATCGTCTTTCTCGCGTTTGTCCCACGTTTTTTCGGGTTCAAAAATACCCAGTAAGGAGCCATTTTTTGGGTATGGTATCCGCGAACCAAATGCGCGCCAAAATATGGCCAATCCGATTCCGAAGTCGGATTTCAAAAAAACCGAGGGGGAGGGGGCGATTTCACGGTGAGAAGACAATTGGATCGTTTTAATTCGCGCGGGGCCAGGGATCTTAGAAAACGGAGGGTCCAGGGAACTTTGATAGATGGAGAGGCCTTTATTTAAAAAAAGTTGAATTGAATTAAAAATAATAATTTCCTAAACGGTAAGCCCTAAAAATACGCCGATTTTTTCTATCGTCTCTGCTACGAATGGGAGGGGCCGAGCGGAGCGAGGCCTTATGTCTGAGTAGGGATTTGAACGTGTCCATCGATGCTACGCACCCCACAGGCGGCAATACACCCCATAGGCGGCAATACACCCCACAGGCGGCAATACACCCCACAGGCGGCAATACACCCCACTAGGGGAGCGAGCGAAGCGAGCCAGAGAGACTAGTTATTAATAATATTATGTGCCCTATTGTTATTTAGATGTGTTTCCTTTTGGTGTCATCCTGAACAGTGAAAAGCGTTGCACAGCACAATCTTAGGATCAATGACGAGTTTTATTATGGGAAAGGACTTTGGGGGCCTTGGGACAATGGGGTTTCAGTTAGACAACGAACTACCTACCTATTTCAATTTTCCATACAGACATTGTTATAACATGTTTTTGGTATGATTTATGCAGGTCCAGCAATGTTGATGACTCTCCGCTGATTGATCCGAAACTACTGTCGTCACCCAGTGACCTCCAATGCATGAGAGATATGGTCAGGATGATGTTTCAATTCACAAATACCCAAACCGCAAGAAACCTGGGGATGGTCTACAGCAATATCTACGGCCTGAACTGCCCCTCTGATGACAACCTGGAAAACTGTCTGATCTCGCAGTATGGACTGACCCTCGATCTTATGGTAAAAGGGGACAACTATGGCCTGTTTGTGGATGTTCGGTTAGCTGCATATATGCAGGCGCGTCCACACTATGCTGGGAGGCAACATTCAGCTTAGGCCGAGGCAAAGCGGATCTAGTGTGGACGTATCGTTCGACCTTGCTGCTTTTCCAAAAGTCGAACCGAATTGAAGCAAATATTGGCTCATTTTTGAGGGTGATTTGAGGTCTCAATGAGGCAAACAGTGGACGTCATTTCGAAACAAGTTTGTACATGCTGTGGACGCGCCATTAGGGCGATCCTCCACTGGAAGCCACCTGGCGACCCGACCCGGCTTCAAACAGGCGACTGGAGACGCGACTAGGTCCTCCACTGGAGGCGACATGATGCCCGACGACTTGCTAGGGGGAAAAGGTAAATTTCGCGTCGAGTAAGGAAAAGACAACACATACAGAGGATCAGCTGTTTGGTGAAGCCGCCATTATCCAACACCCTCCCCTCATCTATGAGCGCCCGAATGGCGAACCGTCCTGTAGCGAGGACAATTCGCATTACACGACGGTTTGCCGGTCGTTGGGTGTTCGTAGATCCCTAGGGAGGGGGAGCCCTGAGAGAGGCCGAGCAGCTGAATTGTGACCTCAAATCACTCAGACTTTGTTTCAATTAGGTTCGGCTTTCTTTAATCCGGACATTAATTTCGGGTAGAATTTGGCTGTCACCAAGGATGCAATCAATCAATCAAATTTTATATGTCAGATACACTGGGTGTTTTGACAATGGTCGATTGTTACTTAAAATTGACCTGTCACACACAGTAAAAAAAAAATAAAAAAAAAAAAAAAAATACAAAACTGGCTATTTGACTCGAAACAAGACAATTTAACGAAAATATTTACATAAAAATAACAAAAGAGTTTATAGCCAGTTCATAGTTCTCATATACATTCATCCCAGGCACTGGCCAGGAAGTCGTCAAAAGTGTATGGAGCAAGTTGAATTAGGTAACCACTCACTTTGAACCTCAGAGAAACCAGTGACTTGCTTTTTAAAGTGCTAGGGACGGCATTGAAAAACTTTATCCCCCACCAAGAACTACTATTCCTGGAGAGTGTCAGGCGATGGAACGGTAAACAAAGGTCATCTTTGTTCCTAGTTGATTAGCCGTCATCAGACGACTTGTACTTGCCGATATTTCTCCGGATATAGCAAATACATTCAAGAATGTATACGGCAGGGATGGTTAATATTTTATTCCGCTTGTAGGCATCCCTGCAATCCTCCCGGCTACCACTCTAACAGCCCTTCATTGCACAGCGAAAATGTCTGATGCCGCTGCTGAGTGGCCCCAACTTAAATTAGCATAGACTGCACTACTTTGAAAACATGCATGGAAAGCAGCTATAGAACAGCGGATTTTCACAGCCTGTCAGATAGGCGTCTCAAAAGAAAGATATAACTGTTCAATTTACTTTCCAATTGATTGCAGTGGGCCTTCCAGTTTAATTTTGGGTCAAGCTTAACACCAAGGAAGGATACGTCTTTTGGGGTTTTAGCAATATAAGTCAGGTCCTACCTACATAACACTTGTCTTGTCGACATTCACTGAGAGTCTGTTTCTTGAAAACCAATTCGTTGCTGCCTCCAAAGAAAGAGCATTAAAAGAACGTAGAGATGACAGAGCTGAATCCCTAGCAAGAAGTGACGTCCGCAAACAGGATGGGGGACGAGTTTAAACTGTGGGACAAGTCATTTATGAAGATTAGAAACAAAATTGGCCTCAATACCGATTCCTGTGGAACACCATGCAAAATAGGAAGAAACTCAGAAAGGGTGCCATTATGACGGACTGCTTGGGTTCTGCCAGTAAGGTAACTATGGATCATTGAAACCGCAGACTGAGAGAAATAGTACTTGGAGAGTTTGAGGACGAGGAGATGGGAGATGCAATCAATGGGAGTTTGAGGACGAGGAGGATGGGAGATGCAATCAAAGCATTTGGCCACGTCCATATAGCAAGGCCGAACGACGCGTCCATTTTAGTTATTGGTTTGCGGCCCAGCCTATGCCAAATGTTGCCGGCCGGCATAGGAAGGACGCGACTTACAAAACACGTTTCATTCACGTTTTACAGTACGGGACATGCCGGATGGGCCCCAGCACTGATCCTTATGCCGTCGTCGACAGCGAACTCAGAGTCTACAACGTCCCACGCCTCCGAGTCGTTGACGCCAGTGTGTTTCCCGAAAATCCCGCTTCAAACCCAATTGCTGCTGTCGTGATGATGGCCGAGAAAATTGCGGACGTGATAAAAAGAGATTACCACTGAGCTCGGTGATAGAGTCATTCTAATGGAAGTTTTGCTTTTCGAATGAGTAGCTATTGAAACATTACGATCGAATTTATATATATATTTATTATAATCACGATCATTATATAAGTATTATATATTTTATTTATTTTATTTATTTATTAATTTATTTTTTCACATAAAATTTTTATACATACATTTGTTTTTCGTGAACTTAACAATGTAGCTTTCCCTATTCCAGTCTTTTCGATACCGGCCTAAAGGTCTACGACCCGTCCAGGCCCGACTCGAACAGTTCTCGTTGTACAATATAAGTATATGCGATTAATGTATATAACTATTACAATTTTAATTTCAAAGCCCTAAAAGTAATTCTAACAATAAATTACAATGTAAGTATATGCGATTAATGTATATAACTATTACAATTTTAATGACAAAGTCCTAAAAGTAATTCTAAATATAAAATTACAGTCCAACTATACTACTACTAGGTACGTAGGTACTTAACTAAGACTACTTTTACCCCTGATATAAATATTCCCCTTAAAACTTGAATTTTTGAATAATGACATTTGTGTTTGCTTGTTCCTTCAGGTAGGCCAACACTTTTTTCTTAAATGATGACACCGCTCGCCTTATTTACTGTTCTGGTTGTGAAATAGCAGTGGTAGCCCGGAAGACCGAAGAGCGTTGAGTAATCACAATGTGGGTTGAACCAAACTTCCGTAAGAACGATGACCTTGGGTTTATTCAATATCTGCTCGAGGTAGCAAATCAGTTGGTCCCAATTTGCCTGAATGCTGCGGATATTCAATGTCAAGAGTGAGAAGCTCGATCTTGAGAAAAAGTCACTAAGCTCATTGGCGTTGGCACATTCGGTAAGGGTTTCTCCAGGTTCTAGAATATCATGTTCAAAGTCCATAATCAGTCCTGTTGATCAATCCCTGAAGAGCATTCGCGTAGCTTGGGCAGTTCCTGTCGTTGGCTGCGTGATTACAATCCAGCTTGAATTTTTTACAGTTCGTGCAAGTTGGAGGCTTATCTTTTTGATTGCAATCCTTTGTTTCATGGGCCATCGAACAATGCCCACATGTCGGACCAGTTTCTTTGCATGTCTTTTGCACATGTGAAAACCCATTACACCGAAAGCAGCGTGATATTCTTACGTAGTCCTCCACTCTGCATGAGCTCCATCCCAAATACAGCGTCCTCAAACTCAGCAATTCTTTTCTCATTTCCGGCGCCACTTCCAAGACCACAGTTGTAGTCAAGGTCTCTCTTCGTCCATACTTGAATGCAATCTTTAACTGTTCATCAACTTTCCTTTCTTCCATTTTGTTCAATTTTACTAAACTTTCCTTAATTTGTGCCTCTGTTATGTCCTGTGGAGCACCATAAACCGCCAGACGCGGCAATTTTTTTGTTGGTCGTGACACTGTAAGCCCAATTTCCTTAATTTTCTGGTTGTTCAACAAGGCAGCAAGATTTACTTTATCTGCAGCTCTTATCAAAACTCCCTTCTCCCCAATGTCCCTGATCGAAGTTATTTGGACCCCTTCAGCCACTGGATCAAATACCTCCTTCATGTCTTTCTTTATATCAGTGCTAGTTTTTTTCGAGGCTTTGTCAACTGGGTAAACCACCACACTGTTATCCGATCTCAAGGGCTTTTCAATTGACCGGGATTTGACTTTTTCAGCAAATGAAGGCTTTTGTGGCTTTACTTCATTTTTTGATAAAAGATCCAAAATATTAATCGTATTCGACTCCAAGGAGTCACACATTTTGTTCCGCCCCTCCTTCGCTTCCAGGTATTTGCCATGTGTAACATTTAGTTTTAGTGCCAGATCGGTCACCCGGTCAACAATCGCCTTAACATACGCCGACAGTCTTTCGGTTTCTGCTTTCCGAATTTTGTTGTCCTTATTCAGGCAAAATTTTAAAAATACCTGTTGATTTGCGGCCACCTCATTCACCACCGCCTGAGTCCATTCCTCCACCCCTTACAGAAAAATATCATTGAGAATCATTGAGCGAAAATCATTGGTCAGTGATAAATTGGCGAATGATTTTATCATTGGTAATGATTTTATCATTGGCAATGATTAAATTATTGGTGCAATATAATCATTGAATTATTATTGGTCAATGATAAATTGGCGAATGATTTTTTCAGTAAGTGATTATATCATTGGTGATGATATTATTTAATCATCACCAATGATATAATCACTAACTGAAAAGTATTCGCTAATTTATCATTGACCAATAATAATTATTGGTTAGGTACCTACTCAATGATTTATCACTGGTGAAACTGTAATGATAATATCATTAGAACCTCCAACGATAAACCATTGATAGAGGAAGGGTTCAAATTATTAATAACAAGGCAACTTTTATACATTCAAAACTCATCTGTTTATTTAATGAAAACGAACAATACTAAGTAACTACTAGTAGTTACTTCGTCAGCTGAAGAATTCTTAATGCAGTTAAGTACATTTTAATCTATGGACTTTATTTGTAACTTATTATTTGAACATATTTTAACAGTAAGTAACCGTGAATAAGAAGGAAATATAACCTGTTTAATGTAGGGGTGAGTTTGTGGTGGAGAGGGGGGTTGTGGGGGCTTGCACTGGGCTGCGGCAAGTAAGTCAGTACATAACTACTCCTCCCTCCTAAAATGAGTGTGCTGTTGGAGCTCTGCTTCTGTAACAGAATAATACTCTTGTTAAAATTAATTTCGTTTTCAATTAAACAATTTTGAATTTCACTATGTAGGAAGTATACTTACGGTTTCTGCAGCTGAGGACCCATTCTTCAGATCATAAATTGTACTGGGCATAGCAGCAGCTTCATCACATGAGTTTGGCTAAAGTAAAAAGAATAATGCACACTTGAGAATACTACTTCTCTCTAATAGAATACCTATGTTATAATTGGAGAGTACATGATACCAACATTGGACTGCAGTCAGTGGTCCGTGAAGAGCCCACTGGCCTGTATGGCATTATAATTAAATTATAAATTAAATTTTAATTTCCATACCTCAGAAGCAGAAGCTTCATTAGCCGATTACTCTCCATTCGAGCTGCTGCTGCTGCTGCTGTCGAGCATGCCGTCCTTCTTCCTCTTCAATTCCCGCCTGGACTTGCGGTCCAAGACGAGGACCCCGTACCTCTCCTTGGTCTAGGACTGCGCATTCATTTCAATTCGCCCTAGAATATATACAATCATATGAAGTTTATTACACAGGTAGTCAACGCCAAAATTCAATTTTAAATTTCATCATAGTGCTAATAAGACTTTACAGGGTTAATATTAGCCTTATGATTTATTAAGTAATAATAAATCAAGACACATAATCAAATATAAGAGGAAAGAAAGAAAATTTGTTCGATAAATGCATTTTAGGGATGGCTTCCCCTGATATTGAATGGGGCGCCAAGAAAGGAACGAAATTATTTTTAAAACGCTGCAAATTTTACACAAGGGTCTATTATTCTTTGATATTGGTTACTTGTGTGAAAATAAGTTTTGTCAATAAAATTTTGTTGTTGAAAACATTGCAAAAAAAAAGATTTTCAAAATAGGAAGGTATACCCATGTTTTTACTCGGAAAATATTTGACTTCCTGGGATCCTTCAAAAATCCCATTTGTAACCCCATGAAAGCCCTATAGATCGCCACAGTGAAATCGGATCGTTCCAGGACCCCCTAAAATGGATTCTAGTCCAAAAATACTTCGAAAACGACACCTAACTCGATCCCATAGCCAAAAGCCTTCAAATAACCCCTCCCGTAGCCCCATTTTAGCCACATAGCGCCCCACGGGTTTGGGCGATCGGGCTGAAAACCTTGCGGTCACAACTAGATGGTAAACCAAGTATTTAGTCAAAATTTCAGATAAATCTACAAATTTGTAAAAAAATTCCTACTGGCCAAAACGGCCTGGACGGACGGACCGACATTTTGGTTTTGGAATCTAGACCCTTTGAAACGTAAGTATAAGTCAAATTTTGAGCCCTATCCAATGTGTGTGAAATAGGTAAGCAAGGGATGGCCACCATATTGTTGTGCAATGAGAAAAGGGCGCGCGAAACAAAGGACTTACCTCCAAATGCCAATATTTTCACCACTAAGCCCCCAGGAACCCTGGTCTTCCTTCATTATTTTCTTCATTCGTCTGGCGTCGAACTTCGGCTACCATATCTGGCATTCTTTATTGAGCAGGGCCTTAGTACCCAGGGACAGGTACCCAGACCAGGAAGGCGACACCGGTGGGCTTTCCGTTCTCATTAATAAATTGCACTAACATGCACTCGTTTCATTCACTTTTAAAAGATTCGCGGAATCGAACATGACCACTGGTGGAAGTAATAATTAATTATTAATCACAGGTTACCGCGGCGAATCAACAGCACAGAGTAACAGAGAGCAACAGTAGAGTGAACACAAGGGAAAACCGTTACGAGGCAAGTAGTGGTGGAACATTCGAATGCAGAATCGAATGCGGCATTCGATTATTGAAATCGTTCGGATGTCCGAATGCGAGATTTCAAGTAGGTATTCGAATAATTAAATTATGGGTCCAAATTTTGGATTTTTTGGTAACAGAGAAACTGGCGTCTTAAGACACGAATTCACGAACTTCTCACGATGCCGATCCTGAACTCCAATTATTGGAATAGGTCGATTTTCGTGCGAATTTATTTGGATGATCATTCGATTATCGAAATCATTCGAACACTCAGCATTCGATTACCTGAATCAGTCGTTTTGCCCATCACTAGAGCGATAGGGCGGGAACAGCGGGCCGGTTGGCCAGCTCGGCAAGAAAAATTTTCTGGCCAATAATTTAATTATACCGAGGAAAATTTTTCATCTCTGGTTTTATGGTGTGTGCTAAATGTATTGTGTGTAACTGCACTGTAATAAATGTTTCAATGATATTTAAACATTTTGTGAAACCTATGTTAAGTATTATTTTAAGTATTAAACATTAATTATTAATGATTAATCACTAATGAGACCAAAACCTGGCCAATAATTATCACTCATGACCAATGATTCACCTTAATGATACCACCATAGCTCAATGATTATTACTTACAGCTCAATGATTCTCCTCAATGATACCGCCAAAGCTCAATGATTATCACTTACAGCTCAATGATTCTCCTCAATGATACCGCCAAAGCTCAATGATTACCTATCACTTACAACTCAATGATTCTCCTCAATGATTTAGTCGCCTCAATGATATTCTACCATAAAATAATCATTAACTTCAATAATATATCATTAGACACTCAATGATATATTATTGACCAACCAATGATTAATCATTCAAAGCCAATGATTTATTATTAGAGTCTCAATGATACTTTTCTGTAAGGGACGGTCTTGAAGGTAGACATTTTGGAGCAATTTCAGGATCACCAATATATATTATTATATTTCGGTATATATATTCTTATGAAAACCCATTAGGGGTCCCGATAAACACTATAGTTACCTACAATAAACACTTACACATCAAGACCCAAATCGAAACTGTTTGTAATTTAGTCCAGTCATCATGATGACATCATAGTCAGGTACCTATAGTGTATACACATTGTGTATACACCTGCAGCTACCTATGGATAACTTTGAAAGAGTGCGTTACAGGTGAAAATGCTCTATATGAGGCCTGCCGTTACAAAATCCGATAGATCCACTTTTTTCCAAAATGCGTTTTTTCGCGGAAATCACAAGTCCTTACGGCCATCTATCTGTGTTCAGTTCGATGCGAGTCAAAACCCGTTAGATCCCTGAGAAAAATGGCCACAAAGTTCGGGTGCCACGCCAAAATCCGATAGATCCATGTTTCGGTGATTTACCGCTAGGCAGCGGTACAAGTGGACGTGCACTGGTACAAAGGTTTCAGCCTTCTTCTTCAGTTTTTCGGTGTTTTGTTTATGTAGGTACATGGTGATCGAGTATTTTCAAGTGATTTTCTTGATATTTTCAATTGGATTTCTTGAAAGTCCGCAATACTTTTCCTTATTTTCAAAATGTATGCTTTAAAAAAATAAGTTTTAATGGTTTACGTGGTACTTACTAAGTACCTACCTACTAGTGTGAATTATTTAACAGAAACAATTTATTTGGAAATAATAGTGATAAGTGGGGGAAAAAATAATTATTCAGTTATTATTTTGCAAAAATGCGGAGTCGCCACGCCAAAACCCGATAGATCCAAAATTAAAATTTTATTATCTCAGGGTGTTATTAACCCAGCAGTCTATCATTGCAGTATATAATGCCTGACATTACTACCTACCATGTGACGTTTATTGGATTTGCGATAAAAAAAAATGGAGAGCTGCAATTTTACATTTTTAGGTTTTTTTGCTCTCCTGTAAAATTCAGAAAAGTGGATCTATCGGATTTTGGAACGGCAGGCCTCGTATGTAGGTACCTACATTAAAGAGCACAAAATGCTGCGTCGAATGAGCTACCACAAAATCAACGTTGACCCAGCCATAAGGGCGCGACTGGGCGTCCAAAAACGTCGATTTTTTTTTCGAACTTTTCGAAAAAATCAAGACAACTTCAAGTTTGAATGTCGGCTGCTCAAAAATGGTTACTCCCACGTAAAAACTCAAGTTGCAGAGCATCGAATTCTGCGTTCCGAGAGCACAGAAATTTAAAAATGAATAAATGTTTGGAAACGCTTCAAACTATTGTGTAACTTCATTCTCACTATTTCGCCAATTAAATGGTAGAACGCGAACAATTCACTCAGTTACTCGGTAGTAGGAGCAAAAAATTGTATACTTATGCAATGAAATCAGTATTAAATACAGACTAAATTGTAATTATTCAAATTAATCAAAATTTAGAAGCTCCAAAAGTGGAGAAAAACAAAATATTAAACTTTATCTAAAAAAATTTGAATAAATGCCAAAAATCAGTTTTGCCGAGTAGATGACGAGAAAAATCTGAAACCACCAAAACGTTGCTCCACATGGAGAACGTAAGCTCCAAAAGTGGACAAAAACTAGGGGCTGGAGCAGATGACAGGATGTTAGGATGGCGTTGGGCCAAGGGGTCTCCGACGTGGATTCTGTTCAGAAAGGTTACCCCCGATTTTTTTTCCACGAATTTTTGGAGCGAGTAGAGAGAGGAATATAGGAAAAACGCTGCAAATGTTACACAAGGGTTTATTATTCATTGATATGGGTGACTTGTGCGAAAATTGAATCTGTGCGAATTTAAAAATAATCCCTAGTAACGACGCTTTAAGCGTGATGTTACACAAAACGACACACAGACCAAAAATTTTGGGACGATGTAATAAAAGTTTCACTTAAAAAAAATGTTGAAAAAGAAAAAAACAAAACATTCTGTTCTTTGTTTGAACAGATACCTACCAAAATAGATTTTTTTTTTTTTTTTTTTTTTTTCAACAAAACTTTTTTTTCAAATCTTTTTTACTCGGAAAATATTTGACCACCGGGAATTCTTCAAAAATCCCATTTGTGCCCCATGAACGCCCTTTAGATCCCCATGGTGGAATGGGATCGTTTCGGGACCCCAAAAATGGATTCTTCGTCCAAAAATACTTCGAAAACGACACCTAACCCGATCCCATAGCCGAAAACCTTTCTTTTTTTTAACCCTCCCGTAGCCCCATTTTAGCCCCATAGCGCCCCACGGGCTTGGGAGATCGGTCTGAAAACCTTGCGGGCAGAACTAGATGGTAAACCAAGTATTTTGTCAAAATTTCAGATTAAAAAAAAAAACTCATTTGTTTGCATTCTTTTGAGGTGTTTGAAGGTTTTGAAAATGATTTAGACTAAATGTAAGAATATATTCGGAATCTACAGTCAATTTGCTATAAGATGAGTGTCTATGGAAGAAGTTCGAGTGAAGTCAGTGACTACTGGAAAATTCACTGTCAAGGAAGGTAAAACAAAGCTATTATTTTCGGATTCAGCACCATCAATAACCCCTAGAAAAGATGAAAAGAAAGAAGCCGGCAACTCGCAGTTGTTTTTTTTTTTTTCTTTTAGACCCTCTTTTTAGAACTTAGTTCACCCTCCCATACTATCTTGAGGACCGAAACCCACAAGGGACTCAGAAAGAAGAGAGTGACCCTAGAGAGTGAGGGCAGCTCAAGGATGCCCAGACTTCCGGAACATCTACTGCGAAGGTCCACGAGGAAAACAATTTTCTTGAACACGTCAAACTGATGTTTGCGACAATAAGATAAGGCAATAATAAATCATTAAATGATTTATTGTATCTTAAATTGTAAGACCTCATTTTCAAATCAGCAAGACAACAAAGACGTCAAACAATTAACCGAACGTTTTCAGGTTTAGAATACTAAACAAGGTCTTATTTGGAATCAGCGTCAAATTCCTTTAACTCGCTTGTAATCAGCGAAACGGGCTTGTAATCAAGACAATTATAATAATGTGGAACAAACTGCGAATTTAGAGCCACGAGAGGCCAATGGGACTGCAAATTTGGATTGCCAACCAGCCCCATTTCATGTTGAATTCAATTACCTAAAAAAGCGTGTCGTTACCTCACTAATGGTTCCTTCCCAGTAGAGCGAAACATCTCACAAAATGTGCGGATGGGGATGTAGTGTGAATGTTAGGTTTGATTAAAGTTGGAATGACACAAATAATTATGCCGAGTCGTGTTCGCTGTTTCTCATTTGAAGGGATAAAAACTGTTTGTTGTTAATGACATGGGTACAGAACTTAATACGCCCACACGAAAAGTTGACATTAATGAGAATGGCACGTCATTTATACCTCGTATCAATTAATGGGATCCAAAGTAGCAGTTGGTACCATTTACTTGCCTGCTCCACCATTGCTACAATTATCCCCATTAGCGCCAGGGCGTATCACTCATTAGTTTGTTTTGTACCGATTAACACAAGAGCAATTCCGTAAGATGTATCATGTCCCAACATTTCGTGACATTTCACGAGTATGGAAGTAATTTTTGTGGGGAATGAGGAGAATCCTCCCACCCGCGTGTCGCTTTGTAACGAACTTACCTACAGAGAAGACGGAAGGGCTCCTCGCTAACATTGCACCCTCAAACTTCAAACCTATTAGGTCGAAATAAAGAAATTGTTTGCTCGTCGATCACTGTTGCTCTTGTAAATAAACGTGGCAGTACAAAACGTTACCAACCCGCAACTGAGGGGGAATTGGAACACTTTACCGCTACACCCCCATATCACTTAGTGCGCCGTCAATCCGAGTTTGATTGGTTTTTGCAAACAGGCGCGCGTGAGTTGGAGGTTGAGCACGTTTCTACGGCTCCATATCCTGTTCACGAGCTATTGTGTCGAAACTCGGAAATTGTTTTCCTGCACTCAAATTGGGCGTGGAGATTGCGGTTCAGGCCAGCGGATGGTGACAGGGACTATCGGATATTCAGAAACAACAGTTGGGAAACGAGTCAAGTGTTGTGATAACTATAATTTATCAAAACAACTCGAGGCTGAGGGGCTACACAGTACTTCATCATCTATATGTAATTTTTTGATCGATGAGGAGGGTAGATTCGAAAGATGCAATATCCGTACGCCGCACAGCCGGACGCAAAAAGGTGGCGGAAATCCCGAAAAAAACGCGGCAAATTTTTCACAAGGGTTTAGGTAACCTATTATTCTTTGATATAGGTTACTTGTGCATAAATTTAATTCTGTGTCAATGGAAAAAAGTTTTTCGAAAGAATATTCTTTTTTTTTTCTTCAAAACAATTTTTTTTTTCCTCAAAAATAATTTACCTCCTGGGGTCCTACAAAAATCCCATTTTTAGCCCCATGAAAGCCCTATAGATCCCCACAGTAAAATTGGATCGTTCCTGGACCCCAAAAATGGTTTCTACGTCCAAAAATACTTCGAAAACGACACCTAACTCGATCCCATAGCCAAATGCCTTCAATAAACCCCTCCTGTAGCCCCATAACGCCCCACGGGTTTGGGCGATCGGTCTGAAAACCTTGCGGGCACAACTAGATGGTAAACCAAGTATTTTATCAAAATTTCAGATTTAAACAAAAATTCCTACTGCCCAAAACGGCCCGGACGGACATTTCGGTTTTGGAATCTAGACCCCTTGAAACGGATAATAATGTTAACTTTGGAGGTCGATCTGAATTTTCGACCTCCGTCGCGATTACAAAGCGGTATTATTCCAAGAATAATAAACCAAAATGCGTTTACTAGAGAATGAGGGGGTAGAAAAAGAGGTATTGAAAAATCAACTGGAAAATGTTACATCAGCAAGTTTACTTCATTTCAATATCAAAAATAGAATTGAAGGAATGACTGAATGGTTCGTTAGGATTCACTAGCACTCAGACAGAAGGCCTCGCTTCGCTCGGCCAACCGCTTTTTCGGGCAGGGGGCCTCGCTTTGCTCGGCTATTAGAGTGGGTAGGGCGCCCTCTGTATTACCAGTGAAGGTGTTAATTAAAGCATTACCGTCCATCACCCGGTGATATCTACCTAATACCTACCAAATCTTCTCCTTCAAATTTGCGTTTTACACACACTCGGCCGTCCACCCGCGTTCATATCTCGTCAAGTGTTTTGGAATCGTCTCTTGTACTCCCAGGAGGGCTCCATCTCAAATTTCATCGTCCAAGGGTGAACAGGAGAGATATTAGCAGTTATACACTCAAAAGTCCCGTAATTGTACCATCTACCGATCACAAAAACCTTTCGTTTTCAAGCCGTGTATACGAAGGGACAGTAAAAGATGATTTGGGTCCCCAAAATTGTATCAAGGGAGGTCATTAAGGGTGTAGTATGCGGTGAAGTAAACGGCATTTCGGGTGGAAAAAGGGCCCAGTTGGCACTCTGACAAACCTCTCTCGCCAGTATCTAACACCCAAAAAACTGAACCTAAACATCCCTCAGCCCACTGCTAGAGATCAATCATTCGTCTGTATAACGTTCGTTGGCAGCAACACTTTTCAATAATTCGTAGCCGAACGACATTTAACATACATGTGAGTTCTTCAAGGGATTACAAATGCGCATAATAAATACATAACGTATTCATGAAGCGGGAGCACCTATCATGTATTAATGGAGGAACTCCAACGGGAACGAGTGAAAGAGGCGCATAATTTGCACATTTCACTCTCTTCATTTTTTCATTTTTTATATCAGCGCATTTATATCATGAAAAGGAGAAGTCGGTGTTTTGTCTGGACGGAGATAACTTTTGACGTCAAAGCTCCTGATGAATAAGTAAATTCGAAAAAGAACCAAAAAGGAAGTGTCGGAAGAGCAAGAAGGTAAAGCAGATATGTAAAGAAAGGACATTTATCCACCTTCCAACACCGAAAATCCCAGCTGCTTTTCAGTTCATCCCCTCATGATACACTTCTGATTAGATTACATCCATGAACCTTAAAGATATGGACGCTGCACAAGATCTTTACGAAAACACTGACGGGAATTCAAACTGGTGCATGACGTTCAAATCATCATTTTATTTTGAAAATATATAATTGAGAAATTTAAAACAAAATAAAAACTCACTGTCCTGAAAAAAAGAAATCTTATAATTACTAAGTAAGTCTTAGGCACTGGAAGGAGTGTTCATATATCTCAAGATCATGGTCAAATCCACTGGAAGGATGGGCAGGACGACATTTCTCCCCTGGACGTCTTCTACTTTATCAACTTGATTTGCATTTGGACAGGAAACAAAAAGATGAGACGGAGATGTTACTAGAGATTTCCTCCCCCTCAGAGCCCCATTTAGGCGTGAAAAATCCCTCTTAACGATTCATTCCTGTCAAGACAGGAACCCAACGTTGAAAAGGAAAAACGTCTAACGTTTTCCACAATCTACTCGGTGAATTTGAATAAGTTATTTTAAACGCCTTCAACTTACTTTTCATTGTATAGAGTACGACGACTTTATTTTTGGTATATTATTTTTGGAATAATCATTTTTATTCTAGGGCACTTCTAGCGGTTGGAACAATCTGAAATTGGATATAGAAACGCTGCAAATTTTACACAAGGGTTTATTATTCTTTAATATAGGTTACTTGTGCGAAAATTAATTCTCTCAATGAAAAAAATTTAGGAAAAAAAAGTTTTTTAAATTTTTTCTTCTTTCAAAAAATTTTTGAAAACATTTAACGTTCTTTTTCAAACAATGTTTTTTACTCGGAAAATATTTGACCTCCTGGCATCGTTCGAACTTTACAAACCGCTTAGGGCGATTACAAAGGTGTATTATTCCAAGAATAATAAACCAAAAACAGATAGCTATCTATTTAATGGTGTCATTTTCCGTAACGCAGGGTGATACATTCTATTAAACTTCCCTGAACGTACCCGAAGTGTTTAATTTATTCTCCTAAAAAACGAGCCAATTTCATTAGAACTCGCGAAAGGAGGTTTACTTCGTCAAACTATGTCAATTCAGTAAAATCAAGAGTTGGAAATGTTTTCTTAATATTCGATCGATCAGAGTGTAAAAGAAGAACTTTTCGTTCGAAAAAAAAAAAGTTCCTGATGAAAGTGAATGGCGCCTGCTGGCCCTTTTGACATCTTTATTCATCGGGCGAAATCGAATTCCAATTAGAACGATGAATATCAACTCTGAAGTTCATCGGTGAAGTCATGATTGTATCAAATTTCGCTTTCCACATTTTAAGAGGAAGGTGAGTTGATGAACGAGTGAGGGCGACTTCCACCACCCAAGTTAACAAGAGTTTAGCGTTAACGCCTATTAGGTGTCGAATTTATATTGCAATTTTTCAAGGCTGTGAATAAGTAAGTATACTTTTAATTTAGAATTAAATACACTATATTATATGATTTATAATAATTATTTATAATATAGTATATTTATTTAATAAGAAAAAGAGCTATATTTCGTTCGCGGGTTGTATGCACCTGTTGCCATGTTTATGCATAAATTAACACAGGACATTACCTTGGGATTAGAGATGGACTCGACGATGTCACCGAGATTGTGAAGAGATAGTCCGGCACAGAAAGGTGCCTCGGTGTTGGGGGAAGTGAAGCCCAAATCTTCGCCTCCTCCCGAAAAACCTCCAGAAAACGGGCACGACATCCCGCCCTGAAAAATAAAATTAATATTAAGAAATAAAGGTCGATCCACACATAATATCCACACATATGGTATTATCAGTGACGTTCCGTTCAGTACAGTGACCTTCAGTAGAAATAAAACGCTGAAAATTTTACACAAGGGTGTATTACTATTGAAATAGGGTGACCGCTCTAAAATTGAATCTGTGTTATTAATGTGAGACCTCCAAATATGGATTATACTCCCAAAATGACTTGAAAAATATTGAATATTTCGACCTTCAAATTTTGACCTCCTAGAATCTTTCATGAATCCCATTTGTAGCCCCATGCTAGCCCTATAGATCCCCACGGTGAATTCGAATCGTTCTGGGACACCCGAAACCACATTCAAACTGGAACTGACAATCGCGCTGAAACGTCTGATCACGGAAAACATGACGTCTGATGACGGTTTACAATTTATCACTGATGCCACAGCTGGGCACTGATCGCCACGGATTCACTGATTTCACTGATATGCGGGGATCGCTTTCAAGGGGTGAGTGCGGGGTATGTTTTCATTTCACAAGTCGTTTGAGTTATAATAAATGAGGCGGGGGAAGTGAAAGAGCTTGTTTCAGTGGGAGTAAAAACTTCGAACCAAGCAAAAGAGCCCGGTTCGAAGCGATGAGTTTGGGCTCAGAGGTGATGACGAGTTGGGCCCCATAGCTTCCTTGGAACACTCTAATTTTAAAGGGTACAGGGACAGTTTTACTCTTCACACCCCAATATATCCTGATCGGAGTCTTCGAAGAAATTCAGGTGGAATGTGCCGACTGTGTTGCCCTCGAGCTCTGATTTTATTATACGGGTGTTTAACAAGGACATTGTCCATTTTATGGTCTGGGGATCAATCTCCTTCTTACGAGCGGCTGCCTATATCGAGCCAGTAGTCGAAGGCACACCCTACGTCCATGAAGCAGCACATTGACATTTCCTCATTTACAAGGGAAGGGATACTAGCTCAGAAAGAGCTATTTCCGTTGATTTTCCTTTTAGATTGCATGCTGTGCCTAGAGAGAGTTAAACCACTGTAGCAGAGCAGGGAAGATTCAGTCGTTGCTTGCTGAATTATGGGGTTTGAATGAGTCGGTGAACCTTTTTACCCTTTGTGGTGTGAAGAAACGACTTGCTGTGGCACAGCACTCACCCAGGAGCCAAACTCCCCTTTGGTCAGGCATCCATATCCATATAATGGATTGGGTGTCCTCGTCTCTTCTTTTGCATGGCGGCCAGCCGTGAGGGTTACATGACATGTAACCTACCATGTTCACCTACATTGTAAGTGCATAGTACGAGTTGATGAGCCTATGCTAAGTGACTGCTAGAGTAGTCATAATAATAATATTACGACTACTCTCGCAGTCACTAGAACACATTGTGTTGAAGTCGTTGGATGTTATCACTACCGACGCGTTTGTCCCCCATGCTATGGCTTACTTATCTGCTGTGAGTAACAGGTTAGGTACCAAAGGGAACCTTTTGAGGGGGAAGAGCCGCAGTGAAATTGTCGTTTGTGAAGAGTCGATATAGACCAGTCAATCGTTGTTCAAAAGAGTCGTTTCCGAAACAAAATTAGGTGCTGAATCCCAATTTGAGGTTTGCAGCCTCCTCCGAGGTCGGCTTCACATCAAAAAATGGAAAAACCTCAATATTTTGGCACTTTTTTTTCAGTGTTTTCGCTCAAATACCTGAAATTATGCGTTTTTCGAAAATGCCCACTCCGTAAAAAATTAAAGTAGACAACATTTCCTTTGAAAAGCAGTGGTCATAATTGATGTTTGAGCCAGTGGTCTTGGAGATACAGCCTTTTAAAAAACAGCGATTATTCGGCTCTTCGGCGAAAAGATCTAAAACGCCCACTTCCACCCACTGGAACCCGATTAATATGTATGATATCAATAAAAAGGTGTAATTACATTATTATTTGTTTCGAAGCTTTTTCGTTGGCATGCCAGAGTAGTTTCTTATACATAGTAAATTTAGTGTGCTTTCACGTTAAATAGAATTTTTTATTGATATCGTACATATTAATCTGGTTCCAGGAGGTGGAAGTGGGCGTTTTCGACCTTTTCGCCCAAGAGCCGAAAAACCGTAGCACTCAGACACAAGGCCTCGCTTCGCTCGACAGACCACTTTCTTGGACAGAGGGGGCTGGCTTCGCTCGCCCAAGTGACAGTCGCTCAATGCGCTAAATTTAACGGGCGTAAAATTGGACGGGGAATAGAGCGAGAAATCGTCTTACCACACACCAGAATATATCCAAAATGAGTGTAGAATGAGAATTAGTGTATCCCAAAACTCTCTCTCCCCCCCCCCCCCCCCCCCCGCCTTCTCGAGAACGAACCCTTCGAAAAACGCATAGTTTCAGGTATATACGCGAAAAACTGAAAAAAAGGGCCAAGATTTTGAGGTTTTTTGCATTTTTTGATGTGAAGCCGAACTCGGAGGAAGCCGAACTCGACGGATATATTATATCCGTTGAGAACAAACTTCCCTAATTTAAATTAATACAAATTTGTGACGGGAAAACCACCATCTGACTGGACAAAATTTGTTGTTTCCCAGTGCTTTACCCAAACACATCGTCCACCCGCAGGGGACTGGAGGCCAAATCCGTAGTTACTTCGGTCCAAAGCCGTTACTTTTTCAGGCGATAAGCGGCCGTCATTATTTTGTTTTTTGGAAATTTAAAATACTAAGAAATCGTAAGACAGGAATTGGAAATGTTTTTCATCAGGCTCGAACGGACAATTTTTTGTGGAAGCCTAATTCAAAGTTGTATTACGATAGTAATAATATTAGTTATTAATTATAATGAATAATTAATTATAATTATTTTTGTTCTTAATAAGCAATTATTGTTTTTTAATACTTCTGAGTGAAGAAACAATTATTGTTTCAAGAGAAATGAATTATGCGAAGAGACAAACTTATCCTCATTTACGACCCCATAAATCGTAAATGCTTCCAGATGAACAATCTGTTCAACAGACCATTTAAGGATTTTTCTCTCGGCTTCTTGTAGATTCGCCCCCCCTCCCCCCCCCCCACCTCCCGAGTCGCCCTCAGTTCATGTCAAACCTGCTGTCCGATAGTTTGACACCGCGATCGTATTTTCGGGTTCGCCGGGGGAAAAATTGTTTTGAGAGTGGACAGAGACAGAAAAAAAACTTTCAACTGGGAGGTGGAATCGGTCATAAATATAATCACTATGGCCTAGGGGATCGTTGGCAAGTTTGCTAACGTCCACAACGCCAATTACGCTACATTGCTCACGAGGGAGCACTAATCCGATTTAGTCAATTGAATATCGCAGGGTCCTCTCGATAATATCGCCGAGTTCCGAGTGATGTACGGCTTCCCAATGGACCTTCCTCCACCTGGTGGAGCTCGAAACATTTTTCAGTTCAAAACCGATCGTTTCAAGAGTGCCCGTTCATTTGGCACGAGAGTTGAGGATCCGGTAACATTTTTGACAGCCTTGAAACCAGCAGGTTCTTATGTGTCATTTTTAGCCTTGAAATTCAATTTGAAATAACGTCAACGGATAAAAGGCTGAAGGTGAGGATTAATCATTCATAAAAACCCACCTCCATCCAGGTGGACGTTAGGGTTTGAGAGTATCAATAATTTTAAACGAGTAAACAAAATGTATCGAGAATTTTGGCAAAAACCCTGATATTAACTGTAAAGTGGGCAATGCCCCACTGGACAACAGTTGTTCATTAGTTACTATGTAATGAAACACTCAAACTGCGAAGGCTCTGTAGGTAGTTGGCAGCTGTAATAATTACAGCTTAATTATTATAACAGCGGCCAACTAAATTATCTACAATTATTGTAGATAATTCCGCTGTTTTCTGTTTATAATTTTTATTTATGTTTTCTACCTAATTATTAATTGTTTTCTAACTATTACTTTTAAATTTCCGATTTTAATAAAATTTCCGAAATCCTAAAATTTCATTTATTATTCTTGAATTAGGAACTGGGTTGAGCTTTAAAAATAAAATATAATAAAATAACCTATAACAAAAATATAATAAAAATATAATATAATATAATACCTACAATAAAAATATAATAAAAATAATACAATCTATTATGTCATAATAAAAATTTTAAAGCTCAACCCAGTTCCTATTTATCTAGTCAAATTTCCCCCCCCCCTTGTAAATATGTCGTGTAGTTTTGCCGCAGTACTGAAATTTGTGTCCTGTTCCATCTGCTGTTGTGAGATGTTCCTTGTTGACGACGATGCTTGTGGCATTGAGATTTATGAATGATGAAATACCCTGATGATGGAAGCTGACACGCTTTTGAAACGTCGGGATTTGGAGTAGAGGAGTTGAAGAAAAAATACGGCCTAATTAAACTCTCCCTGGGAATCCCTTGGAATCGTGATGACCCTAATATCACTAGCGACGAAACGGTGGCTCAGATTGTGGTAACTTGTTCGATTAAAACAGATTTGAATACCTTTTCCGTCTTTACATGATTTCCCTGCGCACTTCAAAGATCGTTGTAAATTGAACGGTACCTAGGTAGGTATGCTCTGAACGGATGGTCTTAAAGAGAAAAAGAATATTTGGACGACATTGAAGCATTCGTTTCGGAGGGTTTGCGTTGGATCGTCAAAATGGAATTTTTCCCTTCCACAGGAATTCGCTAGCAGAAAGAACGGAATGGTGAATGGCGACACCTGAAAATTTTTAAAAACAACTGGGTCAAAACGAATCACTAACGATTTAAATGAGTTATTCAGTTGTAGGCTTATTTATAAGTAGTTATAACTCCTTCGGTATTCATGAGGCCGCCTGAGCGTCTGAGGAAAGTTGCTGCCTCGCTAAACGATATAAATCAACAACCGACGTTAGTGCCGGTGTGAAGTTTCCTCGGAAGGGTTGGAATTGCACTGAGTTGTCAAACCGGGAATTGAATATTTTAAGGGGAAGACGGCGCGCCGGAGTTCGTCATTTCCCAACAACTTATGCACCGCAATCAGATTTAAGGAGTTTGAATCGAGTTGAAATGTAGCTCGTCGAGTCGCGGTCAGGACGGG